>JAJEKV010000011.1:16392942-16603603 GCA_021234155.1 Isoetes taiwanensis
TCGTTACGTATTGCTTGATAATCTCATCCCATGTGTTAGTTCCCATCACTTATCACATATTCCAACCAAGCTCTTACTTCATCATTTTTGAAGCACTTGAATTCAAGGAACTTGGTACCTTCTTGGTATTACATTTTGATAATACTCATCAAAAACTCAGAAAATTGTTAGCACTCATAGTAGAGTTTGTATCAGAATGGGAAACATCTGGGCCTAAAGTATTGAGCAGGCATAGTGGTGTTTAGATTCACAGATTTGTTGAGATGTATTGCATGGCCTTGGGGTGTAGCTTGTAATCTCTGCATTATTCAGACCTCAAAGATGTTCGGGGATGTCTCAAAGATTTCGCCTAGAGCCATAGTTCCTAAGAACCGTGGTGGATCTCTGTGAGCTTCCAAGATGTTGAGGGTATTCCCCGGCAATCCTCAACTGAATGGTATAGACCTCCGTGCTGTTTTAGGCAACCACTCTATGCTCAAAATTTGCGTAAACAACCTTCATGAATCATAGAACCACCTCCCCAAATTGGAAAAAAAAATGCACGCGTTAACCTTTAGATTCTCGAAAGCAATATAAATTGGAATTCTTTTTCAAATCAATGCAATAGTATACTAGACAATTGATGTGATATATGTGCAAAATATATTCTGAAGTCGACATCATTTGGTACTTTAAAATCACAATAACCGACCAGGTCAAAATTTAATAATGCCCTATAGAGAGCTTCTTTTGCGTAATTCTTTAGGAATATCTTTTTGAATGAAACCACCGAAGGTATTAAAGGGTCTAAAGGTCACGCAAACACTCAATTCCGTAGATAAAGATATTTTGAACTATGGGTTTTATGAATCGACAGATCGCGGTTCTTTTGCCACAGAGAATGTTTTTAAATTTTATCGATATTTAAATAGGAAATCTATGTAAAAGGAACAAAGGAGATATCCTAAATCAACCCCTATTAAAACCACTAGAGCTTCCGTGAGTTTAACCCCAGAGAGTATACAATGGCAGCTTAAAGTGATGAGGAAACTAATGGTATTATGATGAGCAGAAGTTTTTCTTTATTAACCATAGAATGTTGTTGATTGATAAAATACCTAGTTGAAGGAAACAAAATAAGCTATTTTTTTGAATTTTCTTTAGTCTTTATGCAATATAGCAGTTTTTTCTCAGAGCTATTTGGAACTTCAACAATTTCAAAGGGAAAGATATTACCAAATCGGATTTTCATCTCACTTGATATATCAAATTTTGAGAATCACACTTCATTTTCGATGCCCACGCTAATGAGCAAAGCATATTTCCCAAAAACTAGACAGTTTATGGTCACTTTTACCGATCAAATCCATCAATTTGGAATGTTAGCGAGTCGAATCCAGCTAGAGATCACTTTTGCATGTACTTCACACCGCTAGCCTTCAATTTAGCCGCAGGTAAGCCCCTAACTTTCGTGAGATAGAGATTTGCCCCTCTTTAAAAAGGCCCCGTTCTCAAGGTAATTCTTGAATCTACCGGCCAGATCCTTTGTCTTTTGTATTTCCAATTTGGTTTTCGATGTTGCGCAGGGATTCTGGGCGTAATGATGTAATTTGTATTCCGGGATACCAAAAATTCCAAGATTTCTTGGTTGGCAAAAATTTAAGGGTTCTTGCTTTCTTCAAATGATATATCCCACAAAGGAGCGTAATTTCCGCCGCTTTTTAACCACTCATGGAGTCTCCTCCCACGCCAGCCAGTTTGGCCGAGCCACTGGGCACGCTGGTGGGGACTTTACTTTGGCTTTTGGAAAATGGAGGAGGGGTGGTGGAGAGGATGGGGGTGAGATGTAGGTAGGTTTTGCCATTTTTCCAAAGAAGGCACGTTTCCCAAGAAGTAGCCAAGGAGGTCCAAATAAACTCAATTTGAAAAATTTTTCAGGCCGTGGCATATTTCTCACAAGTGCTACCTGTGTGATTTTGTCAAAGTATTTACTTGGAGCACTTTGTTTTTTGTCAAAAGAGTGAAGGTGACTAGGCATACCTGTGAGGTGGCAAATGTAATCACGATGTGGTACCATTGGACGACAAAAACTTTTCCCTAGTCAAAAATGTTTAATGAGGTGATATGGGAATGAAAATGATGTGGATTGACACGTGTGTAATGAATAGTGATGTGGACTTCAGGAGTGATGATGTGGGCATAAAAATTCCCTTTGCCAACTAGACATAGTATTAACCTCCTCAACCTAGTGATCATTTTAACCTCTAGGTTTTTGAAGTGAGACAAAGTAGGGTAATGGCCTCAACTTTTTTTGGTTTCTTTTGGTAAACTTATGAATGTATATGACCATGAGTGTGTGGGCCATTTTTTGATCTAGAAAAGTGATTTGAACAATCCTGTATGGTATGAAGGAAATATAGATGTATGTTTGATGGTATTAGTGTAGATGACAAGAGATGTGAAGGTGAATATGAGTCAAATGGCTATTAAAGCTGAAATCAAGCAGTAAAAATCCTTTACAACATCAAGAATCCAAACTTCAAATGCTCAAATCAGCAAATAGACCTCTATACTATGCTCATGTCTTAAAAATTTTCAACAAGTGACTTCAAATCTTGTAGGAGTGATCTCTAAGATTTTGATGATACCAAAACCTTGGTTCCATCTTCCAATTTTGAGATAACCAAGTGAATGTCCTTCTTTGTTCTTCTAAACATTTGTTCCTTTGCCGCTTGACTCCAGTCTTCGCGCTTCAAAGCCAATGGTCTTCTATATTTCATGCATTCAATGAGCCAAATGATATGTCTAGGTTTCTTCTATGAAGCCGCCATGAGTGGCGCAAGACTTCATGAAATCGACGTTCTAGATACTTGATTGATCGATAGGGTTAATATTTGTGTGTGCGTACCGCTATATCACAAAAATTTAGCAGACCGAAATAGCTAAGAAAAGCAAAAGCAACAACTTAAAATAAATATTACATACCCTTTGATTGCTGCTCATCGCATAACCCGTAAGAGGATTCAAGACGGAATTGTCGCGTGTAGGATCTTGAACTGATGGTGCGAGCCAGTAAAAACGCCCAAAGACAAAATGGCCATTCTCGCGATAGGTGCAAGGATACGTATGGCATTTAGGGCTATCACAATCCCCCTTCATCCCCTCGATTTCACCTTATTTCAATGACATTCGCTGATCCTTCACCTGATTCACTCTTTCTTTTGCCGCTTGTAGCCTCTTAAACCTTATAGTTGTAAGCGTGATAAAATCCATTTTGCTCTTCCACTCAAGGCAATGTCTCATGCAAGCACCGATTATTAGATTAAGGTTAACATTAGAGACAAGGGACAGTACAAATACAAATTTCTAAGTATAACTAAAGTTATTACCGCCATAAAAGATCCACTAAGCTGCTACTCATTTTAGAGTTAGTTGCATATGTAAATTGCTATGTCGTATGCAACCACTTTCATTTCAAATTCTACGGACAGCTTCTTGAATGGAATGCATGGCATTCCATGTTTATCCTTGTCATCATTTCTGTCGATCCAAGATGTTAGTGTCATATTAACAATTGATCCATGACAATAAAGCATAAAATTGATACCTTCCAATCTCAAAGCTTCTGGGTGAGTTTAGACCTCGCAAAACGAGTAAAATCTAATAAGCTACCAAGTATAATCCAAGTAAATGTAAGCTAGAATTACCGCTTTATGTACGATGTCCCCTCGCCTGGGTTTGCACTCTCTTTTTTCCAAATTCGCTTTGGCATCGCCTTTGGACTCATAATTTAGTAGTTGCCTTGGTCGCAATCTCCAAGGCTTCTTCACATCATTGCCTCCATTGAATCGCTGTGTCTCTCAAGTAAAGAAAGTGCTTCATCTTCTAATGTTTTGAAAGCAAGATAAAAAAGAAACACGCATCTCGCCAAATAACAAGACTTTTCTCAACTTGAACTTCAAATACAGTTTCAGACTGCCAATGTCGCCACCAACATTTCGCATTTTATTCAGAACACGCCAACTTAAGTTTGAAAATACAAAAAAAAAGAAAACCCTAAAAGGAGAGAGAATTACTGGCTTCGTACTGTTGGCCGCGAATAATAGCAAAATTGCCCAACGTACCGGGATCTCTTTGGAAAACAACCTCATGGCAAAATATTGAACATTAGTGAACTCTAACTACAACAGATGCAATCTTAATGTAATCGCACGTAATCACCCTACCTTCCACAATTCTCTCGGTTTTATCCAAGTACCCCTTGGCTCCAAATCAAGACCGATTGCTTATGAGTTGTTGCAATTCTCAAAAGTGATGTAGATGTGGAAGTCGGTTGTCCAACAAATACTTCTTTAGTATACCAGAACGCGTAGTCTTGAAGGTGACCAAATAGCTCTTTTTTAAGCTCTCACATCATAGCCAGCCTATTGTCTTCAAGCAAAGTAGCTTCTGAATCCTATTGATAATTAGATCAACTATCTCATGGCATATTTCGCAATACCGCCTCAAAGGGACTTCAACATCAACCCAAAGAAAGATTTTCCTTTTGTGCCGTGCTCCAAGAATTGGGATGTCCGAGAATGGTAAATGCAGTCCCCTTCCCAACAACATCCTTCTTTCACCTAGAACATAAGATTTTTGCTATATTCAATCCTAAGCATAGTGCAATTCCATACACATGAATTGTTTAGTTTACCCGCAATTTTACTCTTGCTGGGATACTACCCATATCCGCATTGACACAATGGGATCATAAGCAAATAAGAATGTGCTAATTCTGATTCTAATCAAGGAAACATGTAGAGTAGGTAGAAGCAAAATCAAGAAAACAATCGATGCAAATCAAAATGTAACAAAATGTTAATTACATGCAAGTAGTTTTACTACAGTAAAACTTTCTCATGAATGTAACGTATTGGAAAAATAGATACATTAGTGTGCATAGCTATCTAATGTAAAGGAAAACCAAATACTAAATTCAAATGCATTTCGTACTGATATGTAAAATGTAAAGAACAAAATATTTTATCAATACACCCTATCAAATACATCATTCAAAGCATTGAATGTAAAGGAAAGTCAAATACTAAATTCATATGCATTTCTCGATCACAGTAAATGCAGTACACACTATTAATATAATCAGAAGGAATTCTAGAAAAAGCACTTCATGGTACATGTAAATATAAAGAATAGAAGCAAATACATTTCCTCTTTACAAAGAAATAAAGACAAAACCACGCCTCAAATCAAATGCTAATACAATTATGTACATGATGGAAAAACTAACTACATCTAAGTACACCCAAACTAATTATGTAATGAAAATAGAAATAGATACCTTCAAGGATTCCCAAGCAAAGTACAACAAAAGTCCTGACCATGGAACAATCATGTACACATGTATTCAATGCTGAAACCTCAATACAAGACAAAATAGACAATATATATGACCACAAAGGGAGATATTACCATGGTCGGTCAAGGCAATCATTGCACAATATATGAGGATGAAGCGCCCGGCCTGTCAGCGGTGTAATGAGCCGCAGTCGCAGCCCATTCTGCCCGATCTTTCCAAATGCTTAGTCATCTCCTTTATTCTATTCTCACAGCTTGGAATTAACTTCCAAATCCTGTCAGATTTTTTCAATGGCACCATATCCCACCTACGCCCAACATCCCTCCATGCCAGGTGCTCAAACATGCCAATTTGCTGCTAACATACATCAGGGCTCCCAACACATGCCACCTAGGTCAAATACGCTAAGGTGGCTCAAACATGCCATTTGCCCACTTCACCTAGTCTCAAACATGCCACCTAGGCTCCAACATAGGGAAATAAATGATGACAAGGTGCTCAAACATGCAACCTGTGGCTCCAACATAGCTTAGGCTCAAACATGCTGTTGTGGTTCGTAATGTTAATGCTAGGCCCAACATGTCAGCCAGGTAGCATGTTCGAGCCTCCTTGCCATGTTGAAGCCTGGTGGCATGTTGGAGTCCACGTGGCATGCTTGAGCTAACTTGGCATGTTGGCCTAGGTGGTGATGCTGGAGCCACCTCAGCATGTTGGAGCCTCAGGTGGCATGTTGGAGCCCATATGTCATGTTTGAGCCACCTTGGGATGTTGGAGCCCAGGGTGGCATGTTTTTCCGGAGCCACCTTGTCATGTTGGAGCCCGTGTGAGTGCATCTCGGAGCCACCCTTGGCACGCTGGAGCCTAGGGGCATGCAGCTGAGCCACCTAGGCATGTTGGAGCCTAGGTGGTGAGTTATGTTTAAGCCACCTTGCATGTTGGAGCCTAGTGGTATGTTTCCGTACCCACCTGGCATGTTGGAGCCTAGGTGCATGGTTTGGAGCCATATATTGGCATGTTGGGAGTCCACTGCAGGAATACGGTTTGTTACCTTGGCATGTTGGAGTCTGTGGCATATTTACCTGTGTGTATGTTTCCGGTTTCACCTTTAGCATATTGGAGCCCGTGATGGCATGTTTGGAGCCACCTTGACATGTTGGCTCCACGCGGCATGGTTGAGCCACCTTGCTAGAGCTTCAGGTGATCTGGATGTTTGAGCCACCTTGGCATAAGCTGCGTTCTTAGGTGGCATGTCACCCTAAATGTCAAATGTCATCTTCGCAAGATCTCACTCCCTTTGTGATATCTTACTCCACGCCTAACTTCCACCCGTGCTTCGTGACCGCGACATTGAATCCCAACAATGGCGTTAATTGATAATTGCGGCCCCCGACTATCCCTCAGAGTAAATCCATCTAATGAGTGAATCCTGACCTAGTTGATGTCATTGATGAACAAATACTTTCATAAAGTTTAATGGACAACAATGCTCAGCCTATGGTGATGAATGCTCGCTTCATCGACCTCATTGACCCCAAAGTCGCCTTGGAGAAGCGTGTTTCCGCCTCGAAGCTCAACGCTACCACCGTATTTGGCTATGTGTATTGCGTAAAGAAAAGCAAAATTTTGGTGCCTAAATCGTAGCTATAGGTATTGATACGGCCAAAGGTCCTTGGTTCCCAAGCCAAACTCCTCGGGACCATGGTCTTCCCATCTCCCAAGCAAGTGGTCTTTCTGTTTTGTTAGAAACCTTCTTGCCTGGATCTATTGTGAGCTTTTTATGGACCTTATCAGAAAGCTTCCACATGCCACAGAGATTTTTATGCTGCTTCTGTCAATATCAAGTAAAGCTTATCCTTCATGTCAAATTTTATTTCCTCGCTTCTTGCTGCCACGTAGATGGTTCGTCCAAGATTTGTGTTTTTCCCATCCCCTTTCTTTTAGACAATTCCGCTCAAAGTGGATTCAACTCAAACCCCCCCTTTGCCTCAAGATATTAGAATTCTCCATTTGTGAGCCCATTAACTCTAAACCGCTTCTTAAAATGTACCACGAGGAGTTATTGTGCGCTCGAGGCAAAAAGCGTGAAGCTTCCTGAGGTTTCCAGAGAAGGCCTAAAACTAGGGGCTACCATTGAGTAAGGTGTCACTGGTGTTGAGGTTTTGGAAGTCTCTAAGAAAATTCAAGCTCCAATAATGGGGTTCCAATAGTTGTTATCTTGTAATAGAGGTTCCAATCTTGCATGTTCCTAGATTGGCACGCATCATTATCACCATATGGAGCAAGCAATAAACATCGCAATCATCTGGGGCCTGTCCGCCCTCCCACCAATGGGCTGGGATAAATTTCAAATGCAAACTAGGTAACGTGGGCCTGCTGCTGCCGCTAATGGGTCTTGGGATGTGTTTTACCCAAGATTTAACGCCCATATGTGTAACTTTCACAACACATGTTGATATTAAAGATCAAATACATGAGACAACTCCATCCTGAAGATAAGCTCATATAATGGAATCGATATCTAGCTAAATGATTTGTAGACCCGAAATGCTCTCCATAAGTAGGGCATTAGTGTTTATGATCTTTGAGAGGTATGTCATATAAGATCATGTGTAGTTTTGGATATGTTCCATGTAATATGTCCTCATTATATCATCATCCCAAAGTTTATTATTACGTTAGCGACGCGGGCGTTAAGGCCGCAACATTTTCTCTATCAACTCGCTCACCGCTCGGAATTGTGTACTTGGGGCTTCACACATAATTGTGGCTACCGAATGGTCATGTAACTGCTCACCACAAAATACCACAAGACGATGTATCTCAATGGCCATTAGCATCTACAACTCCGCACAGGAAAGCTAGTACTGATGTACTGTAACTATTTCTTAACATTGGTTCAATCCTAGAGAAAAAGCCACTTGAGCATCCAAAGATCAATCTTCTTCTTACATCTAGTTTTGAATTTTGAAATCCAAAGTCTGCTACCTACCTAGCGAGTAAGTATAATTTGCCAGCTTCTTTTTTCAATGTCTACCATTTACGCCTCTTTTCTCAATGCTCCAATTATTTACATTCTATCATTCCATTTCTCCTCACATATCCCATCATATATGTCTAGAAGGACCTCAAGACTTCATAGAATATCTCAAAAGTTAAACTTTCTGTTCTCATTTTTTATTCCTTTCCTTATAATAGTTCCTCTATCTATCACTAGCTATTGTATCTAGATGTAAAGGAGATGAGTGAACTCTAATGCACAAGCTTCCGCTTAAGTTCTTGCTTGACCCTAAGGACAATGCTACAACCTTCTTTTTGGCGTAATTACAAAGCCTCAAATATGATATAAGGGATGAAGTTCCTTTTCTTTACAATCGCATTGTTTAGGGCAAGAAAGTGGATAGACGGCGAAATGGTAAAAACGAAGTAATGAGGGAGTTGCTTATTCTACCCGAAGCTCACATATCGCATCAGTATGCCGTGCGGCACCCGGTGTCTTAAACCGCTTTCGCCAGATGTTCACATTTTCATCGACCACTATTCGTGCGCGTAGGTCCGGAAGGCGCGCGCATCAAAAAAAGATCAATCTCGCAAAGGTGCTATGTTTATACGCCGATCTCGCTTAGTCTCCCCGATACCTGGTATTTCACCGGGTGGCGTAAAACAACCGCCGTTTGCTTGGTGTTGATGGTGCCGCCAACCGCTCCAAGGAAAACGTAATTTAAAGAAAACAAAGATGCAAATGCTTCCTCGAAGATCTTAGTCTCGCGCCTATGCCGCCAGAGGAGATTATGAGGGCGGAGTTGTTGACACAACTCAATGTTTTTGCTTTGTAGTTTAATGTTCTCAAGTTCATAGATTTACTTACATTTCCTTTTTCTTTCAGAGTTTCTTACTTTTCCCTGGCCAGGTGCTATGTCCCGTAGTGATGTTTGTCAAGTTCGATTGGCAAGCTTTCTCCTATGGGATCCAGACTTCACAACATCAAAGAGTTCCTTGATGTAAAATTTAATATCCAACCACACTCTAAAAATGTGCATGCTTATTCTAACTTGTGTTGGCAAAGTGTGGATGCTGTGAAGGTCACATAACCCGTCTTATCCAATGTTTGTATTCCTGGCGACAAAGATCCGCAAGCTTCCTTTGGCATTATTTTGCCAGCAAGTACATGTGTTCTTCTAACTTGGCTGGTACAAATTTTAGGAGAGGCCGGGTGATAATTTCTCCGTCATGGAATGTATTCGCTATGTTTTACAATCTTTGAGCAAAACTGCTTACTCGATCCAATTTAATACATCCTCAAATCATTTCTCAAGTGGATTTGTCAAGATGATGAATGTTGAACCCAATAAAATTGTTGCTTTAGATTAGCCCGTCCACTCTATATCTCTTAAAGTGTGAGTTGGCTTATTTCAATCCATTAGTTCAACTGTGAAATGCGAAGTTGAACTTGCCTCGCTTGCCAATCCATAAAATACTTGCCAACTTACACCCGGAAGGACTTTGACTGCCAATAATAAGCTCGCATCAAGCCCCGCCAATCAAGAAGAGGTTTACATGTATGCACCACATGTATGTTCTTTGCTTTCGCCTTCTTCATTTTGACAATTAATGGAACCCCTAAATGCAGAAATAACAAGAAAATGGTGCATTCTCGGACATCCGAGAAGCGAATATGTCAGTTGATTTGTGTCCCGACCTTGCACATATTGAAATAGATAGTTTGATTTCTTTTAACTTAGGCTAGGATGTGAATGTCGTGCCTCCTACCGCCTCTAAACAAAATGAGGGAATCAAGTAAATTAATCGATGCATTTGCTTAGGTGAAAATTGATCTTGGTGTTTCTTATGAATCAGTCATACTTGGATGAAGTGATTTTCAAGTCTCCACTAGAAGATAAAGAAGACCGTGGATTTAGAATTTTAAAGCCTAATAAGGAACCACATCCGCACTCCTCATGAGGGTGAAATCACATCTCAGAAACGCATTAATTAAGTGAGAATGTAAACATGGTATTAATTATAAATTTGTAAATGAAACTGAAGAAAAATGTTGCACGCTTGTTGCATGAATTGGAGAAAATCATCCATATTGGTTGGAAACAGAATTTTCCTTTCAATGCACCAGAGAATTGGGAGGAACTCACTCAAAATGCTAAAGATCCTAGGCGATCCTACCCTAGGCGTAATCAAGAGAATAGTCAATGATTTGTGTTTCCAAAGTCTATCCCTTACTCATTACCGCTCCATCCGCCATGCAATATGATGGAAACCGCCATGGTCGGATCTAAAGCTAAGCATTACATTCCACAGCACCTCTCAAAGAATGAAGTCTTCACAAACCCATCTTCCATAAAGATAGCCGTAGCCTTCAAGCCAAATCGCTAAAGCTTTTAGTCGGATTGTTGATGATCGGCGCGTGGAGCCGTAATAGATGTAAAGGAAGGAGTAGAGGTCCGCAGACGAAAATAGATAGCCCGTCGCAAAAAGAGGATTACTCATGCATTATAATCGATGCAATAAAAGTTATGGGTTGGTGAGCTGGGCCAAGTTCTAGCGCTAGCCTGATCCGCAAAAGTTATGTCTTTCAAATCCACAGTGGTCCGATGCTTGCGTGGTCATGCTTGCAAATTTAAAGAAATTTGTATGTTTGAAACATCGAACATCATACAGGAAATACCTCGCCTTGCATACCTAAATGCCTTGATTTCATGCCGCTTTGACGCCGCACTTCCTCGGCGATCTTCTATAAACCGCCAGATCTTTTGCTTTACTTGTACCTTAGAATGCAACGTGGTCAAAAATTATATAATAGAAGTAAGCTATGCGACGAAAATAACTAACGGTCGCGGATTGTAGAATCGCCCTCAATAATTATATATGTTAAGATACCTGAGGACCACATTTTAACCCCAGATGCTTAACCCTACTTCCGGCTTTGGCTATAAAAATCTTTGGCATTGACATTGTGAAAATAATATTGGAAGAGGGGCATTAATAGTGCTTGTATTCAATATATTGACAATTATCAATTTGAAGTGATATTTGAGGATTCAAGAAAATAAAATATTGGCATCGGGTATCAGTGGAAAAATAACATCGAAGAGGGTAATAATAGTGCTTGTATTCAATTCTGATTGACAAATAGATCTTTAAAGTATATTTGATTGACTCGAATAATAATAAAGGCATTGAGTCATGAACCAACATCCACAAAAGCAAATGTCCCCGGGAATGTCTCAATTGTAAGTTTATTTATTTTGAGCTGATGCCGCTACTGGCACCCCGTGTCCATGCTTAATTCTCGATAAAACCATTAATACAATGCAGCCTTTGGATGAAATCCCATTTAATTACAAAGGTAAAGAAGTTACTATTTGCTCGCTATGTATCAAGAAGTTCAACTTTGGGTAATAGCTGCTACATCCTAAAAAACATGCAATTGTAAGCAAACTTATCACAACTTTTGTGGAATTGGTTAAACATGCAATTGTAAGCAAACTTATCACAATGTTTGTGGAATTACAAAGCGTGTTGACTAACTCATTGCATTATACCAACTTTGTTTTCATTGCTAGTATGATTTACCCAAAAATATATTATTAGTGAAATAGTGAATTTAATTGATATATCCACAAGACGTTGATAAGACATTATTTCTTATATTTGAAATATTTAATGGCTTATTTTGCCCTTCTCATATTTGCACAAACAAGATACAAATCCACATGCAAATGTTTTAAAAAGGGAGCCAAATTGGAGAACAAAGTTTGAAGATATCAGAACTGGGCTATCATCTCAGACTATTGTCGAAAGCAAGAAATTAGAGATAGAACTTCTAAAATGTGTAGAGGAACATGACTTGTTAAAGCCCCAAAGACCATCAATATAGCATGTTTTTACATCTATTATAGCTGGCCTTCTTGTGCCATTTTACACAAAAAACAGTACAAACCGACAAACTACAAAACACCATCCGAGAGAGAAGGTGACCTTTTAAAGTAGAATTTGGAATATTAAAATGGAGTGATATAAAAGTCCAAGCCACACAACAAAATCCGTGATCAGCAAAGCCCTCGTGATACTTTAAGAAATCTCCAAAAGGCCTGCTTTAAAACATCGCTGGCGCAAATAGTTCTCCGCTATCATTAACAAATGGTCGCCAAAGGAAATTATCAATGACCTATATAAAACAAACAGAGCAGATGTATGACTCACGTTCACAGAAAAGCAAACTCTCGCTTAAGCTATCGAAAGTTAATGAAAAAGTTTTTACCGCATGTCACATCAAGGTAACATAAATTTCTTCTTACAATACTTTTCTCTAATATATACGCTTCTGTAATATCCCCTGCTTACCTTGACTTGAACACTCAACTTGAAACCGCAAATAAAAGAACAACTCCTTCTCAGATAATCGACAAACTCGCAGTCTATGGAAATTTATAAATTGTGTTCTATTCTTCGTTTTGCCAGCCTCTCTAACATTGAGACTCAAGGATGGCAGGAAATATTAACCGAAGATACATTTTAGCAAGTCATCAAGTTGCAATGCTTGCAATTTGCCTTTGTTGGGAACTACATGGTCTGGGCAGATTTTGCAACTTTAATAAAAGATATTGAAAGGTCCCAATTCTAAAGACAATAGAATACTTACCTAGGCTTCACTCTCAAGCTAATATGGTTAGCCTAAATGTCAAATAGATCAAGAAAGGGGAAAAACCATGTTTGAAGGGGTGCCCAAAATGTAACTTGCGTTCTCTTTACATTTTCTATGATTTTTGTGTTCCTTTCTATGATTTTTCTCGCTTCCCTTCCTTAAGTTCAAGGGCTTACCTTGATATAGGAAGATCCTCGTTCAGATTATACAAAGATAAGCTCTATGTGAGCAGCATTTTGAAGAACAAAGATCGCCTCTTCTCGGGTATCTCCCGTTTCTACCCCTTTTTTAAGCATGTTTGTACTTTTTGCTAACATATTTCCACCGACCGCTTTGTTTTTACTTATATTGAAGCCCTTTGTTTTAACTTCTCAGCCGGGAGATAAGGAAAGCATATAACAAGACTATTTCCAACAGGTTCTTTTGGTGTAAGCTGCTTTTTTCTTGCTCCTCGCAGTTCATATTCCAATTTTGTGAGTTGTAGTGTTCATTTTTCTGTGGCTTTTTCAAGTTCATGGGCTTAGTAGCTTTGTGGCAAGTGTGAAGAATATATGGCTTTCTTTAGATTGGCACCGCATAATCATTTAAAGGAATAAGTTATCAAGAAAAAGAAGACCCCGCATCTCTCTTGTTATATTTTTTTAAAAAGGCCATTTGACCTTTTGTTTTTGCAGCGATTGATTCGCTTTTGTTTCGCTTTGCGATATATGGAAGCCCCCTCGTTTTTTTAGAATATGAAGCAAATTGTCATTTGGAATATGTTGCGTAACATAAGGCGGGCGGATTGTTATTGGAATATGCCGCATTACCTTGCACCCAAATACTGTGTTATCTCAAATTTCTGTTTTCTCATGCTTGAGGTCGCCACATTTTGGCATCAAATATTGGAGTTCTCCCCAATGCGCTGTTACATTATTAGCAAAGAAATATTATTCTCAATACTACAACATTGCTACCGTATGCTTTGAAACAACAAGAAGTTAAATAGGGTTATGTAATATTTCAAATTGGAAATATATACTATGTTTATTTTAAGACAATGCAAAAAATTCTTTTGTTTATTGTAGTGTAATTTTCTTCTCATGACAACCGAAAACAACCGCATTTCTTAAGTTTATTTGTTTTTGTTTCTGAATGCAACAAATTGTTTCTTTAAAATTACATAAGAAAAATATGTTATTAAAATAAAAAAAACAACACGGGAAGGATGAAAATAAATATATGGACAAACAAAAATTATGCTAAAGATGCTACATATGAAGACAATGCATCACGTTTTAGGTGAAGACCATATCTAAAAACTATGTGTTGTTTTTGTTTTCGAGCAAAAAATCATAAAATTATGCTGTTTCTCTCAGAAAAACCACGTGAAAACTACACATAAAAATTATGCATTTTTTGTCTAAAATCCACGATAAAAACTACACGCCTTTTGTGTGTGAAAACCACTAAAAATACGCTGTTTCTAGCATTTTCGAACATTACAACACGCGAGTTTTATGTGTTGTTTTTGCAAAAAAGATGTAAAGAAAACAACACATAGAGCAGATTTTAGTTAGTGTGCACCACTCGAAAATCTCTCCTCACAAGAATCAGCCAACCCGCAGCCTTTGATCATCAAAAACCCAGTACTCTAAATCAAAAAAAGGAAAAGGCTCCTCAAAATGGTTGGAAAAGTTGATCCGGCCATACTTACATGGAGTATCTCAAGCCAATGTGTAAAGTAATAAGTTTCCTCGGGATTTGAAAAATTTCTTTTGAGAGAGTTAATGCTAATGAACAATATATAATCTGCAGTTTATGGACACCTATTTTAGATGAACAAGCCTTCAAGTTTGGTGGCAAAGGTCGTAGATTGATGCGCTCTCGGGGTTAAATTCCATGGATGTTTCTAGAGTGCATCAAGCTCATTATTTGCCTCGCTAACTATTAAGGTGATATTGCAAAAAGAGCGGATCTTGTAAAAATGATGATGGAGAAACAAAGAACCGAGTATTACATGAAATTTAGTCATTCGGGTTGACAAGTTGAGAAACTTGGGGAGAACACGAAGCTGCAAGGAAAGTTTGTGAATGGATTAAGGGAGGAAATACATTTTGCAGAGCTAGATCTTTATTGAACCAGCTAACATGGAAGATATAATTAAGAAAGGGTGACGGTGTGAATCGCCGCAGGAGATCCTCCTCCTTTAACCCTGTTTATCCGTGTGGCCCTTGAGGTATTCCGTAAAAGTTTTGTGCGTAAGTGAAATCAGCCTCCCAAGTTTTCTCTTGCCGCTCAACTTCATAGGCCCTCTTCTTTCTCCCCGGATAAGTCGCTTGTACCACTTTGGTTTCACCTTACCCCTAGCAAGCAATTGAGCCCGCGCCATGGAACATTCGTCCCACCATGTGCTGCATGGGACACCCGGGCTTCCCCGGTCTAGTGTACCTGCAAAAACATTGTGCAGCCTCCTTTCTTATGATGTCTCAGAAGTAGGACGTAATCAGCTCCCTAGCTGTCCTCCACTGATGTGGAATTTTAATGCTTGGTCCATAGTTTTTTTGAAAAGATTCCGCTAGCATGATCCAATTTCAGCTTGGGTTTGAAAACAAACATGTGTTTCTGTTACCTCTAATGTAATCACACCAAAAAACACAAACCTTATATGATCGACATTTCCCCGCAATTTGTCTTGGAATTCAAAATGCTTAAGTAGTCACCGGCCTGCGGTGAGTAAAGAAGCCCATAACACTCTCTCCCTAATGGGCGTAATGCATGTGCTTTGTATTGGTTTGTTTATACTTCCCCATTCCATTTGCAATCTTAAGCCCACATGTTGTTCTAAATCGCAGCAATTTGTCTCCCCATTGCATTTAATCCGTCCGCGGAATGTCTTGCAAATCTCTCATCATCTTCTTCTATCAAGAGCCGATCTCCTTCTCCTTGCCAAACCATGTTCTCAAGATTCTCTTTTGTTCTTGCATTAAAATCTCCCACAACTATTACTTCTCCCAAATCTTTGTAAATGCAGTGGTTTCCCTTGCTCAAATCATGCAAAGTTGATTGGTTTCTTATCTAGGCCTCGCTTTGGCTATAGACAAATATGTTTAGTGGAGCTGTAGCAGCATGCCGCGTATACACCCTTTACTTATTTACTCATATATCTATCTCAGAATCATGTTGTTTGAATTCATGCTTTTAAGCACATCAAGTATATGATTAATAATCCCCGCTCGCATTATACCAATCCACTACAATCTCGACTGCCCATGTTCCGTGATATTCCATACAGTCTATTACTTCGCGAAATCCCGTGATATCCTCGAAGTGGTCTCGCCTTGATGCTCCCATGTCTCGGTGCAGGCCGATAGCTACTGCATCCATCCCGGCCAAGACCTCCATGCTTGCAAATTATTTTCTCCTAAGTGAAAGCCCCGGTATATTCTCAGTGGGACGTTTCCAAAAAGATAGTGGTATACGCCTCCTGCGGATTTATATTGTACTCACACGCCACGCCAAGACACGCAATTCTAATTCACGTACAACGCAGTAGCTAAGTGGGTAGCCCTTAAACTTGCTAAGAATGCATTAGTATTAATGTGCACATTTTCCAATGTACACATTAATGTGGGCAATACATTTCCATGTGGCTACTTGATGCCAAGTGGGCCATACCCATAGGTGTACTAATGTGCACATTTTCCAATGCTATTCACGTGCACACATTTCCATGTGAGCATTACTTGGGTGCACACATTTCCATGTGTGGCATACATTTAATACCTAGCCCTGAAGGCAAGTGGGGCCCCTCTTCTCCCACGAGTCCCACATGCCTAAAGGGGATAATTGGAAACCCTAGCCACCCCTTTGTCTATTTAAGCAGGGAGAACCCTAACTTGCCCATTTTCGCTTCTAGGGTTTTAGAGCTTCCAGTTTTGTAATGTGCTTCAAGAGTTAAAATCAGCCCTGCACTGCCCCAGAGAATCGCGACTGGCTAGTTTTCCTTTTGATTCGAAAGTATTTCGTGTTATATTGGTCGGTGTCGCGCCTTTCCGGAGAGGAGGAATCCAAGTAGATTGTGGTATTTAGGCAATTTAGTAGTCTAAAACCCATTACTTCAAATGCATCTAATCAAGAGGTTTAGCTCTTAAATTGCCTATAGCAGCCCTCTTAGAACTCTATAGATAAGTAGTATTCTAACTAAAGAACCTAACTCTATGATATAGATTAGATCTCTAAGCTCCTTAGTTCTTCCGCGGATGTATATGGATGATGTATCTCCTCGTGGAACTCCTTTTGTATTGGGAAGGGGTGGTAGAGACCCAAAGCTTGGTAGTAGATGCTCCCTAGATTTCAGGCCTCTCTGAAGCACACTATAGATTCGCCCGCGGCACAAGAGTTTCACAATCTTGATGTGGGTGGAAGGGGCCAACGTTGGTATGAGGCCCATGTCCCCACTCAGTCCTTAGTCCCTTTCCGGGTGTGTAAAGACCGCCGTGGGATCATTGTGACTAGGCGTCTAATGGCTTGCCACCGCGTGTGGGCAAGGCATGGGCTCACACTGGGTGAGGTGGTGAATATGACCTTCCATTGAGTTCAAGTCGCAATACGTGGGCAAAGGGCTCCCCAGCCTACCCTTTGAGGTCGATGGGAGGATTCCCTGAGGGAGGATCCCCTACCGCCCCATCGAATCGTGTATATAAACTACTGGTGATATGAAGCCCCCATATGCATCCGCTGGAAGCTACAAAATAGTCCCCCAACACTTTTCAAATTTACTCCTCGCAAAGTGTGCGTAATGTAGGAGGGCGGATGGAGGGATAACCTTAAGTTATGTTCATATGCTGCCCCAAACCCATTGCCATGAATTCCCCTTGGCTCCTCGGGTGAATGAATCCTCATAATCGCTTCGCCACCATCCCTTTGAGTCCGAAAGCTCTGGGTAGGATTCCCATGTGATGTACCGGATCTTTGTCTATGCAGATATGTGGGAGACCATCCTTCGTGATGGTCATAGCAGGCGATGTTGATGTACGTGCTACCGGATATGTATGTTTACGCTTCCGTACTAGGTAGGTCCTCGGAGGAGACGGCAAAGTGTCTTGACTCTTCCACTCTTCCCATCGAACCCGCCACGTTGCGCAAGGTCACGGAGGGCCCCTGTGATTGAAAATGGCTGCATGGATGAACTCAGCCATACCGTGAGGGCAATCAGAGGCGTAGTAGGGGATCGCCATGCTGGTATCGTGAAAGCAATGTTCTTCTGTTGGAGACCAAGCAGCAAAAGCAATCGACTCATGCTCCAAAGAGGAACTTTATAGGACCTCAAACCCTCGAGAAATGGAAATTTTTCTGTTTTATAGTATATGCCGCTTAAAAGTACGAACAGCAGGAATTAGTAGCTGTAAGTTAAAAGGAATTGAAGGAAGTGCTTTTAAAGGAAAAAAAAAAAAAAAATTAGTGAGCCAATAGGATGGTCTCTACAATTAGTGAGGGATGGTTCATACTCAGTCGCGCTGGCCAGAGCTTCATTTCTAAAATGTAGAAACCGGTTCGGCTAACGCGGTGAGACATTGATCCGAAATGTAAATTAAAAGTCAAAAATTTAGAAAGTGAATTTTCAGTACCACTCCAAAATTTAGGAATTAGCTATAGATTAGCTTTCTAATCAGCTTAAACCCTTGTTCAAAAAGCAGAATTCTTACAAGAAGGGAAGAACCTCCCCACCCGATGGAGCGGAACCACTCCAGGGCGGCATCGCTTGTGTTTGAATTATAATCCTTAATTAAATTTAAGCCGCATTAATAAAATAGATGTTTATTAATGGCCAAGCCTTTAGACTTAGAACCAAGACCTTAAGCTAGATAGAGTCAATATCTCATAGACACCAAGCCTCCGACGCATATGACGCCAAGCATCAAAATGTACTCACTCACTCTCGGACAAGGCTAAACAGCCAGAGGCTAAGGAGGGGCCGGCTGTCAGCAGCGAGAGGAGGCAAGTAACGAGAGCTGGAGGCCGTGAGCCAAGAAGCACAGAGCGTAAATCGGGTCTAACATTTTGAAGACCTAAATGTTCTCGCGACAAGCATACTACCAAGGGAGTAAACTTGTAATTCAGTTAAAAAGAGTACGTACCGTACTGGAATCAGAGAACCATTAATTTCGTGAAATGAGAAAATTTTGTTTAATAAGTAACGTAATAGAGTGTAAATTTATAATCAGAGAGTAAAGTAGCTTTAATGTAAAGTTGTTATAGAATTCTAGCTTTTTGTTTTAGCCTTAAAGTTCTGTTTTGAAGGCACCCTGGAGACTTACGAATTGCCACGCCGCCAGCCAGACAGATTTTACATTTTGAGGGTCTACTTCCGGCCAAATCATAGAGACCATGCCCAAAACAAAACAGCTCCAAATCGACTGCTGGGTCAATTTCTAACTCATGAGTTTAGTGGAATTTCATGTACTTTGTATCACTTAAACTGAAAAGCTCAGCCCAATTAGACCCATGTCTCCACATCGTCACAAAGATGCATTTTCATATTTCCCCAAATCGGCCCTGGCAATATGAGACTCAAATTTTGAACCTCCATAACTTGAGCTACAGAGCTCCAAATCGCCAAATTTGTTATGCGTTAGGACCGCGACAAAATTTAGAATCAAATACAGTATGACCTCAAATTAGATAGAAATGTCAAACCCCATCTCTCAAAATTTTACCCAAAAATTGCTCTCAAACCCTTTGAATTGCTTTCCAAATCAGAGTTTGTTTGTAGATGGTAGCTACATCAGGCTGCAGGCCTAGCACGCTTCTAAAGCCCTAGCTTAAGGCCCTACCCTAGGTAGCGCCCAGAAATCTCTTGTTATAGTCATCTAGACCTTAAAGTATACAGCAAACTCAAGTCCAATCACAAGGTTGGTACAATCTCACTGCCGAGCCAAAGCTGGAGCAAACCTTTTGACCTATAATTCTCCGTGTCCTTCTAATAGAGTTTGACTTATATAGCCGCCATTACTGACACCCCCTACTGCCGTGATACCTAGAAAGGAGCTAGAGCCTGTGAGCTGCCCAAGTCATTCCATGTGTAGAGATTGGACCCCCAAAACCACCAACTTTGCTAGGACCTTAGAGTATACCTCAAAACACCATGAGGGCTTTGGTAAAACAACCCTTATGTCATGCCATACCACACGCCCTAATGTCCATGATAGGACTTGTAGATTATAGATATAAAACCTTTAGTACCGCCGAGCCATTCTTGCTTCTGCTTATAGAGCCTGCATTATTGTAGGAGAGCTCCCTTCAAGTAGACTCTTAGACTCTAGGGATACACGCAGCGCAAGGCTTTCTACATGGGGCTGCATTACTGCATTTGTGCTAAGGGCTAACTTGAAGACATCAAGGTCCCAGCCAAGAATACAAAACAGATAAGGAGAGAGATCAAAAGGCACTCCAAGAGGGAAGCACAACGACAAACACCTCAACCGGGACAAACGAAAGTAGAATAACATCACCCACCTATCATCAATCATCACCGAAGAATATTGGTAACCAACGGGCACTCAAGAATAAAATTTAGATGTCAACCTCCCGCTACTACCGCCCACGCAAAGCTCACATCGTAAAGAGAGGATCTCAACGCTTTCACTCAACTCGACGCGACATGAGTTTCAAAATGGAAGCTAAACGTGCTAAATATGCAACAAAATATGTGTACGAAGATTAGTATCGATGTCGCCGCTAGCATCACGGTAGCTAGGGCCGAGGGCATAATCTTCCTACCAGGAGACAAACTCCTTTTGCCACGCCAGAGCCGTGATAGAAACCGAGGAAGATCACCAATTTTACCCCAGTGCCCCAGCCAGCCTCAAGCCGCTAAATGGCCAACAAAAAAGGAGTAAACTGCTCAGGCAAACTTCACAAAGCACCTAAGGTCGACTAAGATGAGCCTCCCAGCTCCCTTGCACCAAAGAGGGAGAACTTTCATCGTTCCAAAAAGGTAGGAGACCAGTGAGAGAGAGGAGACGCATATCAGTGAACAAATTCCCATCAAGGCCTCAGGATGCAAGACTAGTACCAAGGGGAGTAATATTCTCGCCAAAATGTAGAATTCCGACCCAGAAATACCTTAGAAACTAAAGGAAGGACGGGTTTTTACTTACGGCCAGCCACAGAGTGCATCGAATGGTGCCAGGAATCTAAAGGACGGAGGAGACTCCACTCTAGCCAAGCACAGTACAAATCACGCGAAAAGGCCACCGTAAGGAGCTTGCGATAGGCAATGGAGATGACCACACTTCCAGCAATGTGAGAGCCACCTCGAATGAAGCAGCCCAAGCAACAGGAGTCGCAGACTCAGAAATTCAACCCGCGGGGATTGACAATGCTCGCTTATTTCTATAATGCCGCCGAGCCATATCTGCTGCTTATAGAGCCTGTATTGTATTGTAGGAGGGAAAGCCCCTTCAAGTGACTCTAGACTCTAGGATACACCCAGCCGCTAAGCTTTCAAGGACGGGCCAGAGCCACGCATTTGAAGCTGTATAGCCAGTTCCTTGAAGACATCAAGGTCCCAGCCAATGCACAAACAGATATGAGAGGAGACCGAAAAAAGGCAGACCCAAGAGGGCGCCACAACGCATAAACACTTAACCGGCCAAACGCAGCAGAAATGTAACACCACCCACCTATCAACAACACTCCATCAAATGGGAATAAATATGTTTTGGTAACCAACGCACTAAGAATGTTCTAGATGTCAACCTCCCGCTACCACGCCCACTTCCAGCCTCACATCGAAAGAGAGGATCTCAACGCCTTCGCACCAACTCCGGACGACATGAGTTTGAAATGGGAAGAACGCGAAGACAACAAAATATTGTGCATGTGAAGATGGTAGGTACCAGCGTCGCGCAGCATCAATGAGCTAGGGCCAGAGGGTATAGTCTTCCGCCGAGGAGATGTACCAGCGTAAGCGTATAATAGAGCGTGATAGAAAACCGAGGGAAGATCACCACGCATCTTTGCAGCATTGAGCTCAAGCGCACCAACAAAAGTGAGTGAAATCAAGTTAGGCAACCACAAAAGCACTTCCATATTTACTCAAGAGAGCCTCCAGCTCCTTTGCACCAAAGAGGAGAACTTTCATCGGGTCTCCAAAAGGTAGGGAGACCATGAGAGAGAGGAGACGATATCAAGGAACAATTCAAAATTTCTACAGTCTTCGTGATCGTAACACTAGGCAAGACCAAGGGGAGAATATTCTCCGTCAAACAGAATTCCCACCCAGAACACCCAGAAACCAAAGGAAGGATCTGGCTATCAGATGGCCAGCCGCCAAGGAGTGCGACTTAATGGTTAGGACCCAAAGGATCTGAGGAGACGACTCAGCCAAAGAAAATCACGCAAAGGCTTACCGTATGAGCTAAGTGATAGGGCAATGGAGATGACCTCATACTCCTCCAGTATCAAAGAGAGCCAAATTCTGGAATAGGCAAGTCTACAACAGAGTCGACTCTGTGAAATTCAACCCTCATGGGATTGACAATGCCCCGCTTTACTCCACTACGGGTTTATCTCGAAGCCAAGATATTCAAGAATGCCCATCGCAAATGTACCAGTGACCCTACTCAAGCTCGATCAATGGCAATCGCGAATCAAAGAATTTGCAAATAAATTAATACCGCAGAATGGAGCTGCTACCGCGATTCCTACTTACTTTAACATACACAACAAGGAGGAGCATCTTTTCATAGATCAAGACGACAAGCACCCGCCAAGCAACTTGAGTGTGATCAGCTCCGGATCGCATATAAAGCTCAATAATAGTAGCAAAGATCTCAAGGAATCCCGTGAGTCAACCGTAGAATAAAGAAGATGCAAAGAAACCGAAGCATCAAACGCTTATCGAGGAAGGGAAACCTAAAGCAGTATAAAATAATTAGGTAGGATCTTCGTGAGTTGTTTTGCAAAAAAGTGGATGAATTAAAATCCCAATGTAAATGCGATATGTCTATTGGCCATTGTATATCTAGTGTCCTTACATATATAGTGGAGAAACATGAGTTTAGAGTCATGTTTACGATTTACGCTTTTGTGGATCAGAAGCTCCTTCACTCACTACCAAAGGAGGAAACAAGGGTAGCTACGCCAAACTACAGCCCAAGATCAAAATGGGAAGAGCAAGTACGCAGGGAGAAACGCCAGTAGCCCAAGCAAACCTTCAACTCAAAACGACACTCTGGGAAGTGCCCCTGTGAAGACCGCCCGAAGACAATGTCGATAAGAGACAACGCATCAAGTGTGAGATCATCAACGCTGTGCGATTCGTGTGACATCGCCGTGGGCGCACACTACCTCTTGTAGCAAAGGGCAGCACTTGACTTAACTTATGACATGAGTGGCCTCAACAATGGAAGGAGGAACACCTCACATCAATCCACTCCAACTAAGAAGGCAACATCCTCGACACTTACAATCCCACCTTGTGGTAATATAGGGTGCATGCGCTTATGACACGGTATTAGATGGAGATGCACTTACGTAAAGCAAGTAATCACGATGAGGAGACATGCCTTCAACAACTAGGTGACGGCTTCGGCCGATACTCCCACCAAGAATTAGAAGAGAAGAAGCTTCACCATATCTCCTGACATGTGGCACGCCAAACGCCCGCTGTAGCATTCCATCACTTTAACGACAAGGATAGTAACTCCGGCACCTTCGGCGTAAAAAGAGAGTTCAAGATATAGCCAGCTATCTAACCACAAGAGTATATTTCTCCAAGGCAGTACTTTTCAACGCTAAGAGTCAAGCTTCGCAGATAAGGATCCATCATCCCGGCTAACGAGCCACCGTGAGGAGAGTCATGATGCCTTACTTGCCAGCACTAAATGCATAGAAGGACAAAGGTCGTGAAATCAAAGTCGAGAAGTGCTAGCAACCTACTTCTCCTGCACGGTCCCTTCTAGAGGCGCAGAGGACCAAACCGACGAGCACAATCAAAAGCCACCGGAAGGTTACCTCCGCATAAGAAGACGTATAGCACCGCGGAACGCGACAACGCCCAGTTTGGCGTGATCGAGGATCAAACGCAAGAAGTTTGAAGCTCGATGGAGAACTTCAACTAGGTGAGGCGAGCCGCATGACTTGCACGCTGCCTTGCATGCAACTTGGTGAAACCCGGCAGAATCCATTCAAAGAACAATCAGAAGAGAACAACCTGCAGGAGTATAGCCAAAGGAATCGCCAAGACACCTCAAGAGAGACGTTCTCTCGTAGCTTCAAGTATCATGAAGGGGAACAATTTACAGCCCAGAACAGATCGGTTAGGCTGCATCAAATGTCGGGCGATCAACAAGCACACCTTAGTTAGAATGTGATGCAAAAGCGTTGTGCTACAGCCGGATAAACATCTGAGGGCCCAAGAATATCAACAACAAGTTACCCCAGTACGAGCCGACGTACAAATAGGAGGATAGTGATCGCCAACACCATTGCACCTGAGGAACACCGATGACATTGCGTGGAGGGTGCTTTTCGTCCAACTCAAGGGAGGCACAAGGGAGACCTAATAGGCTCTAGTAGTAATTGTAATTATGTGTTTAAGGCGCGGGCGTATAGTTCCTTTGTTATTTCTTCCTCCCCATAGCGAATACATCAAAGGAAGATGCTTCAAGCGCAAGTTGCAGGGTGAAGTAATCAACATCGCCAACACTCTTCAAAATACCATGTAATCTTGCTGAGATCAGCGACGCATGAGACATCGATGGAGTCGAAGAAACAATATCGGATACGAGTCATCCTTTAGCCGCCAAGACAAAGAGTTCAAGCATTGCGCGAAAGCATCTTCAATACTTTCGCAGCATTTGAAAAAGCGCATGCAAGATTCAAATGATCAAGTACACCATCGCCACCAAAGCACGAGAGGCTTCTAACGCAAATGTAAGTCAACCTCTACATCAAAGAGAGCCACCGGCCAAGGAGGATCAGTATCGAGCGACTGAGAACGCTACCTTTGCTCCTTCACAGTAACGAGCGATGAGCTTCTAAAAAGCTCAAAGACGGGCGCCATGGGGCCCAGTAGGGTTAAATGTATGGGATGGTAACATCCATATTGGGATTAGAAGGCAATTCGGATATTCTCGCTAGAAAGCAGATTGCCCACTGGGAAGGAGACGTGCGATAGGAGTAACTAAAATTATACACGACAATGGCATCCAAATTTATTGTTCACTTGGTGAGATTGACTTCCTCGCTAAGAAGGAATCACTACTAGATAATTGTTGACCATGTATAAATCTAGTATCTCCAAAGAATAATCCAAATCGAAAAGTAAGAATTAACAAGTCCTAAGCCACCTGTTACGACATGACATCAATTCGGACAGTAGGAATATTCCAAGAGTTTAAATAACTAAGAAAGGGGAATCTCTAGAATAATAAAATAATAGTACATGCAAGGGGTAAGACTCCAAAATAAGAATTATAGTAATCAAATAGTCTTTTGAGACAAAAGGAATTGTCGCTACAGACAAAAACCTCGTATTTAGAATCCCAGGTTTTAACTAAGTAGACAGAAACCTATGAATATGTTGAAACAAATGATAACATAATATGTGCATCCATCTTAGGATGGTTAGATACGTTAGCTAAGGCTATAACTTCTTACCAAGTAAGAAGCGTGATAACCTCTTAAGGGGAGAGAATAGATATGACGTTGTGTGCAATGTCATTGAAGGGTGCAGAATTATTTGTTTTTCAAGAAAGTGGAAAAGCCTAATCTTATGATTGAAAGATTTGCATCGAATTGACTGAATTTGCTTCCAAAGATAGAGTTCACCCGCAACGGCCGCCATAATAGAGCGTGAAGATAGATAGATAGATAGCTCAGAGGCCTTCACGCGGTGACCCATATGATAGCTAATCAGCACCAATGAAGTGGAGCAAAAACTATGGGAGCAATGCAACTACCAAGCCTTCCAAACTACTCGACTGCTCAATGAGAGGGATAAGTAAGCTGGTCTCTAGGGTGCATGCATGTATTATGTTTTGAATGTGTCTTATTGATAGTTAAATATAGACCCTAATAACCGCGATAGAAATTGTTGTAATGATATGTATCATAAAGCCAAATAAGTTAAATAACAAATCTATAATGTGAAGTAGCATGTTAATTTAATCCTTCTCAAGAAGGGGATGCAAATTCCTTCCTCCATGATAGCTATAGGTCCTTATAAATATAAATAGAAAATAGAATTTGATATACTTAAGTGCATTTTAGGATATACTTCCAAGGGTACGCAGACTCCAAGGAAGAGAATAAGAAGCACATCTAATTCTTGTGTATGATAATTAAAACCGCCTATAATACAATAGGTCTAAATCGTATTATTGTTTAAATAATCACGCATCTAAAAAGTCGCTAAATATGGTAAAGCTTAGAGTAAATATAATTAAAATTATCGGAAGTAATGTATCCCATACTATGTATACGTTAATTCATAAATATTACCTTAGGGTAATTATGTTAATCATAGGATGGAATAAGGAGCCTAAAAAAAAAAATTGCCCAGTGCATGCTCATTTGTGCTTAGATTAGTTTCATGTGTAGTTAAGATAATCGCCAAGCATGCAACCTATGCGTTGAAAAGGATTGTAATGTTGTTGTATACTGATATATCTACCACTTGACTCGTGGGCGGTAATGTCAATGTAGGTATGACCGCTAAGCTCAGCCTTAGACGAGTGGAAGGTAGATTAGAAAGTCTACTGGCCCCACGGAAGTAGATCTTACCTCGAGAGAAAGGAGGTCATTAAGGAATGCATTGATAGGAAAGGCACCTTAGCCCCATATATGCTGGATAGGAGGAATCTATCCTTCACGCCTCTTAATGCTGATATCCTCCACGCTTGGCAACCAGAGGTGTAGGCACAGCCGCATATAGGCATATAGGGCGCTGCCTCCACGGCCATAATGAAAGATCCACCTCTTCCTACGCCGAGATTAGCCATGCATCCATGTAGATAGTGTGTCACTTATTATAAACCAAAATTTTTTTGTAATAATAATATGAGGTAGCTCCACCAAGCAGCCAGAGCATCCCGAGGGGCAAGGAGGTCATCCACGCAGCGCCGCAACACAAATTTATAATGTGTTGCAGCGGGACAGTACCCTAGAAGTGTAAATTTTGTATGAAATTGATAAACTTTGATAAACTTTAATGTTGTATTAAGTAAGGTTAATAATTTACCCTTATGCGATTTGCTATGATGTGATAAGTTAATAGTGATAAACGAAATAGTAATGTCTTAAACATTACCTTAGAGTAATCTCTACTTATTAATTAAGATAGTAAGTATGTAATTATAGATATTGTAAAATTAATGCAGTGCAGTAGATTTCCTATATGAAGACTCCCAAGAAATACAAAATTTTGTTGGAATGTAAGCTGCAAGGAATGAAGAGTACCTTAAATAATAATTGTATATGAAAGTGTTAAATTGTGATAAACTAAATGTTGTGATAATAGAAACTACCAAGTACCTTTATTTTAATAGAAGCTACGACTGACAACTTATTTGATAATGTAATGGCATAATAATGATTTAAAAATATTATCTTACATAATCGTAGAATAAAATGTGTAAGTATTATAGTAGTATATCGCGATGCATCAAAGCGTTGATTGCGGTGTTAGAAGATTCCAAGGTGGGGAGAACTTCACCATGCCGCGACAACATCATTCAAGCAGGAGAATGTGACGCTCCAGCCACGCGACATACGCCCCGTGACGATATTGTAATCGCTAATGCCACGCTGCACATCGCCACCATCGACGGTAATGCACAACGTAGCCAATAAGTGGGTAGCCCCTAGGGCAAATTCTTGCTAAGAATGTGTATTATATTAATGTGCACATTTTCCAATGTACACATTAATGTGGGCACACATTTTCATGTGGGCTACTCTGATGCCAAGTGGGCCATACCTATAGGTAATTAATGTGCAATATTTTCCAATGTATTATTAGCTCATTAATGTGCACACATTTCCATGTGAGTATTATTTTGGTGCACAGCCATTTCCATGTGGGCAATATTTGGCCACCTAGCCCTAAAGGCAGCAGCCCCTTCTCCCAATTATCCTTGGGTGCACATGCCTAAAGGGGATAATTGGAAACCCTAGCCACCCCTTTGTCTATTTAAGTAGGAGAACCCTTAACCTGCCCATTTTCGCTTCTAGGTTTTAGAGCCTCTGCTTTGGCTGCCTCAAGAGCCAAAACCGGCCCCTGCACTGGCCCCAGAGCAGAACTCCGCATCATTAGTTTTCCCTGATTCAGCATTTCGTAACAGATGGTCGAAGTTCCTGCCGAGGAGGAACTCATGATCAGTATTTAGCACTTTAGCAGTTCAAACCCCATTTCAAATGCATCTAATCAAAGAGGTTTAGCCTCTTAAATTGCCCATAGCGTTCTCTAGAATCCCCTAGATAAGTATTCTAACTAAAGAACCCAACTCCTGGCGATATAGATTAGATCTTGTTCTTAGTTCTTCCAAGGTATGTAAGGTGTGGGATGATGGGATGCCTTCCGTGGAACTTTGTATTGGGAAGGGGGTAGAGACCTAAAGCTTCTGGTAGTAGATGCTCCTAGATTAGCCTCTAGCACACTATAGATTCCTACTGGTGCAGGCCAAGAGCCACACCGATGTGGGTGAAGGGCCGTGACCGGGCCGGAAGGAGGTTCATGTCTCGACTCTTTGGAACGATCCTCCGGGTGTGTAAAGATCACGTGTGGGATCATTGTGACTAGGGTTCCACGGCTTGGCACGCGGTGGGCAAGGCATGGGCTCGACACTGCGGAGGGGTGGTGAAATACATCTTCCCATTAGGCTCGCGCTCGACACGGCAAGGGCCCTCTTAGTCACCTTGAGTCAGCAGCTTTGAGACTGAGGGAGTGATCCCTTACCCCGCCCCATCTGGAATCGGAGATGCAACTCCAAAGATATAGCCCCTTTGGCTATGCATCCGGCGAAGGCAGCCAGTCCCAACACGTGTTCTACTCGCAGTGGCACAGGAGGGGCGGATGGGAGTGACAACCCTAAGCCATGTTCATATGCAAATCCATTGCCATTAGAATTGGCTCAAGAATGAATCGAGACCCGCCGTCACCATCCCCTTGAGTCCGAGCCTGGGTAGGATTCCCATGTGATGTGGCCATCTTGCCTGAAGTGATAGTGGAGGACCATCCTTCTCGTGCGATGGCCTAGCGGCGATGCTGATGCAAAAGCACGACATGTATGTTTACGCTTCCGGCAACAGTGTGTCCCCGAGGGAGATCTGGTGTAATGACCCTTCCACTTTCCCACTCCACCGGAACCCGGGCCACGTTGCAAAGGTCACGCGGGAGGGCCCCTGCATAGCATGGAGCTGGTATGGGGGATGAACTCCTCGCTTGTATACGGGTGAGTGTCTCAGAGGCAGTAGGGACGCCACATATTCCATGACAACAACCTCAAGGTCCCAAGTACCTATTTCCTCCTTTTTTCCTCGGGTTACTACGGGCCTTCCCATCTATCCAAATATGCAACAAATCCTTATGTTCTCTCGGCCTTTTAGCTTCTTTGCCCATTCTCTCTTTTTTAAATTCTCTTTAAATACCAGTGTGCGAGGATAGGGACTGCAAGTCAATCCAAATTCTTTTTGGCCCCTTTAGTGTTGCTCTATTCCCCGCAGAACCTCGCTTTCAGCTTCAGCATTAAACTTGACTAGATTGGCTTGCTAAAACTGCATGGCTTACTTCAAGTTCTCTCGCTATAAAATGCTTTGGGGGTTCATGAAGATGCATGATGGTCCTTGAAGAAGTAAAAGCGACTGTTTATATCTTCATTTTCCCTGCTCTACTAAGCCCTATATTTTCAGGTTTTTGCTCTCGTTTGTTCTTTTCAATTAATTATTTTCAAATGTCAATGGACGCTGAAGTTCTTACACAAAAAGGGGAACTTAAGTGAGAAGGTTCAACTCCTATATTAAGTCCTGCTGGCTAAGTTCCATTATTTGGTGAATCTAATTCTGCGAACAAGATAACCACCCAGGCAAATCTTCAAGTATGTAAAAAATTTTCACTCCCCGTGATGTATTTATATAAAAATTTTCATTTTTCTTTATCCACCTAGTGTTGTGTCAAGACCTTACGTCCACAATAAATATTCCATAACCTCATTCCTCAAGAAAATGCTAGTGAAAAAGGAGATTTCAAGTAATGGTTCATGGATTGAGCTTCAATGTTAGTGCTTCACCATCCAAAGATTTTGTCACCGGGAGAACAAAACTCCATCTACTAATTTGATGCCCATCCTCCACACCAAGTTTTGCTCAAATGTGAGCCACGCTCTAAGGCCACATATCAAATAAAGCAAAAGCTTTCAAACCCTCCAATGTATATACACTTCCATAGCAGCTCTTTTGAATTCAATAGAATAGAATAGAATAGAATAGGTTTTAGCCGCCCACGGAATGTACTGGCCTTATGGACCCAAATAAAGAGAGCGTAAAGCTAAAGTATGGTTACCGGGACAGGATTAAAAACTCTCGCTCAAGGGTTTTTGGTGGCAAAACCTTAGCAAAGAATACTTGGGCCGGGCGCGATCAGCATAACTGTATAGGATACTCAATACCGCCCCCGTAGGACACAAACGGAAGTCCGCAGCATCCATAACCCCTAGAGGCAGCGACCTCAACAAACCCACCTTGTGACCGTGAGCCAATAATCGATGCGTACGGGCCGCCAGCACTAGTACTCAACATATCGCCTTGATAGCGGGCAAAATGCCGGGGTAGTGTCCTGAGGTGCGAAGCGATGACCTATCTCGAACGCTACCTGGTGGCAACATCGGCAAAGCCTTTGCTCCCCGCGGCTTCACGGTGCCCAACGGCCTCGGCGCTTCAATGCGAGGCTTATGTGCCCCCGCGGGCGTAATGGAAGCTTATAAGCCTCAAGGCTTCTTCATGGGTAGCCGTGCGCTGGCATCGTGTGGGCCTCTTGTGAGCCTAGATTGACTTTGCCGCCGATAGTGTGCCAGCCTAACATGTGCTTCGAGCTCTCGCGATCCCACCGCGAAGGAAAGTAGCATCAAGGTATAGTTTAAGTGCCTTCGCGATCTTTCTTTGTCCCCGACTGGACATACTGCTTGCCCTCGCGACACCCCGCCGCGAGAAATCCACTGAGCCCCGCTTTGTCTTTCCAAAGAGGATTTCGTGCTAGGGACCCATTGCCGTGGCTGTGCGCAAGGCGGGGCAAGCGCGGTATCAGCCATAGCTTACCACCTTTGAAGTAAACCCATATGGCTGCCCAATGCCCGCTGAAGGGCAGGAAACTTGCCTCCTGAGTAGACCCCAGAGGGAATCAGACTTCACCCCCTGTGGCCCGCGCCAAGAAGGCCTTCCCGCGACCGCCGGGAGGTCATTCCAGGTGTTGAGGGAGTATCACCGACCCCAAATCCTCGCCTTCCCATAAAGGGCCGCTCAACTAAGGCCCGAAACAAATGTGACTGGGTGACCTGTGCATACAACTTTGTGGTCGCTTGTTCTCAAGATGGCATATAGTGCTTTCCGAACTCAAGGATCTAACCCGAGCAGCTTCATCCCAATGGGTGTAGGAAGAAGAAACCTCAATCCCCAAGTAATTCTGTGGTAGCCCGAGCCACCTCTACCTCTGCCCCCCCGTAAGGAATGGGAAGCTCCTATCGACGGATGATGCAACTAGCAGCGATTCTAAGCTAGCTGCCACCCTTGCATGCCAGTTGAATTGGCAAAAGTGTCAAGAGCATCCAAAGTGACGCTGCATGTCCTTCCGAGTATAGGCTATGAGGTTACATCACAAGCATATATGAGCTGCTCTGGGATCAGGTGATGCATGATAGGCGTGCTACCAAGACTCCATACTCAGAGAGCCAATCTTCCAACCGATCAATGTGCCAAAGAGTGGGGAGAGGGGCAACCCCGGACAGACTCCAATGCTAACGGGTCACCGGGTCGGGTTACCGATGTGATACGGCCCGAAAGCATGCCTCGCATGCCTCTATATAATCGCATTCTCGCAAGTCCAGGTCCTCAGCCTGCCGCATCCGTCTCATAGCTTATTGCGGGTACCGTAGGTCAATGCCTTTGTAAAATTCACTCTAAACAACAAGCATGTGCCTGGCTGGCGACTCTCATATCTTCAATCAATGTAAGCAGCAAAGATCACGGTGGAATGTCTGGGGCCGAACCGCCGGTAAGAGCTCTCCGCTTCCCAGCCTTCCATATTGTCACGTTTCAAGGATGCCACCAGCTTTTGCAAAGCAAGAGAGCTGACCATAATAGTGCGCGTAGAAGGGTCGGACATTGAGGGTCCTCGCTTTGGTATATGGGCACTACTCTACTAGTGGTCCATTGGCGTGAGGGAAGCCTTCTCTCACAATGCTTTATTGAACAATGCCGTGAGAACAAAGTACCCGCTGGAGGCCCAAACATTTCGTGTTTTCCGCCAAGATGCCATCTAAATCGCTGCCTTCCTATCAGCTTAGTTCTTCGAGGGGCCCATGATGACATCCCTCCTGATGCGTTCCGCAGCCATGCCTATCCGCGGGAGGGATCGGTGCTCCGCCCCCGAAGCTGGTCATACGTACCGCTGCAAGTACTCGTACTCCATTGCTCCGGTGCGTTCCCTTGGCTGTGCAGTTTGCTCAAGACCCTTCTCCGCACGTTCCGTGCCGTCCAGAGACCAAACATCCAAGGTCGGCGCTCATGAGGTATCCGCCTTCTTGTTCTTGAGAAAGGAAACCGTGCGATAATTTAGTTCTCGCGGGCCAGAGATGACTGGACTGGCCAGAGCTTGAGCCCCACACTCATCATCAAAACCATCGGTTATGGGGAAGGTGGTGGTGCCTCGAGGCTTGCCGCGGAGCCGCTCCTCTCCCAAAGCATCTTTCCAGCCGTCGTATATCACCGAGCGGCATTGTTCTTTGACATTAATTATTTTTATTGTGCTTTGCCGTGATAAGCCGTTAAATAAAGATCTAATAAGATCTAATGTATGTCAAGATCTTGCATCTCCATAGTGCAAGGGGTACATGCTATATGTGGTCGCCTAAATTCCCTCGTGCTGAATTTACTGAATGCGTCAGTGCACCACAACTGGAGCCAACATCGCTGCGCATGAGAAGATGGATGAGTTACCAACACCACTTGTTTTCTACAAATGGACCATACATGATGGAAAGCTGTACAATGTTTTTCTTTTATTATGTGGACATACTAAATCATGAACTGCTGCTGAGGTATTCTTTCTTTAACTACTTAAAACCATAATTTTGTTCTAACAACCAAGATAATACCAAAGAATGTGGAAAATGTACCTCGTGAAAAACTAGCCTCTTATCCTATAGAGAAAATAAAAAACCGCTTCCCATCCTATAGAGAAATTAGAGCAAAACCCCGCCAGAGCTTTATAGACATGTATTTGCAAATATTGAAGTAAATTTCAAATCCATGATTTTATAGCTTTCTGTTCTGCTTATAGACTATAAAGTTGACTATGCATACATGGGTTGTAAAACATCGGAGCATTCTCAAGAACTTGATTTGCATAATAGCAAACTATGTCGCACATACAACAGAGACTCAGATATTAAGATTAAAGCTCTCTACTCCTCGGACAGAACAAAGTACCATCTAAGCAATACATGAAAATTTATCTATCGAGCATTAGATGAAGTTGAAGATGCTAATAATCTTCCCCTTGTGCACACAAAGTGAAGTTCTCGCAGAGAACCTGCTTCCTTATATAACGAATAGATCCCAAGAATATAATTCTCGTTTTTTGATTTATATGAAATGTGATCTCATTCTAAATATGTACATGTTGCCTCAAATATTACCAACATCGAATCATTATACTGGTAGCTTAAGCTAAAATCTCAAATCCACCAACAACATGGATTGGGTAATGAGTTAAGCAATATCAAGTGTCAACACTAGCTTTAAAACCTCTAGGCAATGGATATATTATTAGTGTTACAAATCAATATTTACCACCTGGACGGAAGCTTCTTGCATCGGCCAATATCCTCAAATAGTATATTACCATCCAATGCTTCAAAAATGCAACCGGGTGCAACAACACCTACTTATCCCTTTTATCATGCATCACGAACTATTATCAGCTTCTATCCTGCTTCTTAAACTATTTCAGCTTCTAACAGACTGTTAGAAACTTCTAGAGATTGATCCAAAATAAGTTATGGAGCCGAATAAGACCGGGCTACATCTGGATCAAGCCTGACACGTAGTGAAAGCTGCATATGATGTTGCACTCCTCAGATACCGCAACATACCCTAATGTATCATGTGACGAGCTAGGTAGTTATGATCTGCGTACCGCAACTCAAGCCATCAGCGGACAGGAATCAAATAAGTGAATTTTGCTGTCTCATCTCCGCTTTCTGCCTGTTTCAAAAGCCCTCGCGAAGGAAGTATGACGAAACTAAAACCAACACATAGATGTGGTTTCGACAGCAATCCAAGGAAGGAACGAACCCAAAAAAACACATTCGTCAAACAATGCCTGTCGCCTGCCCTTCCTCTTTTATATCCCGACAAGAAGATTCCAAAAACTACTACGAGCTTCTTGAACACGTTGAAGCTTCTAGAACTTGTTTTTAAAGTTCTACTCACAGCTTCTAGAAAGTTCTAAAGATTATGCTCGAATCTTCTAGAAAGCACTGAGATACTTCTAGTACAGACTACGTGTCTAGTTCTAAAAGGTGGCATCCTCCCTGAAATTTTAAGAATTACACATGGACATCACTTATCACAAAACTTTCTATAAAAAAATAGGTACTTTCAAGCTGCCCTCTTATCCTCTGTATTACAATTATATATTAGGGGTATATCCGATATATCAATATAAATGGTCATGATGGTTGACATAATGTTTGATAGGGACGTGGTTATCTTCAGAATTTCTTCTACTCTGGGCTGTCCTGAATCAGATTGCCCCAAGTTTCTCGAGATGTTCCTAGATGACCCCTGCTGGTTAAGATTCAGCTCTTCCACCCTTCTATCGATGTGTGGCTGCCAGCACCATGCACCGCTTTATCAAGGTGAGGATCATAAGTCGTGGCTATATTTTAATGCTATGTTACCAAGATGACGTGCGGTTCCTGCGGTTGTCACTTTAGTCTTGCCGCTCACAAACTCAGAGGCGCGCAAGCATGCAGATGTATTCTCCTCTCGTGGGTTGAATGCTCTATGTATTACCGCTATTCTCAGCTAGCTGGTTAGGAGAGACATAATACTTGGAACCTTTCTCCTTAAACGGGTCAGCCTCGCCTGGGTATTTTTGGTGCCTTGACGAAAGTGTACCTGCCTGCGGTAGTAGTAATCATCTCTAGTGATCCCGAATAAAAGACATCCAAGACTAGTGAGATTGGCCAGCTTCTTCCTTGAAATGTAGTTATGCCGCGTTTGCAGCTTCAGGAGAGGAGCTATAGTTCAAGCACCCTTTTGTGGCCTTGCCCCTAATACCTATATTTCTCCACTCTTGAAGCCTACGAAACTTCCTTTCTCTCGATGGAGCTGTCTCGACGCAACATCATCTCCCCACTTTGGCCATAGGTCATGTCGGGTGATTGCATGCCCTATGTAAGTTTCCACTTCTCTGATTTCGAGAGGAAAATCGCGGCGTACTCTCCGACTTATAAAATCAGATTCAAAGACGGTATTATCAAGAAGAAGGAGTTTGTCAATCCCTGTATCCACGCTCTTCTTATACTTGATCGTTCTTTTGATGTCGCTTGGAGGATTAGGTACTCCCGCCTCTTCAAAGATGATTGAGCTAGGCTTGTAATGCCTCCATCCCCATTGGCTTTCTGAACTCAATGGCAAGTATTCGGCTCTGCCTACTTCGAATTGGTTTACTTGCTCCTCTGCTTCTTGGCATTCTTGTTCTGGATCCACTTCAATCTGGTCCTCGATGTCTTCGTCTGAGTCTTCCCCGGCCTCCGTCAGTTCACGCGAGTGCTCGTACTCCAATAGTCATTGAACACATCTATTGTTGAGTCTAGGGGCTCAACATTAAGTGGTGGATAGAAGGTTTCCTACCACTGTTTGGGCTTTGTGATATAAGAATATTATTAGGGCACAACATTATAGGAGAAGTATCTCCCTTTATTGACAACCCTTGTCATATACTCAAGCATGCGTGCGACTCTATTCTCTAATTGCTTAGCAATGTTGGGTACATGAGATAGGACTGCCTGCAAGGAGGTCTTGGATACAAAGTATCCTATGCATGGGAATATTTCTTGCAAGCGAGGACCTATTTTCTTCTGGAATTCTAGCAAGGCTTGTTGATATAAGGGATTGGCGGCTAGAGTTGCTGACAAGTCAAATTCTTTTTGGAAAACACTATGAACTAGATTGACATCTACCTTAGAGACATGTGGTAAGGCGTTGTACCACCTATTGAATGCTGAAGTAGCCATGGCGAGAAAAATCCTAGTTTGAGAATTTTAGAGTTTGGTAAACTTTGGTCATTTTGAGCTAAGATGTGATATTTCTAGGCTAATTTGAGGTCAAAAATGTGTTCTAGATAGTTAAGAGTTTAAATGCACAAATTTCATGCAATTTGGAGCAGTATTGCTCACATTATGGCACTTCAAAGATGGGACCACTCACAACGTACTCCATAGAGATTTAGATTGATCTAGGTTGTGCATAGTATTAGCGGTTGGCCTGTTTTTGAGTCTAAATGATGCCAAATGAGTAAAATAAAGGCACGATCTTGCTTTACTCGTCCTGAATCACTAGAATCTGTCTTTGCTTTTCAATGTTGGTGCACCTATGTGGCTGAACTATGCTTGAAATTGTTGGATCACTCACAGCATGTGCTATAGAGGTTTAGGTTGGGACCTAACATATGATTTGCACATGGTGTGAGTGGTTGGTTGACTTTGACCTAACTTTGATCCTTCAACCCAATTTTTCGTAATCACTCAACCCATAACTTAACCAACACATCGATTAATATCTTCTATACCTTAATTACTCAAAACAATTTATATTACTTATAGGCATTTATATATATAGACTGTCAAAAAGATTGGTTTACAACTATCAGTCCTTTTTCTTGATGAATTTGGCAAGTCTCATGCCCTTTGTCATGCATGTGATATATTTTGCATGGAAAGCACATGTTAGCAAGTTTTCAAAAGATGTACAATGTCCATTTTGGCTACCTTTTGTAATGCAAGCAACATATCATTGGTTACCGCCATCGATCGAAATCGCGACAATACTTATTGAACTAGTCAGCTGAAGCAAGCCATGGAATGAGAAACTCAGAATCCTTTTGGTAATATTTGATCTCTTCGCAGCGCCTCTGTGCATCCCTTTGCCCTTCGTGATTCTTTGTCCTCCATGTTCTTTCTCGCTCTCCGCTTCCTCTCCAATCGCTTTTCTTCTTCACTCTTAGCCTCGGAGCATGACTTTTCTTTCTTCGTGAGCCTTCTTTTTCCTTCTTTTCTGCTGAATATACTGTAGCTCTCCTCTTCTTCCGCACGCTTCTTGGTCCTCGGTGTTCCTCGTGTTGGTCACCGTCATCTATTTGCTTTGTTTCCGGGTTACAGCTCTCCTCCTATAAAGCCCTCCTGGAATGCCTCCCCTCAACTCTCCTTTTTGTCATTTCTCGAACTCGCTAAGTAAGCACGCTTTTGGGCGCCGCTTTTCTCGCCAGCTTTTGTCATCTTCTTGGTTGTTTGTTTTATGCAGCCATATTTGATGAATCATATCACCCAAAGGCAATGCAAGAAGCGGCTAAGAGGTTGGAGCGTGATAAAAACAGCATGCTCTGAAAAAAAATGAGACGCTTCTGGCTTCATTTATAGCGCTGGAAAAAATTGGGGTTTGGCAAAAATCTCTCTTTGTCAAAACCCATGCAACGCGGGAATGCATTGGAAAATTAACTTGAAATGTTCACAAGCAGCATCCATTCAAAGAAAATTGTGGTGAAAATTTGAAATGGGAGATCAGCACATGTTTTGATATTAAGCTGCTCGACGCATATTGTATTTCCAACACATTTTCGTAATTTGACCTAATGGATATCCACTCTAATTTTAAAGAATTGGTAAAAAATGTGTTTCCTCGCTCAAGGAGTTGCCGTGTGGAAGGTGCAAAAAGACATCCATCGTATAGTTTTGACCCTAAATTGTTTTGAAGGAACGAGTAGATTTTTCACACTAAGGAAAAACATATACAAAAATATTGTTAAGTCCTACGACAAAGTTTACCGAAGAGAATTTTGAAATAAGGTAACAGATAATTATCAACACAAGAGTTTGTACAGCAGCAAGAAAACCAAGTAACTTAGAGGTGCGCGAGACAAGATCCCGGAATGCAGCTTGAATCCAAAAATCAATCACTTCGCCAAAATTTCGTGAAAAGAACCCTAACAACCGCTTGAGACAAGAAATTGAGAATCTTCCAAGTAAGATATCCTTTTGTTATGATTACTAATGAACCCTCGAAACAAATAGAACCCCGGCAATCATAAAGAGGCAATGGCTGCCAATAAAGTTTTGAGGACCAGCAGTGGATGGAATGGTAGGAATTCCCGCAGCCACAGGGGATCATCACAAGGATCGTAAGGAAATGGGAGGTGAATTTGGAAGTTGTGCTACGAGTATAAGAGACTCCATCCAAAGCCGACCTTTGATTAATCAGAAAAATCCCGGGTTGTACCATGAGTAGAATAAGAGGCCATAGTCGCCGCCTAGCATCCTTCGTGAGTGTAATATAGTTCCCGTTTATCTCGTGAATGTTCTCAGAAATCGGCGATGATGCTTTTCAGTTTCAAACCAAACATGTAAACCCGCTTGCATCACTTTGTGAATATTCCCCGCCCCATACCCTTTCGCTTTCTTCCGACCTCTTTATCATCTTGTAACCGCCTCGACATCCAATGATTAGTGTGGATAGATAACAGGACGATGCTCATGAATTCTCAAGCCCTCATATATCTAGCACTTCATTTCAACGAGGCACCATCCTTAGTGATGAAATACCGCTTGTGTGAGGCCCTCTCTGAAAGCTCCATATATCCTAGGCATAAATTCAATTAGTATTTCTAAATGAGAGTCTTGAAATGAATAAATGATGATACCCTGGCCAAATTCACCTCAATTTGATCCCCAAAGACTGGCAATTCGTCGGTTAGGGTACTTTCTAGTGTGCAAAGCAAGGTATTTAGCCTCAATATCATATTTGAAATGTAATTTGGATCCAGTACTGTAAAACCTTACCATACAAGCATCTATTTCTATTTCCAAATATTCCAAAGACACGCTAGGCAATAGTGTTTTGTAGGTGTCATTCCCTATGAAAATGAATGATGAAGATTCATCAAAGCTACAAAGTATGAATTAAAACCAAGACCAAAGGGGATCCAGAACTTGAGTTTAAGAAGATGTTCCAAATCCTCAACAACATTACAATTTAGAGTGTGAAATAATAAAACATTTGATTCTCTACCATTCATGACCTCAAGACAAGTGAACACTTTTGTTTGCACAAGCCAAATAAAAGAAGGATATTTCTTCTTGTTACAAAGAGTTCCGCATACTTTTAATAAGAAGATCAATGCTCCAAAAGGCATATTTAGGAAGCTGTCAAGACTCATTCAGTTGAAATTGTAACATCCTTGCCTTAGTGGCAAGATTGTAGCTTAGGCTCCAATCCAATTTGCCGCTAAGGCATGAGATTTTGGAAAATCCAATTACCAACTATGTTCTCATATGTTTTATGGATTCTTTAATGTAAGCATAGAGATCCCTTGATTCTCAATTTGAGATTCGAATTCATGTAGATCCATTCCATTATTATGCCACACAAATCACCCAAGCTTTTGATGCCAAGAGAACTCCTCGCTTTTATGGAATCAGGGGATGTTTTAAGGCAAGAACATGATTTGATGATCCGTGAAAGAAGATGATCAAAATAGACATACTTGAATGTGAAAACTTGCACCTCATCAGATTTGGAAAAGCCAGTGGCGATATTGTTCCCAAAGTTTCGGTACTAATATTTCTCAAGCAGAGAGGGATGCCATATTAGAAGCTAAAGAGACTTCACAAAAGCGTAATCAAATTTCAGCGGTGAGGAGATTGAAGGATGTCCCACAGAGAACCTCCCTAGCCATAATACATAATAAATTTGAGGGGGCTGGCCAGCTCATCGTAACTACTTAAAAGCTTCAAACAAACTGCCAATAAGAGCTTCCTCGGTGGTTTTAATAATTTTGAAGGGCGTAATTTCCCCGGAGGTTTTACCTTTAATGCCACACAAGATAATACCGGCCACCAATAATAACACATTTGATAAATTTAGGTCCACCCAGAGGGCCAGCACTAAATCGTGGGCTCAAGACATCCGCGGAAGAAATTAATAATATGAGCCCCATTTTCCAAGAATGAGAAAGTGTCAATGCAAAAGATATTGTTGGATGCAAATATTAGAAGTAGAGTCGAAGCCTAAGACCGTAAAAGATTTCAAATCCTTGGTGATGTTTTTACGTACTTGGTTAATAATTCACAAATCACAAATAAATAAATATGGTTTCAAAGGACGTGCCTTTGAATCACCGGGAATTCATAAGAGGGAAGAATGCACTTGGAGAACCATTGATGAGGATGTAATGTAATTTGATCTTACATTCTGGGGCCCATGATAAGTTTAATAATAAGCTTTTCATAGCGCATATTCACTAAAATCCCATCTAATATTGTCAAAAGGCTCTTTTTGAAATCCAATTTAAGGAGGACACAATTTGACTCAAAATTCTTATTCCAATGTAACCCCTTCCATATCAAGAATGTAATTTTCCTAATAATCTATTGGGAAGAAAAGCACTCCTCATTTCCATCGATGCACCTCGCAAATAATCCTTGACTTTTAAAGCAATAATTTTAGCAATGTATCTTATAAGTGGAATTAGTTAAAGTTAGATAGGGCCTCCAAAAACTGAAGGCTTTATCAACTTTAGGAATTAGAGAGATAAAATCCACTAGCAATAGAAGGGGTGAAGATGCTTAGCTTCCCAAACTCTCTTTACAGAAATACATGAAGTCATTCTGAGACTATATCCTGAATTCTAAGAAAATCTCCTAAAACCATCAGCATCAAAATAGATTTTGGCTATGCTTTTAAAGCTCTTGAGGAGGGAAAGAACCTTCAGGTAATGTAATCCTGGAACATTTGAGAAGGAAAGATCCATTTGACAATGGTCACTTGGAATAATAGAATCAATCAAATCAATAAATTTCTTAAATCGATTGTCCACAAAAAGTATCGAGTTGATGCTTTAGAGAACAAACTAGAATATTTAGGAATAAAAAGAAATTCGAGATTCTCGTGAGGGACTGCTCAAAACTACAACAGTCATTTGTGATCTTGCTTTTAATAGAGCTCTTAGCCCCATTTATTTTTAAGCAAAATTTAAAGAAGAATTTAGTGTCACAGAGTCCATCATTTGTGTATTTAATTTTGCATCTACACAGCACCTTTGGCCTCAAATTCTTCAATGTTTAATCTTTTTTCAAGATTTTCCTCTTGAAAAATGTAAGGTAGAATTGAAAGGGATCATCATTTAAGGCCAGCCTAACATCTCTCATATGTTGTAGAAGGATATTTTTCCTTATCTTCGCACTTAGCTTTTGGTCCATATTCCTAATCCAAGACTTTGGAAGTCTTCAAATTAGAATAACAAAAAGCTCTTCATAGACATGACCTCAGCTAATTTGTGAAGTCAGAATAAAAAACCCCTAAACTCGGACAAAGCTGAGGGATTCTCAAGCATACTAGAGTTAAATTTGTAGGATATTTCCAGATCTTGAGCGTAAATCGATGATAAGTGCAAGAATTGAGGTTGATGATCTAAATAGCAAAATGATCTATCACTAAAAAATACAGGGCATTATCCTTGCAAAATTGAACTAGAGATGTTTAAATAAAATTGCCTAGGGCACAGTAAAACTCTAGCATTTCTCTTGTTAGAATTGTGCAGTTTCTAGTAGAGGAGAAGGATCAGAAGCAAGGAGTGATCATCAATAAGATCATTCCAATGATTTTTCTCCCAATCTAGTCATGTTGATCTTATTGCCTAATTTTTTGGTCCCAATTTGAGTGTTGTTGAAATCCTCCAGCCTTTAATCCAATCATTAATATTCAGTGGAGTTCTCATCCAATGGACAATATCTAAATCAAAGAAGCTCTCTCTCTCTCTTTTGGATTGCTTGAGGCATAGATATTACTGAAGACCAAATGATTTATTCATATCAGTTGAAGATGGTACAATCGGCCACATTTCTTTTGTTTCTAGCTACCTTATAAAAAGTTCAAAGGTTTAGATCCTTCCAAATCATAATGCATGCCCCTTGAGGTTCCTTCAGCCTCCAAACTGTGATGGAGGAACTACCAGGGATTATCCAATCCCCAAGATTTTGCACATTCAAATCATGTTTTAATTCTTGCACAGGATGATATCGTACTTTGTAAGATTTAATTTGAGAAATAATCCTCCTTCTTATCTATCTTTATCTTTGAGAGCTCTTTAATTCCCTAAGACCTACGATAGAATCTTCATTTTGAGAGAAAAAATGAAAGAAAAGGAAAGGACAAGGAAAATTATCTATGTTTGATTTGATTTCCCTTTTCTATTCCTTTTCTTATTTTTTACTTAAAGTATTATTGTATGGTAGAGCGTTACCTATAATTTGCAACCAATTTAGTTTCTTTTCCCCACCTTGCTTAGTTGTTCTCTCTTGTCACCACATACAGAGGAGGAGTTATGATAATATTCAATATCCCACCATCATTTCCCATTAGTACACAAATTTTTCTTGTCACTGTCTAATTCATCAGGGGAAATCCCCCCAGCAATGAACTCAAACAATTTATTAATAGTCTTATTAACAGCAGCATTATTAGCCATTTCATTATTATGAAGACTATTATGAAATTGACACTTGGATGGTTCAAGAACTTGTCTGGAAAGGGACTTTTCTCGCTCAGTGCACTGTATACCAGCAGATTGTGGAGTCTCAGGAACAAATTCAATGTCACAAATATCACCTTTAAGCAATTCCTGAGTTGATTCTTCTGATCCTTTATGACCCTGCTGATCCAACTTTTTTCCTTTATCCAATCCCTTATCTAATTCCAAACCTTCATGACTTATCTGCTGGTAAGTATTCATAGCTTTAACAGTGAAATCTATGGAGGCCAAACCGATCTGCTATTTTTGTCGAGATAACGGGTGATGGTCATGGCAAGAGATAGAGTCTTCGTGGAGAGGAAAGGTCAATGAGGTCAAGAAATTCACCATTTTAGGAATAGGAGTATCAAATTCCACAGATTAGGTGGTGGCAGGTAGATGGAGGTTTAGTTAAGTGATTTGGGGAACTTCCCTAAAATCCTCATTTTCCTGATTCAGATCATTCCATCGCGTCAAGATGAGAATTAGTAAAACAAACAAATGGTTTAGAACATTGGATTACCTCATCAATATCTAAGCTTATTTGAATTGTCTTCAAGTTTCCACCAAATTTTGCCCTTGTCACTTTAGGATCATGTATTTGTGAGGAGACCTTTTTGGAAGTCTCAAAGAATATCTTTATTTTTGATAAAGTTATCCTGTGGTTTGGGATAACACCCGGTTTGTCTTCTTTGAGTTTATTCCTGTCACCATATTCTGCAAGGAATATTTTGCTTGAATTTCCTTAGTTAATGAATCTCTCGTGCCTTTGGTGGGAATCCAGTTGGATAGATTCCATTTTGAGTTTGAATAATGACTTTGGTACCTCAAGGATTTTGTATCAGCAGCTATTTTAAAGTAGAATGTAAATCCTTAGAAGTATCATCCATATACATTTTTGCTTTTCCTTTGGCTTTGTATCTCTCAGAATCAGTAATAACTTCAGAGGGAATTGAGGAATCTCTATGACCAGCAGCAAATTGAGCATTTACACCAATTTGAATACCCTTTTCCAACCTTTTTTTGGCAATTCTCTTTGTGCTACTACCATTGACCTTTTTCCAAGTGGTAGCTTTGTCTTCTTGCTGTTTTTCAGGAAGTAGGTTTGGGGGAGGAAGAGGAGGGATAGCAGAATCACAAATTCCTCCCTTTGAGTTTGAGTCTTGAATTCCTTTCTCCTTACAATTAGTATACCAAGCATGCCTAAAATCACAAGAAGAGCAAATAGGAGGTAAACCATTCCACCTTAGATCCAGGGAAGTTTTTTGGCCAAAACAATCAGTGAAAGGAATTGAAGTTGGAATTCTTTTCGAAATGTCAATTTGGACATAGACAATAAGAGGCTTATATGGAGCATAGACAGTAGATACATAGTTGCCAATAGAATTGGATAGGCTTTTGATTGATTCTTCATTCCAATAAATAGGATTTAAGCCAAATAAAGAGGTTGAGGCAACATGAAAGTTATTGAGGTCGGCAGTTGAAAGCTTAGGATTCCATTTGATAATAGACAAATGAAAATTTTCAAATACTAGAATACCACTTTGCAACAGATAGTTAGCAGTCCTATGACTACCACATTCAACCATAATGTAAGGATAGTTTAGCCAATAAACAGCTTTGATAGAAAGGCCTTTTTGCAGAGAAAGCAGAAAAGACCATAGTTTTTCAATACTGATCCCAACCTTATTGATTTTAACAACAACAGCAGAGTTTGAGAGGCATTTCAGCTTTTCAAGAACCATAGGGGAGTTAAGATGAATACCATGAACAGTGGCGAGGTTTGAAGCAATGTCTGGCCTCTCTTGCTGAAGAATACCATCCCAATCTTCATCAGAGCGAACTTCATTTGTTGGCCTCACGACTCCATATGGTAAAGGAACACCAGTAGCAGAATTTATCAGAGGTCGGTTTCCAATTGCACTCGGATCCTTGGAGAGATTGTCCCAAATTGGAGTCTTGTCTGATAGGGGTGTCATTTTTCCTTCCAGAAGAGATAAATCCTTGAAATTTCCAAAAGGGATGAATTTTGTAGGATCGGCCGAGATTTTATGAAGATTTGCCAAGAGAGCGCCTTGATCCTCCTTAGAAAGAGCAAAGAAGCAATGGAGAAAGGGCAATGTCGAAGAATTTAGGTTACCTTGGCCAGCAGAGTTCATGATTACTTCAGGAGGGGACAACAAGGGGGCAATTGAGCGCCAAAAAAAACAGGGGGAGTCTAAAGAAAGGGAAAAATCAGGCTAAAGAGTAGGATCGAGAGAAATTGGACAAATTAGGTGGAATGGATTACCTTCAATTGCTAAACTATGAAATTTAGACATTACTGGAACACTAAAAACAATTGAAATCAGATTGGGGAGTACAATTTGATTATAATTTTGTCATCCGACCAGTCACAATGCACTCTGAAAATAGCAGTAGCTTGAATTCTCTTGCTTCCCACAAATTCCTCTAACCAAGAATCGATGATCTCTGTCTCAAATTCAACACAGCTTGGAACAAAGCTATATTCCTGTGAGAAAAGAATATCCGAAAAGAGATTTTCTGTAATGAAGGAATTCCAAAGATCAGCAGGAGTGCCACAAAGAAAACCACAGATTAGTTTCTGTCCCTGTTTAAGAATTGCAAAAATTTTAGCTTCCATGAAAGAGAAAATTCTGAGCAATTCGATAATGCTGGCCCTCTACAGGGACAACCCCTTCAATTGCCAAATTTTTCCTTCAGATCCGATAGCAATGCAGGCTTCAGGGAGTTTTTTTGCCAAGAAACAATTTTGAATTGAAAATGGAGGAAAAGACAAAAAGTTCAAGAAAAATGGCGCACGTCATTTTTCCCTCGCGATAAATTATTTTCTTTTAATTTAGCCTTGAATTTGTATACCTTGCCACAACCAGCTCAAGCTAAAACACCTGTAAGTTGTAAGTTCCTGTTTGGGACAGGTAAAATCTTGACAAAGTTCAGAAGAATTTTGAAGACAGCTCAGATGATGAGGAATTTGCTTTATCTTCTTTTGTAATCTCTGCCAAAAAGCACCATCTTATGTACCATTTGTGAAGCCTGCGGCAAAATCCATGGCCAAGGTGCAAGTTGCTATTTCTAAAGATTTGAGAAAAAATTGCAGAAAGCTCACAAGAAGTTCAGATAGAGCTCAGATGCGTGTTTTTATAGACATGCAACGTTGTTATTTTAATGCCTTGGGTCTCCCTCCCTTCGAGACATACAAAGATTTTTTAATTTGCATTTAGTAGATATGTTACATGCGCAACAATTGTCATAAGGTCATATGTTCAATATCTTCCTTCTAAAATTGCATGTTGAATACAACTTCCCCATGATAATCGTAAGGTGTACTTTTGCCAAAAATGTTGCAATTGTTCTTACCCTCGTATTAAAAGTTGGCCACAAGCAATTTATTTGCTTTCACACATGCAATTTATTTGCTTTTACCCATTGCTAAATAATTTCAGCCTTTACTATTATTATATTATCGTCCTAAGGTTCTTTAGAGTAACCATTAGTTTTCCTAGATGCACCATTATTTCAAGCATGACTCCAAATATACAAATCTTTCTCTTCTTATTCCCTTAGTAATGATATTTTGGCATTGAGCACCCATTTGAAGCATGTGAGATTAGGCATTTAGCCTTGCACATAATTAGCTTGGAGTGGATGCAATTGAATGAATTGTCCCATTTCAACATTAATCTACACATCTTCATACTTTGTTCCATCTATAGACATGGCAGATGATCTTGAACATTTCATTCCATTTACGAACTCCATTACATCAGCCCATGCCACACGTCTACAACTAATGCTCGGCATCGCCGGGCATACGTTTCTAGTACCTACTACTTTGCTAACTAGTTATTATGGGCCTCCTAACTAGTTAAATACTAAAATCATTTAATGTAGGCTTTGCTTACCCAGAAATGTTCGTCTTCTTCGGGCCACAACCTTCAGGCCAACTGCGCTTGGCCACTGGTCTTCATAAGCGTGGATAAATCTTCATAAGTTCTGCATTGCGTACTCCTTTAGTGTTTTGAGAATTTGATTCTTTTTCAGCACCATTCTCTCCTAGGTTCTTACCTTGTGCATACGCTCTTGTTCCATCTGCAATAGTCTCAACCGTCGATTCTAGTTGTTGTATTGCCTTTTGAACATAAGCCTGGTCTGACCTCCATTTGATGTCAGGGACCGCATCACTTGTACTTAACCTATTCGGAAAATATGAGCTTTTGAAGTTGTTGACATTCTTCAATTTATCTAAGACTATCACGTGCATCGAGGACTGGAACTGATGGTTGTCAGCTCCATTGATAAATTTGGTTGGAAGCCCCTTAATATTTGCACCGCCAAGGCTTCCTTGTTGAGTGGATTCGTTAATAATCTGTGCATGAATTCTGGACCCCATATTAAAAATCCAGGTCCCTTCTAGTAACAGCATTGAATTTCCTTCCACAACTCCATCAGCCGAATGCCATATTGGTCTAGTTTCTGCTGCTTTTTTCTCCATTCCTTGCCATTCTGCAACTCATTTTCATGTTGCGGCATCATCTGGATTTGAAGATTCTACAACCAATGTGGCTTCTAACGGAGTTTTAACAGCATCTGCTACAGAGTTTCTTCCGAATGGTATTGCTTCTGCACTAATTATTACTGCCATCGATGCCTCTTGTTTCAAACTGAAATTATGGTAGACTGTCGCAGTCTTCTCAAGCATTGGACATATTTTTTATCCTTTGCAATCATTATGGGCTTCTCTTTGGGCAACAAGAAAGTCTCTGTTTACTGCCTCCTTGACTTTGATATTTTGGCATTTAATCTCGATGCCATCAGTCAATAACACTGGAAACCTCCTAGCTCTTTTGCGGCATCGTCCTTCAACCCGGCTTCTTCATCAGCAATGAATAACTACCATTGCATGTCTTCCAAGTGCATGGAGGCGACTTCTCCTGCCTTTATAATTTCGTCCCAATTAGCCATCTTTCTAATCTTGGCTCAAAATTCCACATGATTCTTTACTTCTTCCTTTGAAATTTCATTCTGATCAAATCGTTGTACTGGGTCTTGAATTTTGACCCCATCACCCTTCTTTTTCGGGTCTTCTATCTGGACTCCATCAGCATCTTTCTTCATCTTCATAGCATATTAAGGCTAGAATTTCTCCGCTTCGCAGGTCCCTGGATCAGGGCTCCTGCTCTGATACCATGTTACAAATATAATAGAAGAACAAAATGGAATTGATCAGACTGATTGGAATAGCCCCAACCGTGGCTTACAGTTATATGTGACCAATCGCCATAGACGCACCCTTTCATACAGGTGTATCCTTTCTTATGGATCGTTGAGATGGATCTATATGACATATTCAACAAAATTTAGACTTATTCAAATCTAATAAATAGCCTTCAAAGATGCGATGATAAAATTATATGTATTTTTAACTCTTGTTTATTTTAATAATTTCATCAGTTACTCGCTTATCAGGATCGAAATCATACAGTACTTATTGAACTAGCTGCTGGAAGCTCGCTCATGGAATGAGAAACCCGTAACTTCTTTGGTAATATTTGATCTCTTGCAAGGCTCGGGCAAAACCCGAATTTTGCGAGCGTTTGGAGTTTTGATGCATTGGGGGGAGGTTGAAGATTCCCCATATCTCGTGTCGGGCATTCTCCCTCTGCATACCTTACTTTCTTGGCTTCATAGTACTGGCAGTAAGCATCGTACATCTTTTTGTATGCCTTATAGTCTGCCAGTTCCTTCTTATATTTCCACTCCGGCCCTATTGTATACGATTCCCTTGCAGGCCGACCTCTCGGTTTCTTATCGATTCAAGGTAGGGTCTCGGGTGGTCCAAGGGGGCTGGAGTTTATGTGTCCTCTCCCTCGCCTTTGTGGTGTCCTGATGATTCTGGCAAGGGCTGATCCTTTGCCCGAGAAGATTCTGTTTGTTCCATGAGTTTGTTTAGTAGGCAATGGGCTAAGATGGTGGGACATCTCCTTCCGGTCTCTCGTGTATGACGATACCTGTAGGTCTTTTCTTCTTCTTTGGTTGTTCTTGTTGTAGCAGCCCTTTGCCCTTCAGATCTTTGTCCTCCATGTTCTTCGTTCTCTGCTCTCTCCACCGCTCTTCTTCTTCACGCCTCTTAGCTCGACATGACCTCTTCTTTTTCTTCAGAGCCTTCTTTTTCCTCTTTTCAAGACATCGGGCTTCCTTCTCTTCTGGGATACGTTTCTTCTTGGCCTTCGGTGTCTCCGTCTGGTCATCTATTTGCTTTGTTTCTTGTTGCATCTCCTCCTATGTGCCCTCTGACTGCTCCTCAACCTTTCTCTCCTTTTTGTCATTTCTCGACTTCTGTTGCGTGGCACGTTTTTGGGCGCTCGCTCTTTCTGCTTTTGTCATCTTCTTGGTTGTCTGCTTTGTGCGAGCCATATTTGATGAATCGATGATCACCTCAAAGGCACGTAAGAAGCGGCTAAGAGGTTGAGCAAGATTAAACAAAGCAGGCCCTAAAAAAATGAGATGTCGGTTTCCTATTTATAGCGTTGAAAAAATTTAGGGTTTGGCAAATCTCTCTTTTGTCAAACCTATGCAAGAAGTAAAGAAGCTATTGTAATATGTGTTTGACATACCCGTTTCTTGTTTACCAAATCGGGTATCGAGTACGAATAGAGCTCAAGCCTGCGGTTGTGTCTAGCAGAAGGCCTTTGTATTCTGTGCAGACTAAGTAGAGCAGTGGTTGTTCTTCTCCTGACAAGATTTTTACCATAGATACCTTTCTTCTCAATTCAATCACGACTTTTGGGGAAGTGTCTCTACATGCTTCTCATTCTTAGCTTTTCAGTTCCTGACGAATTCATGTGACCAGAAGACATATTTCTTTATGTCTTTATTGCTAAGTTTATATCGGTCGAGGAAGCTAATCGCTGAAAGAGTGACATCTCCAGACAACCTCTCCCACCGTTGTTTTCATAATGCGTCATCCTTGACATATAGTATAGTATTATTAACCTCAAAATCACGCCTGGCATGAACTTTTAGGTTAGTAAATTTGGCATGCTTTTGAGGTTAACAAATCGCGTCTGGCGTGCTTTTGAAGTCAGCAAATCACGCCAAGCATGAATGTAGTAGAGATAAATAGGATTACCTCTTATAAAGAATAACTTATCCCATCTCCTTAAGCATCGCTGAAATTTTGGCAAGATTAGCTGTTGGAATATCATGTTTCAAAATTCGGCACCTCGTGTAAGCATAGTGGTTGTAGAACATTGTCTAACCCGTCATTTTAGCCTGATTTATTAGGGCTCTCTGCCCCTTCACATAATGTTGACCGTCAATGATAATAAAATTAACATTATCATTCTCCTTCCAGTGAACCGCATTCCTCTATTCAAAGGGCTTGTTCTTAGACTTATCCCAAGGCAGGACGTCTGTTGGTATGGCATTTGTCCCAAATTCTTAACCATAGCATGCAATATCTCCATTGCGTAATCAGGATCATAGTGTCTCCTAACATGTATGGGACATGTGATCATACTAGGCGGTCAATGTGTGTGTTGTGTACATAATTCTGTCTAAGGATGTAGTTATCAGCATATTTCACAAGTATATTTATAGCCTCCAGCTGCCGAATTCTTCTCCTGCTTATTAGCAAAACTTGTAATTTCTAATCCATCCATAGTGACAGGTTGCATATCCTTTCCAAAATCTAGCACTCTTGTAGTTGCTATCTGTTCTGTTTGTTCCTTTCCCTGCCGCAGATAAAAACTTGCACCAATCTTACTAGCCAGTGCTCTTCTCACTGTTGTCAGTCCTTTCAAGGAGTCCCGAAAAATGACATGGAAAAATAGCATGACCCCAAAAATGAATGTGGCTTTGGAGATAAATTAAGTTAATTCCTTCAAAAAAGCTGCCAATGGAAAGGAAATCTCATTCTAAATGAGATTCAAGCCTTATGTATCACTGTGAGTGAATCTTTGGAACTTGAGAATGCTTTAGTTATTGTGGTGCATGAAAATAGAAGTCCAACGCAGTAGACACAAACATGAAAATAGAAGTCCAACGCAGTAGACACAAAGAATGGAAAGACCCCAGTCCAATGTACAGATCAAGGTGTTTCTACTTTCTCCAGCTTCTTGAATGAGATGAAATTGGTCATAGTGGAAATTTGGGAGAGTACTTTTGGACTGCCACAGTTATGGAGTAATTTATGGCATTATATTTTTCTGCAATTCAGTTGTTAGCTCTAGATATAGCAGCTTTATTTTGCAAAAGAAAAATGTATTGTGATAGGCATACCCTTTGCAACACAGTTGGAAATCATTTTTCATTTTGCCTAATTTTTTCCTCTGTTTAGGTCTTATGTTTCGAGAATTAACACATCTGCTTTTCTGTTTGTTTATTGCAGGTTTTTTGTTTGTCTTTGAAGCGCATGGGAGGAGATGATCCAAAGGAGATTGTTTGAATCTGTGACATTACCTTGCTTCATTAATTCAACGCAAAAGTACATCTCAAAATATGAAAGAAACCAGCACGGATCAAAGAAAATGGCAGGAAATAAGAACAGATCAAAGCAGCACCAAAGCATGATCTTGGGGAAGATTACAATCTCGGTAGAACATCCATTCTGTTGATGGATTTTCCCCACAATCCCCAACAAGCGGCCTCAAGAGGCAAAAATCAAGATCACTAGTGCTGCAACAAGAAGAGGAAGAAAAATCGAGAGAGAAAGCAGAGAGAATCTGGGCCCAAATTTCTTTATATAATAAACCAAGAAATACAAATGAATGAGCCCTCCATGCCTCTGAAACATGGAGGGCCTCTGATCTTGAACTAAGCAAGAGGCTGCCACCCTCTTGTAAGATTCGTGGAGCAGGGAAAGAGGAGGAGCTCGTGCTCCTCATTTTTCTTTTATAATTCTTGCCCCTTAATCTCATCCATCCATCTCAACCACTTCATCTCCACCATCCTTTTTTGCCTCTTCATCTTTACCCTTCATTTCTGCCTCTTCATCCTAGCCTTAGATAATGTACCCCTCTTCAACCACTAAAAAATCTTAGAAGCCCTTAAATTTAAACAATTAGATCTAGGCCCTTTTTTATTTTTTAGTGCCTTAGACCTTTACAACATTTGGGCTTTATAATCGACCCCCCTTCCAATGGTTCTCTTTCTTTTCTCTTTTTTCATGTTGACCGGGTGCCAAAAACCCGGTCAACATCTCGCCCAAACAAAAAATGGGCCGGTCCCCTCGGCCCTCTTACTTCAAAGTTTTTCATATATTTAGTACAATAGTTGGTCCCTTAGACCCAATAAGGAAGGAAGGAAGGAAGGAAGGAAGGTACTTTTATCATCCACGGAGACCAATCGGTCTATGGGGACAAAAACGCAGCAAGTGGATTACTGCCTGGATTAAAAAACCCCCGCCCCGAAGGGTTTTCGAGGGAAAAACCATGGCAGCAATCAGCCTGCTGACAAACTAATATACAAAATGCAGAAACACCCAAATATATCTGATCATGCACCGCACTGCGGTTACCTAACGGAAAGCGGCGAGGCGGGGCAAAGGTGACCTCGCGAGGTCCAATTACCTCTGAATGTACGACCCGGGGCGCGTCTTGGCGGTGTGTTCATCGGCAAATGTAAGGGCAAGTCCGCAGGTACTAAGGGGCGTATCGGCCGAATCGACCGCGGCCCGGCAACTCGAAAGTGTGAGACTCATCCTCAATGGCCCCTGTTTGACGCCGATCGCCAGCGCTGTCTGGCGGGGCTCCCCAATCCACCCGCCCGCCTCGATCGCGAAGATGGTGGGCACAATGCGAATGGAGGCAATGAGTCTGCGGCTTTTCGGGCGGTGGGAACGCGGTAAAAGCCGTGGCCCCGGGCTAACACGGGGGTTGATGTGCTCCTTGTAATGGGCCGTTTTGACCTGCTCTCTAGAGCCGGGTCCCGAGAGCTTACCCGAGAAACAAAGCGTCTAGGGTACTCCCCAGCGGTATCTGTCGGCCAGTGTCCACACCTGCGCATCGTGCTCACCGCGTTCCATCCGGCAAACCACTCTCTCTCTTACCCTCCACAGGCCCTAAGCCACTGCGGACTCATTGCCCGCGGTGTAAGCCAAAAAGGGGCCAGAGCATCACCCATAGTAACCACTTTCTGAAAAATAGACGATGTGTCTATCAAGGGGAACGCTTTCGGCGGCAAGAATCCGGTTTCTGCTTGCGAGAATCGATAGGGGGCGAAGGTTTCACCCCAAGTGCCCGTGCCAAAAATGCCTTCTACACCTGCTCCAAGTCATTCCATGTCGCCAAAGAGATGGCCGGGCCCCAAACCTCGACCCGTCTGAAGGGCGACAGCTCGACCAATGCGGAACGATGTGACCGATGGCCCCAATCATAGAGCTCTGCACGGTGTTGTTGTTCTGCATGGCATAAAGCGCTTTCCGGCTGCACTGTCACCCATAGCGGATAGAGCGCCTCCCGCCCGAGGCGAGGGGAACTCCACCCTAGATACTTGTAGGTGGGCGTGGCGCCCACAGTTTGTCCCCGATATGTGAGTGCGGGAGGCATGGGGTGGCGTGAAGAGATATGAGAACCACCACGGTCTTGGCGGATTCACGCAGCGCTGTCTCAGTAGCGACAAAATGTGTCTAGGGCATCCGGTGAGACTGCATAGCTTTTGGGGTGTGGGCGGCCAGGCCAACATCGTCCCGCATAGATGAGTTGGCGGATGACACGTGCAAAAGGCGTATGCCATCTCCCCCATGCTCAGTAAGCCAGGGCTCTAACTGATCAATGTAGAGGCCAAAAAGTGTTGGCGAGAGGGGGCAACCCTGCCGGACCCCGATACTACTGGTGAATGCTTGGCCCGTCGGCTGCATCTTGCCAAAACAACCGAAGTTTTGATATCCGAGACTTCGAACTCGAAAAATGATCATCTACACATATATAATTCTTTCTCCATAGATCTGATTCTTATGTTCTATCGTTTTCTGTTGACACCTGTTCTTCTTTTTCCTGGGTACAAATTTTTCGTGAAGAATTTCTGGTGAAGTCTGGGCTGGAAAAATCGATATAAGCATGCAGCTATGGGCGCGATCCATTGCTAGCAACATGGCAACAGGGACACGACTGGACCTCTTATACTGGCAGAATTCTTGCAGGCTTGCCTCAATTTCAGGCTTCTAGAACTTGAATTTGGCTTATTGATATTGGTCTTTTGTTCTGCAGCATTCCTCAGATGGATTGCTTCTGGGCTTTTGCATTTTTGGAAAACTCTGAGGCGTCTGATCGCCTCTTCTGTCGTGTTTATCTGTCGTGTTTGGCATGTCATAATTTGCGGTTGCAGGGTTTAATCTGGCAAGTAATTCAATTCGGCAACTAGTTGCTCTGGCTTTTGTATTATGTAAGTGAAAGAGCAGGGGAAGCTCTGTTCCTGCAAAGCCATGTTCCTGCAAAGTTTGCATCAGAGGGAAGGAAGACCTTTCCTTCTATGATTTGGGCAAAATTAAATCGCATGTAGACTTAAGAGGCAACAATCGAATTTAGATCTATGATCAGAATTGTGTCGCGTTGTTCCTTTTAACTGTTGTAATGGCATCCTATATACATTAAATTCGTCATTAGATTGTGGATAACGAATCTCTGAACTGTAACACTTCAATATGACATTTTCTCAGCGTGAAATTAACTGCGGAGATAGGTGGATGGATGTCATTTGCTTGAATCGGCTGTAAACATGGCTTTAACTAAAAATTGGATTTACACCGGCTTGAAGAGGGATTTAAATATGCCAGGCATTGAAAAATGGTTTAATTTGCTTGAACAGGCATGACCAAGGTTCCTATGCATCAGGGATTTTAACCAGATCGAGTTGAAACAGGTTTCTAAAGATAGGTTTTGCTAATCTGCTCTACAAATCAACCCACTGCAAATGCTACCGATTATTGCTAGATTTGTGTTGTCATTTTGTGCTAGATTTGGGCTCTTAGTGCTAGATTTCTACAAAAGGCCATAAAAAAGAGGGCAAACCCATATTTTAAAGCATCAGATTGTTGAAAATATCGAGCTTTTGCCATGTTGATACAATCTGTGCCATGGGGACGATGAAGGGTTGAGTGCCATCACCTGTGGAAAGGGGGATCATCCATATCTGACTCACTTGCAAAGAAATAGGGAAAGGTTGCTGATGCTTTTTACGGTGCTTCGATCGGCTCCCGAAATTAACTCCAGAGGCCAACCGGGTTCGCCCAAGCGAACCCCGAAAATTCGTCCAAGCGAACCCGTGGGATTTGCCCAGGCGAACCCGCACCCCTGACGTCGCGCGAGCGTTGCGGGGCCAAGATGTGCGTGGCAATAGCTACCGGGTTCGCCCAAGCGAACCCAAACCCCCCGTGTGATGTCAGTGCCTTGGCTGCCCTGCCGGGTTTGCCCAGGCGAACCCACCGGCGGGGGCTTACAGGACAGGTCGTCGGATGGGGATGGCAGGGGATGGCAGTTCGTACAAGCATTAATATCCCCCCTGCCGGGTTCGCCCAAGCGAACCCACCGGTGGGGGCATAGCACTTGGGCTGTCGGTGTTGGCGTTAGCAATAATAATGTCGGAGTTTGTCCTTTCCTGAATCCAAATAGATCCTTCCAGCGGCTAGAACATTTTGTTACCTGGGGTGCAGATGGTGGAACTGAAGAATGGCCCGGTGGGGGGTATGAAGAAGATTTAAAGGAATATGGAGAAGATTTGCTTGGCAAGGGCGCAGAACAAAAGAGCCGATCCACACTAGAAGAGTTAGCTCTACTTAGGGATTCTTTCTTTTCCCTCATGGATAAATCCTGTACCATTTGAATCCTTGGAGGCAGATGCAATGGCAGCAGTTTCCCTTTGTAAAATAGCTCATCTGCAGAAAGCATAGCCCCGTTTGTTGGAGCTTTAGAGGCGAGCATAGACATACTAAACTCAAACTACGTAGAATGACTACCATAATCTTCCTTTACCTCTGCCGGAGAATTGGATTGCCCATCCGCTTCTTTATATCATTTGAGAAAGAGATCCGGAGACTCATCCACCAAGACACGGAGCTCTTCACGACACATCATGATCGCCATAGCCGTCGCTAATTCCACACTCTCTATAAAGCTCAGGGGGCCATTTAAGGCTTAGAAACATAAGACCCACATCAAATCGATCCTCGAAACTTCTTAGGACCGATTTGAACCGATTCGACTTAGTCGGGCTTAATCCCTGCCAATTTGCAAAAGAAATGCCTGATTTTTTAGTGGGCACAGCCCAAATATTGAAGGGGTGAAGGATATATAGGGCAAATCGATGAATCAGGAGCTAGAAACGGCGAGGAAAAGGACAACACTGCATGATTCACGACCAAGGCGATCGAATAAACACATATTTTGAAAAAAGAGTGGAAGATGTCCGGGGTCGTACCCGGGCAAGGGGAAGGTCGCCCTCCCTCCGCCATAGCCGCCCTCATCATCGCTTGCCTACCCACGCCATGCGGTGGGTTATGCTTGAACGAACCGAGAACCTGCCATCTGGCCGACATCCCCTGCCTGCCCGGTCGATCCTTGGGCAATGGGTTCGTTCAAGCGAACCCGGCGGGGCCCTGACATGCAGAACTGACATCCGGTACGCCCCACTTGACTGCCCCAGTTGAACGCGGTTTGGGTTAAGCCCCAAAGCGAACCCGTAACAATGCCACGCGGCGAATGAGCCCATGACCGGTCCGCCCCGTCCCGCCTCGGGTTAAGCTGAGGCCCGAATCAAACGGGTTCGGCTTAAGAATTTTTGGGTTTCGCTGGGCGCGACCCCCGTTTGAACAAGTTAGTTTCGGGAGCCAATAAAGTGGGCGTGCTTTTTAGGGTTCTCACTTTTTTTTTTTTTTTTTTTTTTTGCAGTGGTATACTTTTTTTGCAATGGTAAATTTCAAAAATATTTTCGAGAGGAAGGGTATGTTTGTAATATTGTGATAGCTTAACAATTGTAGAGTTATTTTTCAAAAACAGTTGTTTTAGGCCTAGGCTAGACGGTTCTATTGATACGTGATATATTATATTCTCATCTAGCATTTTTTATGACTAATAAAAAAAGGCACCTTTTTATTTAAATTTTCCCAAATCAATGTCCCCAACCATTGCAATGTTCCACCATAGCTCAAGGTAAATTTGTCTCAGAACAAATCAGTGTTAGAACCCAAGAACACCTCTTGATCCTATGCATTGATAACCATGGCCTAACTTTGGCAAAAGGTAACTTACATTCAAAGTTAAATTCTTTAGCTAAAAGTCACTTTAGCCTCATAGAATGTGTAGTCCCTTGAGGCCAATGTCCCATAAGGGCTTCATGACTCCCATGTTGATAATGACTTCAGTTGTAGTTATTGTTGTCTAGTTTTCAGAACATTCCATCTTCGTGTTGTTTACCAGATAGGGAAATGTCCATAGCGGCCAAGAATTCCTCTTCATCAAGTACCTTATGTGAACACAAGAGAATCGATAAAGAGAAATGTTCGCCCCGCGATAAATTTCTTGTAATAATAATTTGGAGAACACCATAGAATAATAATAATATTTGGAGGTTTTAGGGTGTACTCCAACACCATAGAATGATAATAAAACTTCGGAGGTTTTAGGGTGTACTCCAACACCATAGAATAATAATAATATTTGGAGGTTTTAGGGTGTACTCCAACACCATAGAATGATGATAGAAATTTGGAGGTTTTAGGGTGTACTCCAACACCATATAATGAGTGTCATGATAATAGAAAATCAATGGTAATTTTAGGCTTTGGGGAAAGACACATGTAATGCTTGGGGCAAGATGGCTATATTTTTTGGCAAAAATGATATAAGGAAAAAAGGGGCGGCGCCCAAACAAAATGTGTGTAAGGTGCAAAAATGGCAATAATATGTGCAAGGTATGGCAAGGCATAACAAATAAATAGGTGAAAAATAACAAGTGGTAAAAGGGCAACGTGATAAGTGGTGAGCCATTGATCTGTGGGATATCCCTGGTATTGTGCCAGATCAACGGCCATTAAGATTTTGACCCAAAAATAAAAAACCACTTCCTATGGTGTCGATCGAACACATGGTTGAAGCACAAGAAATAAGCAAAATAAAAAAGCCAATCGTCAGCATGATTCCATGAAGCCTGCACTGCTGAACCACACTACAAAGCTTGGCATCGATCAGATAAAACCACCCCTGCCACAGTATTAGACCATAGCTCCTTTGCTCTCCCAAAATGCTCTCGCCCTCTGAACAGCACACTTACGAATCCGCTTAGAATCGGCCTGTGCCTCACTAGAACTCTCCCTGCTACTCGGCTCTACAATGGCAATCTGCAATCGGGACACCTGCATTCTGAATCGACCATGCACTCTAAGCCGGAATCTTGCTGCCTTCACAATTAACACCTCTTGTGCCAATGGCAATGGGAAGCACCGAATTTGAACCCACCAGCACCGACTTTGAACCCAAACCTCAATGCATCTGCATCTGCATCTCAATGCATCTGCCAGCCTGCATCTCAATGCATCTCCATCTCAATGCATCTCTCAACATGGACTGGAATCGGCAGCCCTCAACAAGCCGCCCCTCTATCCAGCCCCCACGAACTGCCCCATCTCTCTGCCCTGTCATCTCTCTGCCCCATCGCGCAGAGTGTATACACCGCTCAACAACCGGACTGTTTCTCACCGTTCTCTCAAACCGACATGCCATGCACACCTGTCCTCCCAACAGACATGCCCATGTGCACATTGCGTGCCTTCTATTCTCGTACCATCCCCTAGTAGATCCATGCAAAAAGGAAGTTCCAAACCACCCAAAATAGCAAAAAACACTCAAGCTGCTCCCACATGGCAAATTATACCATTTTTTATACAATACTATACGAAAATCATAGTCCAAACCACTGCCTGAAAACCCTCCCCCAACCCAAAACGAAATTAGCACACTATATGAGTGGGCATTAAAAAAAGAATCAAAAGGTGGGTGGGCTATAAATGGCAAGAAGAATAAGAAGTGGGAAAAAGCAACATAAGGGCAAGTGGGTAAAAAATTTGCAAAGATAGGAGATGTGGTAAAAAATAAAAAGGTAGACGTGGCAATAGTTCCAAGAAAGAAAGGCAGTTGGGCATGGACGAAAGCAGTGACAAAACAGTGGCGGCCGTGGCCGTCGGAACTCGGCCTGGGTCCGACCCAGGTAAAAACAACGGGGCCTTACGGCCTCTGATTTGCCCTGCCAGCGGCAGCTCCTCAGCCATCCGGCAGACCCCAGGGGTCTGCAAACTGTTCCCAGCCGAAGGGGCCTCCAACAAATCGGCTTCAGGAATTGGGGCTTTCGCCCAGCATCAGGTAAATCATTTCCTTAGTGCATCAGATAAGAATCCAGGTTCATTAGCAGCCGTCCCTGCTTCACATAGGATTAATCATCCCCCAAAGGGCAACCGAGTAGATAAGGTATCAGCAGGGGAAGATTTGGCCTCTAAGGCAAATGTGAGTGCCATCGATGCTATCCAAAAATTGAAATCTGCAATATTAGGGGCAGGGGTAAGAGATAGTGAAGGAGGGCAGAAAAAATTCACACAACCTTGCAGATCAGTTTCACCAATGGAAATCTCACATATGGAAGAAGCATCCATGGAAGTTTCACCTATGGAAGAAGCAGAAACAGAAGCAAACGAGAAAGAGTTGAAAGAAAATGAAAAACTAGCAGAGACGAAGCACAAACCCGTAGGATTGGGAGGCGCTATAATGAAAGAGAAATGGAGTACAGAGAGCATCACAAAAGGGGGGATATCTCATCAAAACATAGAGGCTAAAAAACTGTCTTCACAGATCAACTCAGGGGATAGAGAGCATAATCAAGAGAAGGTCAGAGGTGCAGGTGGTACAAGAAGCAATACAAGGGATGCGTGGAAGAATAATTGACACTGTGGCAAGAGTGAACAAACCGAGGTTTTCAGAATGGATAAAGAACAAGTTACCAACAGAAACAGTCAGAAGTTTGAGAGTTGATGCAACTCTAAAAATAGTGGAAGCAGGATTTGCTCAAGATCTGAGCAAACTAAATAAAGGCCAACAGTGTCCGGAAGAAGATGGAAGTATGGAAGTTGACGAGGAGTCCAACTTCCCAGTTGCAGAAATAGATCACGACACGCACGTTAAATATGTTGAGAATTTGGTGACACGGTCAGTCATAGGCTTCTTTATAGGAGGCTTCCTGGACCTCCGTAAACTGGAATACTGGCTCTCAGCACACCTGAAGAAATTAGGCCTACCTCAACACGCATCGCTAAAGGCACTGGGAAGTAACTTCTTGCTCATTCTTTTTTATAGCGAAACAGTGGTAGATAAGATGGTGTCCCGCGCAGTAGACGCATTTATGGGAGAATACATTTTATATCAATATTACTCACTTGGCTTCTCTCCCCATCAAATCTCGGCCATCGAAATTCCGTGTTGGTTAGAGATCGAACACTTACCTCCAGACATGTTGGTACCTGAATTCTTAAAGGTCATTGCTAACACAGTAGGAGCGTACATCTCACATTCCATCGCCAAAGGACCAAAGATTTGTGTAGCAATACCGGCAACGTCAGGCATACCTAAAGGGGTGGTAGTTAAGAGTGGCAAATGCTCTTTCAAGTTCCCCCTGAAATTGACCAATAGATGGGAAATATACAGAATGTTTCTGAACATAAAGATTGAAGGACTAGATGAGAACCCCCAAGTCAGGTCTACAAAAGTTGGGACTCCTCAACAACAAGCTCCGACTGGCCTTAATGATCCTTCCACATCCAATGGTGCACCAGTTAGCCATCCCATCACTAGAGAGAGTATCACCCCATGCGCCCCTAGTCAGGGAGGTGAGAATCACTGCTCCAACATCGTGGGAAAGCTAGCTAATGAATTGTCAATGCAGCCCAGTAATCTCATAAGTTTACCAAAAGCAGACGATCAGTCATGGGAAGTGGTAGGTTCCAAACAAAAAGGGAGGACTAGGAACATTGCTCGAAGGAGCGGAGCACTCCGGTCAAAACCTCTCCCCCAGGCATCTCCGAGTACTCACATTGTTCTAGGAGCAAAAAATCCTTTCTCTCAGTACATTCTGGAAACAACAAACACAGAGAAGGGAACGCTTTCTGAAGCGGAAGGAGGGATTGGGAGAGATGTAGTGGTATATGGGGAATTGGATGATATAGAGAGAGTCATTCCTCCAAACAAAAATAAGTGGGCGGATCTAAGGGAAGAGGAGGATATGGTGGATGAAGATCCCCCGTCTCTAACAGGGAAAAAAAACAAAAAGGAAACAAGCACAAGTCTAGAAGAAGAAGGGTCGGATAGCACGAAAAGGAAAAAGGGTTGGGAAACATCTCTTTATGAATCATAAAATTCTCAGTTGGAATATTAGGGGAGTAAAATCCTCTGAATACAAGAAGATTAGGGTAGCAAGCGCCATAAAGGGGATCAACCCGGATGTGATATGCTTACAAGAACATAAGTGTAAAAAGGAAGAAATACATGAGCTGTTCAAAGTAATAGGCAATGAATACGTGGGTATTGCTGCAGTAAAGGAAACTTCTAGTGCAGGGACCCTCATCGCGTGGAAAAAAGAAGTAAAAGTATGTGAGTCACAGGTAGACAGATTTGGGAGATGGTCTTTAATCTTATGGCAACAAGAAGGTAAAGTATGGGGCTTGGTGAATGTTTACGCCCATAACAACCCCAGAGGCAGAGGAGCCCTATGGGCCACCCTTAGGCACAAATTAAAAGGTTTCGGGAACAAGGTAGCTTGGCTAATGGTAGGAGATTTCAATATGGTGGAGGCAACTGAGGATAGATAAGGGGTATCATCTGCAATTGTGCAAGGGTTTGAGAAAGTACAGTGGTGCAAACTGTTAGAAGATATAGGCTTCATGGAAGTAGACGGAGATAAGGGCTATACATGGTGTAACGGATGGATAGGCATGGGTAGGACCTATGCAAGACATGATAGATGCTACATCAACGATGAGGCACTTACCTTCCTTCCAAATGCGCATAGATCCAACCTTCTACAAAATGCTATCTCGGATCACAATCCACAGGTCATATCTACCCAGATTTGCCAGATTAGAACTTCTAAAACAGTATTCAAACTCAACACTAGATATCTGAAAGATCCAGAATTTGTGGAGGCTTGTAAAAGCATATGGCAATCCACTTTCAGAACGGGCTCAGGGATGGAAACCATGATTACGGCCCTGGGTAATATAAAACATTATGCCAAAAGTTGGGATAGAGCTAAAGTGCAAAGGGAGAGGGGAGAGTTGGATAACCTCTACAATCAGCTCCACTCACTTAGAGCATTGGGCCAGAATGATGGGATAGAGGAGAAGGGAATAATAGAACAGATAAAGGCACTAGAGGAAGTCAAGATAATAGAGAACAGATGCAAAGCAGGATTGACTTGGCTAAATGAAGGTGATAAATGTACCAAGTTCTTCTTTAAGTCAGCTAAAGAAAAGAAGAGGTCATCTACTCTATCAACCATCGCATTGGGCGACAGCTCGACCCTCAAATCCCCAGGGGATCTAAAAAGGTACTTACATAATCATTTCCAAGGTTTTTTTGGGGAACATAACTTACCATTCCAAGATACATATGATGAGCTAGTGATCTCAAAAGTTTCACCTATAATGAGCTCTAGCCAAAAAGATATTCTGAGTCGCTCTCTCTCTCTCTCTATGGAGGATCTTGAAAAAGCCACCCTCTTATTGGCTAAGAATAAATGTCCGGGTATGGATGGAATTCCCATCGAATTCTACCAAAGCAATTGGGAATGGATTAAAAATGATATCTTTTTTGCATACACAGACTTCTTGCAAGCTGAAAATTTAAATCCAAGGCCCGAATCTGGCCACATAGCCTTGGTACCCAAGTGTAAGGAGCCAAGCACAATTAACGATTGGAGGCCTATCACACTCCTATCTGCATTTTACAAAATCATAGCCAAGGCTACGGCAGAGATGATCAAACCAATTTTAGCGGAAGGTATCTCACAGGCCCAATCTGGCTTCTTATCGGGTAGGAGTATTCTGAGCAATGTGGCGCTGACTTTTGAAGGGTTGCCTTTGGGCGAGAAAAAAGCAGGACAAAAAGTAGCCTATCTAAAGCTAGATTTCACCAAGGCATATGATAGCATTAGATGGAGTTTTCTGCATAAAATGATGCTCAAGCTGGGTTGTGGGGATATTTTTACAGAAGGGGTAATGAAACTATTGAGATCAGCTCGAGCCTCAGTCTTATTTCAAGGTGAATCATCTCCTATATTTGAGATTAAGAGGGGCATCATGCAAGGTTGTCCCCTGGCTCCTTTTCTCTTCAATATAGCAGCAGAAGCTCTCTCACAGTTATTCCTGCAAGCATCTGCAGACGGTCTCATTCAGGGTTTAGAAATGTGGGACGGTTCTCAACAAATCTGTAACCAGTATGCAGACGACTCATTTCTGTTTATCGAGGCAGAGGAAAACAATATGTCATGTGCAGGACAACTACTGGCCACCTTCTCAATAGCTTCAGGTTGCCTCATAAATTGGAAAAAATGCTCAGTGCAATGGCCTTTGGAGAACAGGCATCCCATATGTTTGGAAAGCTTACCATGGAAAATTATCCCGGAGGGTGAACACTCCAGCTTGTTAGGAATTCCAGTGGGCATCAACATCACTAGTGCACGAATATGGGATGAAATGCTACTAGGCCTACACAAACACCTAAATTGGTGGAAGGTAGCAAAGTTATCCCTTGCAGGGAGGATTACTGTGGCAAAACATGTGCTAAGTAATACTTACGTATACATAGCATCAATCCTACTTGCTCCGAGGGAGAAGGTGCAGGAGTTAGATGGGCTGATTCGAAACTTCGTCTGGGGAGGTAATGAAGAAGGTGCAACGATCAAAATTGCTTGGTGGAAGTGCAAGAGGGACAAAACAGAAGGGGGAATTGGTATGTTTGACATAGTCTTACAGAGCAAAGTACTAATAGTCAAATTCATATGGATGATTCTTCAGGAAAAGGTGAAGTCTCCAGGTTTGCACCTCATCAACCAAGCTCTATTATATTCTTGTAAGCATAGTAAGCCCTCCGTCAAGGTCTCGCTTCCATGGTCTCTCTTTTTTTATCTCAAGCCATGTAAAGAAGCCTCCCCCTTCCTCAAGGGTCTTATTTCGGCTTGGAATGCCATAAAGAAACTATTCACGCTTGATATCAGCAAATTTAAAGCAGGGACCTCCCCTCCATGGTGGGTACCGAAGGGAATTGCACAATAAACAAGGCCCATTAGGTATAGTGGGTACGCGAGGATTGTGAAGAGATGGAAAAAGCTGTGGTATACATTCTTGTGCTCAAGGGTATATGGGAGAGCACACGGCGGTTGGGAAGCATTTCAAGCCTGTTTTGATTTAAAGGAGGCAGACAAGATAATATGGGAATGTGTGGCTTCCGTACTCCCAAACACAATAAATAGAGGAGATCAAAGTCCATGGGTCGCACATCCTTCGATACAGCCAAACAAGTTTGTGAAGTCATGCTACAGTAGTTTGAAGACTAAGGGATTTCTTCCAGTGTCTCCCAAGTGGGAGTTAGTAATCACGGAGGACATCCTTAAAAACATCTGGAGAAACGCTTGGCTGAAATTCCTCCCTCCACGAATCAACGCCTTTCTTTGGCAAGTGATCCACAGGGTCCCAAGGGTCAATCATCTAGTCTCCAAATGGGACAATAATGTGAGCCCACTTTGGAAGAAGAATCCATAGAACATTATCTGGTGGAATGTGGGATGCTGCATGAAGTATGGGCCTGGAGTCTGGATAGGTTCGAATACCCCTTAGGAACCAAAGAACTGCTGCTAGGAATTCTCCCCCCAGAATGGTGTCCCAAGAAGAAGATTTCTTTTCACATAGCCGGGGCCCGGGCGATCACGGTCAATATGGAAAAGGGGAATGCCCGAGTCTTTCTTTGAGAATCGGGGAGGTATTCATATCATCATTTCGGCTAGTTCACACGGTACTTGAAAAGACTTAAAAAATTTAGGCTAGCTTTTAAATGTGAAGAAGAGGTAAAGGAAGAAATATGGGGCACTTATTTTAATCTGGTCTAGATCGGGAAAGAGAATAGTACAAGCTGGAGCTACGTAGCTACCCCCTCTCATATTCGTGGATGGGTGCACCTCTGCCATGTGGCTTTGTATCATTCTCTCTAAGTAAATAAAATCTTTTTTATCCCTGAAAAAAAAAAAAAAAGTTCCAAGAAAGGGCAAACGAAATTTTTTTCTTCTGTGCTTCTTTTTATGCACGAGCGACGGCGACAGGCGACAGTGAACAGGAGGCTATGGCGGCGGACTGAATGGAGCTTCTCTTTTCTATCCTTTGATTTGTTTTCTTTACAGGTCCGGCAGCAGCTTGACGGATGGATTCAGCAATAGAGGGACAGCTGTGGCTATGGCAGCGGCTATGTGGCTTCTTGCTACTCTTCTCCCTCCTTCCCACTTCTTCCCATCTTTTTTTTTCTGTAGGTCCGACGGTTTAGAACAAAAAACAGAGGCTTGGCAGGGATCCGGCAGAAGAAAATGGCTATGGCAAATCTTCATCTCGTTTTTCTATTTGTTACAGGTTTAGCAAGCAAGTGCTTGTTACAAATGGCCAGTAGAGATGGAGTAACAGATATGTAGGATTTTGTGGTAAAGGCAAGGATTGGAGAGCACTGGAAAAAACTATGAAGCAAGAGCAAGTTTTTCGACTAGTAAGAGCAGAGCATTGCAGATATAACAGAGCATGGCTTTGATAGGACTGGAGGGCTGGCCTTGCTGGTTCTCCATAAATAATTTGAAGCAGAACACCCGCCTTCGTTGTTGATTCTTCTCTTTTTGCATTTTGATATTTCTGCAGGAATGAACACCAGGAAAAAAAAACCATCAAGCATTTGTAGCAGCAACTCAAGAATCCTCAGCAGTTGGCAAATGGAATGTGGTAGAATGAAAACAGGTTGTGGCAGCACTTGGCCTGGTAGAGATGAAGTAGGCGGCAAGGAAGAAAAATGGCAATGAAAGCACGGATCAAAGAAAATGGCAGGAAATAAGAACAGATCAAAGCAGCACCAAAGCATGATCTTGGGGAAGATTACAATCTCGGTAGAACCTCCATTCTGTTGACGGATTTTCCCCACAATCCCCAACAAGCGGCCTCAAGAGGCAAAAATCAAGATCACTAGTGCTGCAACAAGAAGAGGAAGAAAAATCGAGAGAGAAAGCAGAGAGAATCTGGGCCCAAATTTCTTTATATAATAAACCGAGAAGAAATACAAATGAATGCGCCCTCCATGCCTCTAAAACATGGAGGGCCTCTGATCTTGAACCAAGCAAGAGGCTGCCACCCTCCTGCAAGATTCGTGGAGCAGGGAAAGAGGAGGAGCTAGTGCTCCTCATTTTTCTTTTATAATTCTTGCCCCTTAATCTCATCCATCCATCTCAACCACTTCATCTCCACCATCCTTTTTTGCCTCTTCATCTTTACCCTTCATTTCTGCCTCTTCATCCTAGCCTTAGATAATGTACCCCTCTTCAACCACTAAAAAATCTTAGAAGCCCTTAAATTTAAACAACTAGATCTAGGCCCTTTTTTATTTTTTGGTGCCTTAGACCTTTACAACATTTGGGCTTTATAATCGACCCCCCTTCCAATGGTTCTCTTTCTTTTCTCTTTTTTCATGTTGACTGGGTGCCAAAAACCCGGTCAACAATGAGGTTTTGAGATACGAATGTAATGATATGGGGTTTTGACTTGTCATATATGTCATTGTAATGCGGATGCTTTTATAGTGAATGATATGTATTGAAAGTTTTAACCATCCTTTTGCAAATGCAATTCCAGTATGTTTTTATGAAGTACTAATTTCACACCACGTGCAGCGTATTTATCACTTGCTCCAGCAAATATTTAGATCAAAAGTTTGACGAGTTTTTGGGCCTCAATTGTTCCAACATGTAAGGTACGTCATGAACATGCTATGGCATCTGTTAAGATTCTTTGTTGACTTCCATGTATGGTATGGTTTCACATAAAACCTGCTGTTATTGTCAATAATTATTCACGTCACTGCTTATAATTTCACATCAAACCATCTATGTTGTATTGCTCCTATTGTGCCCCAGATATTCACGACACACCAAATGGCTTATTTTTTGAGAATACGGATCATTAGTCTGCCACTTCAATAGCAAAGGTAAGCAAGTTGCCATTATTTCTCTTAATATTTGCAATTAACACACAAAATATTGTACTCCTTTTAAACAAACGAGAATTTTGTTGTGGACATAGAATATCCAATATTAAATTTCATAAAAGTATATGTTTGTTTCCTTAGAGCTTCCATCATTATTCTTCCTAAAGTTGAGTTCCTGAAAAAGATGGAATTTGTAATTTTGATATCATTTTAGGCTATGTGTTTGTTGTGATTAATTTGTGATTGCGGGAATGCATTGTAACAACTTGGAAATGTCTGCGCAGATCCATTCACAATTGTAGAAAATTTGAAATGGGAGATCATGGACATGTTTTTGATATTAAGTTGCTCGACGTACCACAGATTTCCAACACATTTGCACTTGACCGAATGGATTATCCACGACTTTAAAGAATTGGTAAAAATGTGTTTCTGTCTAAGGAGTTGCTGAGCAGGCAAAGACATCCACTGTATAGTTTTTGGATCCCAAATTTTTTTTTTTTTTTTTTTTTTTTTTTTGAAGGAACGAGTAGATTTTTTCATTAATTAAGGAAAAACATACAAAATATTGTTAAGTCCCATGACAGGCTTAACAAAGAGAATTTTTGAAATAAGGTAACAGGATAATTATCAACACAGTAGCTTGTAATAGCAGCAGCAAAACCAAGTAACTTAGAGGTGCAGTAGACAAGATCCTGAACGGAGCAGTTGAGTCCAAAAAATCAGCCACTTCTGCCAAAATTTCAGGTGAAAGAACCCGAACAGCTGGCTTGAGACAAGAAATTGAGAATCTTCCATGTACATCCCTTTTGCTATGATTACTAATGAACCTGCAAAACAAATAGAACTTCTGCAATCATAAAGAGGCAATGATGTCAATGTTTTGGAGGATCATAGTGGATGGAATGGGAGGAATTCTGCAGTCATTGGGATCATCATTAAGGATCAGGTGGTTGAAATGGGAGGTGAATTTGGAAGTTGTGCCATGAGTATAGGAGACCTCCATCCAAAGCTGATCTTTGATTAATCTGTAACCATGAGCAGAATAAGCGTGCCATAGCTGTCAGCTAGCATCCTGTGAGTGTAATATAGTTCCCTATATCTCAGGAATTGTCTTTCTGTAAATTCATGATGATGCTTTTCAATAAACCAAAACATGTAAACTGTTTGCATCACTTCTCTTGTGAATATTCTGGCCCATACCCTTTCTGCTTTTCTTCTGACCTCTTTATCATCTTGTATCTGCCTGATTATCTAATGATTATGTGGAGGATAACAGACTTGATGCTCATGAATTCTCTGCTCCCCATATCTAGCCACTTCATTTCTCAACGAGGCACCATCCTTAGTGATGAAATACCTGTTTGTGTGAGGCCCTCTGCAAAGCTCCATATAATAAAATTCAATTAGTATTTCTAAATGAGAGTCTTGAAATGAATAAATGATGATACCCCACAAATTCACCAATTTGATCCCAGCACCTGTCATAATTGTCAGCAAGTAATTTTCTATGTGCAGTAGCACAGAGCTCAATATCATATTTGAAATGTAATTTGATCCAGGTAACAGAAAACCTTTTTTTACCATACAAGCATCTATTTCTCGATTTCCAAATATTCCAAAGACACAAGAAGGCAATAGTGTTTTTGTAGGTGTCATTCCCTTGCAGAAAATTAATGATGGAAGATCTATCAAAGTTGCCAAAGTATGAATTAAACCAAGACCAAAGGGGATCCAACTTAGAGCAGAAGAAGATGTGTTCCAAATCCTCAACAACATTACAATTTAGAGGACAATTGGCTGAAACATTTGGATTTCTACTATTCATGGCCTGAAGACAAGGAACACTTTTGTTTGCAATAAGCCAAATAAAGAAGGATATTTTCTTGGAAGCATAAGAGTTCCAGACATTTTTAATAAGAGATTTTATAGCAGCAGCATCAATGCTCCAGGCAGTGGAAGATTTAGGAAGGTCAAGACTCTGATCTAAGAAATTGTAAATATCCTTTACCTTATAGCAAGATTCTAGAATGGGACTCGCATGAAACCAACCAATCGCCCGATAGATAGGCTTCTCATTCATCTCAGCAGATTTTCTACAATGGTGGATAGTGGGTAGCCGCACACATGCGAACTACCCACAAAAAATAAAGGGAAAATCCAATTATATCATTTGGACCCCAACAAAAAACAATGCTAAGAGAGATTGGGCTAGTGTACTTGCCGAAAGCTTATCATCGGGATTAAAAAACCCCGCCCTTTCGGGTTTTCGAGGAAAACCCCTAGTGATAAGCCTTTGGCAAGGGGCTTGGACAAACGTAAGACATAAAAATCGCTCCCAAAACCCACGAATGGAAAAGTCAAAACAGATGCCGCTCGCTAACCTGTACCTGCACATCACCAACAAAACAACAAGACAAAACAAACCTCCGAAAGTGGAGGGGCTGATTACGCGCGTGCCACGCGATAAAAATACAAAACAAAGAAGGGGGGAGGGTGGGTTCAAAGAGAATAAGGTACTGCTGAGAGAGAAGAGGAAGCGTCGATGAGATGTTGATGCAGAATCGCGCCTAAAATAGCGAACTCCCAACCAGAATAGGCATGCACCGCCCGCATGCATGCAAAACATGCATGCTCGTCCCATTCTAGAATGGCGATCCGATGTCTCGGATCGATGGGATTCTAGAATGGGACTCGCGTGAAATCAACAAACCGTCGAATACCAAAGGACTTCCTTACAAACTAGGATCGAGGACGAAGGTCACAGGACGAAGGCTAAAGGCCGGAAAAGGACAGCAAGAAAGAAATGCCAAATTGGCCAAACCAAGCAGGAAGAAGCCCCTCCCCTGCCTGGGAAACAAATCAAAGAGAATAAGGAACTGCTGAGAGAGAAGAGGAAGCGCCGATGAGATGTTGATGCAGAATCGCGCCTAAAATAGCGAACTCCCAACCAGAATGGGCATGCGCCGCCCGCATGCATGCAAAACATGCATGCTCGTCCCATTCTAGAATGGCGATCTGATGTCTCGGATCGATGGGATTTCTTGTTTAGGCTCCAATCCAATTTGCTGCTTAAGGTATGATTTGGAATCGAATTACCAACTATGTTCCTGATATGTTTATAGATCTTCTTATCAGTATGAGATCCCTTGATTCTCAATTTGAGATTCGCCCATGTAATCCATCTATTATTATGCCACAAATCACCCAAGCTTTTGATGCCAAGAGAACTCCATTTCTTATAAATCTGGGGATGTTTTAAGGCAAGAACATGATTTGGATGATCCGTAAAAGAAGGTGACCAGAAAATAGACATATTTGAATGAAAACTTGCACCCTGATCATATTTGAGAGCCAAAAGGATATTGTTCCAAGCTTTAATAATATTTCTCATGAGAGGGGACATATTAGAAGCTAAAGAGACTTCACAAAAAGCAGAATTTGGCAATTCATGAGAGATTGAAGGATGTCCCACAGGAGAACTTTCCCTAAGCCAACACATAATAAATTTGGAGGCTACACTATCAGAACCATTTAAAGCTTTCCAAACAAACTTGCCAACAAGAGCTTGTGCTTGTTTATGAATATTTTTACAAGCCAGACCACCATCCTTTTTCTTTTTAGTGATTATGTTCCAATTAACCAAATTGTTTCCATTCCAAATGAAATTCCTTATTATCTTCTCTATTTGCTTGTAAACAGAGGCAGGAGCCACTAAGGCAGTGGAGAAATAAATATGAGAACTGGTGAGAACCTGATTAGCAATAACCACCCGACCAGCCAGAGATAAGGAATTTTTATATAAATGAAGTTTAGCTCTTATCTTCTCAATAATTGGGGACCACAGACCAGAAAGATTGGAATTTAGAGATAATGGCATACCCAGAAGTTTGGTGACTTCTGAGGTTTTAATAATTTTAATGCCAGCCACATAAGAGATATCACTGTCACCAATAATAACACATTTGGATAAATTTAGGTCCACTCCAGAGGCTGCACTAAACTGGCTCAAGACATCCATGAAGAAATTAATGTTATGAGCCTCATTTAAAGTGTCATCAGCATATTGTTGGATGCAAATAGAAGTAGAGTCAGGAAGCCTAAGACCAGAAAGATTTCAAATCCTTTGGTGATGTTTTACAGCCTTGGTTAATAATTCAGCAACCACAATAAATAAATAAGGAGCCAAAGGACAGCCTTGTCTGACCCCCCTTTCAAGAGGGAAGAATGCACTTGGAGAACCATTGATGAGGATAGCAGAATTTGATCTAAGATTCAAGCCCATGATAAGTTTAATAATTTCATCATTAAAATCAAGCTTTTTCATAGCATATTCAATAAAATCCCATCTAATATTGTCAAAGGCTCTTTTGAAATCCAATTTAAGGAGGACACAATTTTGACTCGAAATTTTATTCCAATGTAACCCTTCCATAGCAGCAATGTAATTTTCCAGAATAAATCTATTGGGAAGAAAAGCACTCTGATTTGATTTCCACTGATGCAATTCTGCAAATAATCCTTGATTCTTGAAGCAATAATTTTAGCACAGATCTTATAAGTGGAATTAGTTAAAGAGATAGGCCTCCAGTCAGAAAAACTAGAAGGCTTATCAACTTTAGGAATTAGAGAGATAAATCCACTAGCAATAGAAGGGTGAAGATGCTTAGCTTCCCAAAAACCCCTTATGAAATACATGAAGTCATTCTGGATTATATCCCTGAATTCTAAGAATAACTCTGGGGGAAATCCATCAGGACCAGGTGATTTTCCATGCTTAAAGCTCTTGAGGATGGAAAGAACTTCATCAGAACTTGGAACATTTGAGAAGGAAAGATCCATTTGACAAACTTGGAATAATAGAATCAATCAAATCAATAAATTTCTTAGCCTGATTGTCCACAAAAGTATCAGAGTTGATGCTTTTAGAGAACAAACTAGAATATTTAGAATAAAAGAAATTCGAGATTTCAGAGGGACTGTTCAAAACCATACCAGAGTCATTTGTGATCTCATTAATAGAGCTCTTAGCTTGCCTTGTTTTGGCAGCTCTAAAGAATAATTTAGTGCTGCCAGAGTCCATATCATTTGTGTATTTAATTTTGCATCTAATAGCAGCACCTTTGGCCTCAAATTCTTCAATAAGCTTAATCTTTTTTTCAAGATTTTCCTCTTGAAGACGTAAGGTAGAATTGAAAGGATCATCATTTAAGGCCAGCCTAACATCTCTCATATGTTGTAGAAGGATATTTTTTTCCTTTATCTTCTCAGAATTTAGCTTTTTGGTCCATTCCTTAATCCAAGACTTGGAAGTCTTCAAATTAGAATAAAAGCTCTTCATAGACATGACCTCAGTTACTCTAGGAAGCTGAGAGTAAAAAACCCTGAACTCTTGACAAAAGGAGCATTCTGAAGCATACTAGAGTTAAATTTGTAGACGATATTTCCAGATCTTGGAGCAGAAATCTGATGATAAGTGCAAAGAATTGAGGTTGATGATCAAAAATAGCAACAGATTCATCACTGAAAACATAGGCATTATCCCAGAAATTGGAACTAGAGATGTTTAAATAAAATCTGTCTAGGGCACAGAAAACTCTAGCATTTCCTTTTCTCTTGTTAGACCAGGTAAATTTAGTAGAGGAGGAAGGGATCAGAAGCAAGGAGTGATCATCAATAAGATCATTCCAATGATTTTTCTCCAATCTAGTCATGTTGATCTTATTGCCTAATTTTTGGTCCCAATTTGGAGTGTTGTTGAAATCTCCAGCCAGGGGGTGAAAGCATGCTAGGGTGTACCATTTAAAGTACTTTTTAGGGAGTGTGAAACTACCCAGAAAAGTACCCAACACTGGGTACTGGGAACTTGCATAAATGCCACAATAAACAATAAGTTTGAAAGGCAATTCATTTATTTTAGTCTCTAATAGTATCGTTATTCTCTAATACTATAGATCGACATGTTATTGACCTTCAATTCAAAAAATTTTGATTGATTTTAATGGAAAGAAAAACTAGAAAGTACCAGTTTTAAAAGTACCCAGTGTAGGTACTTTTGAGGGTTCCAAAAGTGGTATACCGTAGCATGCTTTTACCCCAGAATCCAATCATTAATATTCTGAGCCCTCATCCAATGATTAATATCTAACCAAAGAAGCTCTCTCTCTCTTTTGGATTGGTTGAGGCATAGATATTAATAAGACCAAATGATTTATTCATAATGTTGAAGATGGTACACTGCCACATTTTGCTCGGGCTGTTATAAAAAAGTTCAGTGTTTAGATCCTTCCAAATCATACATATGCCCCCAGAGTTTCCTTCAGTCTCCAACCAGATGGAGGAACTACCAGGGATTATCCAATCCCCAAGATTTGCACATTCAAATTTCTGCAGCTTTAATTCTTGCAATAGGATGATATCAGCCTTATAAGATTTAATTTGAGAAATAACTCTCCTTCTTTTGAGACCTCCCTTAATTCCCCTAAGATTCCATGATAGAATCTTCATTTTGGAGAAAAATGAAAGAAAGGAAAGGACAAGGAAATTACATTGTCAAATCCTCATAGTAGTATCAAGTCGATCGCTTATCAAGCTATTAGATCTCATATGCATAGTACAATGATTGCTAAATTTTAAATTTGTTAAATCACTGAAAATTGAAATTATATATTCTCGAAATGTAGAAAGTAATTTTATACTTTGATAATATCATATTTTTAATTTAAAGATAAACTTATATAATTAAAACTTGTAAAAATTATTAAAATCAAGAAAGATTAAACGATACTATAAAACGATATTATAATCGCATCCTTGAAGTGCTATCTATTTAATATGAATAAGTTCAGATTTTGTTAAATATATCATCTATGTCATAGCTTAGTCAGCTATTGATATATCCTGATCACATATCTGCAACATTCTTGATCTTCAAGATCGCGCAATTCTTTCAATTACCACAAAATCTTCAATCCACTTAGTTGATTCCCAAACTAGAGATATTTTAGAGCTTGTTCAACCTATTGCAATCGAAATTGAAGCATTCATATATTTATTGATGCTCCAATTTTATTGTTACAAAATTGTTTCTTACTTGCTCGTCTTAAATGTCTAAGGCTACTAGGTCTTCTTTGCCAACAAGCATAAAGCCATTTGGGCCTCCTTGATTGGAGAAAATGGCTCCAACAAGGACCTGAAAAATGACAAGGCAGATTTTTAATAAATGTGGTTTTGGGGACAAATTAGGAGCGAATTCCTTCTGCAAAGCTGCGAAAAGAAAGGAAATCCAAGTGCATTTTAAGAACATTCAAGCCTCCTTTATCATTGTGTGAACCTTTGGAACCCTCAATCCAATGTACGGATGAAGGTGTTTTCTACTTTCTTCAGCCTCTTGAATGAGATGAAATTGGTCACTAATAGTAGTCTCAATCTCTCTAATATTCTAGACATTAGAATGCCAACATGAAACAACACATATTCATCTAGCCCAAGATTAGTAGCATGTAATCAGCCTGGAGTTTATGGAAAGCCTATTTTAAGAAAGAAATGGAGATTGCGTAGATGGAATAGGATATGAGATCCCGAAGTGAGGTATGTGGTCGGACATCCTGCAACTTTCAGGCATGTGAGACATCAGAGCCGACTGCAACTGCGGTACTTGACATGACACGTACTGCAAAGAAAGAGGCCTCATAGGGGACATGGGAGGGATTCTAGAGAGGGGGTTCATTTCACTCCAGAATTCCTCAATCTGGGGTAAGACTATTTTGAGGCGTAGAATACTTTTACCCGCATTGGGGGATCCCGGAGGTGTGATCCCGGAGGACGGGATCCTCCCACTGCGCAGTTACTGCGCAAAACTGTGACCCCTTATAAGGAAAATCAAAGATTTTTTTGGGTTGGTTTTTCTCCCTCGATTCTCCACCGAATCGGATGGGATCACTTCAAGGATGGTCGGAATGGGCTTTAGAGGAGCTGCAGGTAGATGCCAAGGAGGAAGAGCGGGGAGCGACGCTGCTATTAGGGAGCAAATATTCGGCCAAAAAATGGCCCTAAACTGCACAATTAACTGCGGGATCCGGAGGAGGGAATCCCGGTGACTGTGGGATTCCGGAGGGTGGGGATCCCGGAGGTCGGAATTCAATCTAGGGTAAGACTATCCTAAGCCCTATTTTGAGCTCACCCTAGAAGTCTAGAAAGGCCACCATTATTAACTTGCCATGCTATGTTGTTCTATATCTATTGTCAAAAGTAAGAAATGTACTCCAGCCATTGAATGTCTGGGATTCCTAAGGTACATGAGAATCCATATGTTGCATAGGTGTGATGGTAGATGGGAAGCGTAGAATGAATGATATGAGCAAGTGTGTGGAGAAGATGAGGTGATCCAGTGGTTGAGTAATCAGCCGTAAACAGCACGAGGTGAGAATGATCCCAAGGAAGAGGAGGATAGGAGCAGATTGATACTGCAAGAGGGGGCGAGAATTAATCTGACAAAAGGATCGACCGACAAACAAGTGCAAGAACAAGGGGGTAAAGAGGTGCTCCTTCTGTTGTTCAGAGAGTAAAATAGGTGAGAGAGTAAAATAGGCACGTCTCGAAGATGTGCTCCACCTTACAAGCTTGAAATAAAAGGAGTAAACAAATACTTCAAAAAAAAAAATAGAATAAATAAATACCATGTACTAAGCACAAATACCAGGGACTACGTCAGACTTTTAAAAGGTATCCAAATTGCCACGTCAGCGGTCTCCGGGAACCGCCGGTAAAGCCTCATCTGACCGGCTGTTGGCCGGAAGATGCTCAAGCTTTAGAATGGCAGCAGAGCCCTGCTTCCTTGTCTGTTCCAGATCGAACATCAATTCGCGGATCGATTTGGGTTCTACTCTATCCGCCGAATTATATCGATCTCTAGTCGCAATCTTAGAAAAAACTGCGGCTAAATCGTGCAGAAATGGGTCCGTTCAAGCAGAATCTTTGAGCTGTTCTTCTGGGTCCTCCGTTTTATTTAAGAAACCGGGCTTTTGAGGTTTAATCCTCTCTCAACACCTCAATTTTTATGTATAATATCGTTTCTCGAATCAAAGCCTTCCTGGATACTTCAAATTCTTAACTGGGCAGTTCGATTCGGCGATTTTGAGCTATGATTCTTACCTGGGCGCCTCTGAAAATCGTGTTTCTGAGGTTTGATTTTCAACTCCGGTGATTCCTTATCGGCGATAAAAAAAAACCTGGTGAATTCAAATTATGATCAGCGAATCTGGCTTTCGCAGCAACGGAAACAGGTAAGAATTTGCTTCGGATTTGGGATGAACGTGAAAAAATTGGAGTTTTAGATTTCATGCTGCCTAGAAAAAATTCGACGATTTCTAGATCATTTACAGGGGCTCAATCCCCTGCAAGGAATGGATCAAACCAATCGTTTGATCCGCCTGCGCTATACGAATGCAATTATTCTGATGTGGAAGCTATACAGAGCATTACGGCTTCTTTTCTTCTTACTCTTGGCACAGCCTGTGTCGAAAAAACGCTGGTAGATCCATTTAACAGCCCGGGATCGGTCCTCCCTGATGTGCAGAGGGATCTGATCAATTATATACAAGAGCATACAGATTCTTATGCCGCGGGAAGATCATCCGCAAAAAATTCTTCTTTTGGCCCTGTTAGAATCGTAGAAGATCTTCTAGAGAGTTTTATAAGGTCTAGAAGAACAATTTTCCACAGAGTTTCAAGCAAGCTCTTGAATAGCGAGAGAAAGGAAGATAGAATCGATGAATTTGTTGCAGAAATGGACAGAAATGGATTTTGGAGTGCCGGAAAGAGAGAGTCTTTGGCCAAATCTGTGCTGAAGAAAATAGATCGAGAAAGAATGTTTCACTGCGACAAAACATTTTCTACACCGGAGGATTTGACGGATCATAAACTGAGCTGCATGCTGAGACCGATGGCGTGTAATATCGAAGGATGCTCGAGTGTTTTTTCTGCGCTCAGAGCCCAGGATCATGAACAGAATTGTCTGTTCAAAATTTTGCCCTGCAGACAGAAATGCAATGCCAAAGTCCGGCGAGGAGATATGGATATGCACTGCTCTTCAAATTGCCCAATGAAAATGATCGCCTGCCCTTTTTCCGATGTGGGCTGCTCCGAAAATTTGCCCCAGGGCGATCTGGATCAACACTGTCAAGAATTTACCCAAACCCATTTGCAATTCATGCTTAGAATGCTCCAGAAACAGGAACTGTCTATGGGAAATCAGATCCAGCGTATTGCCCTGCTTGAAAAGGTATGATTTTTAATCCGTTTTTCATTCTTTTGCATCGCAGATTCACAACTGGGTCGCTTAATTCTTCCAAATTTCTCTGATTCGATCAGTCCCTTTTCTAGAAATGCTCTGTTGCTCTGTTCCACAGTTCAGAAAAAAAAAAGCTTTATAATCGATCATTTTTTTTTGCGCAAATGGGTCAAAGATACATTCTGTTAATCCGTTTTCTCTTATGATTGCATGAGGCGATCTATCTTGCTTGTAAATATTATATTTGAAAATCGTTAGATTCTTCCCTGTTAAGAATCTGTGACGACCCCCTTTCAAATAACAGGATAAAACAGAGCTATTTCTGCAGTGTTTTCTCTCGTAGATCTGCCATAGCCAAGTCCGGCATACATCTGCCATAGCAGAGAGTGGGATCGGCACCAAATTTTCTATCAGTCCTTTTTAGCTTTTGCAGGGTGTCGGTCTTTCCATGTTTTTGTCCGTAAATTAATCTGCAAAGCTGAAGAATTATTATTCCGTTTGTGCAGGTAATCTCCATAGCCCAGAAATCCGATTGTGCAGATGTAAGCTTTATGAATGCGACGATCAGAGATCAGGAAAACAAAATCAGAGCTTTAGAACAAGAAGTTCTTAAGCTTCAACGGGATGTAAAGGCTACTGATGTGTCTGCAGAGGTCCTCCAACTCCGTCGGGAGCTTCGAAATCTTCAAAAACAGGTTCAAAGCCAGTGCCTTGGATCATCCGGCAATAATTAAAGATGGTTATCACTTAGAATCTGCACAGATCTTTATGATTTTGTGCAGAAAAGTGCAGCTTATAATTGACGAATTCATCTATTATTCCTGATCAGAAAATTTGAAAACATTGTGTAAAAATGCACAATCGGTGGATGAAAAGTGTAAATGGCACAGTTTATTAGTCGTGTATAGCTAGTGAATGGTATACAACCATTGTTTATGTACGGGAATTATAAAGGAAATAAAAAAGGACAAAAAAAATAATCAAAAATTACAAATTTGATTACGAATTTACAAGTTCTGTTATTTTCTTTTTCTTGTTTAAAAATTTTGTATTTTGTTTTTCGATGTTTAAAAGTTGCTTTACATGCCAATATTAGATCTTGTAAGAGGGACTTTATTGACACCGCCTTGCGTTTGCTGGATTAGGAGCAACATGTTATGTAGGGTGGGGTTGCCATGTTTCACGCAGTTAAGAAGGGGATAAACACCCCTGCAAGCCCCTTACAGCAGGTAAACAGGTGAGCCCGGAGGGGCAAGCCCGTTTATCTGTTGTAAGGGGCAAGCAGGGGTGTTTATCCCCTTTAACGGGCAGGCAAAGTTTTCTCAACCATTCCTACACCCACAGCTCGATTATTGTCACCCATAGCTTGATTATCAGCTCCCATAGCTACATATCACAGGTTCGGCATCTTCTAGAGCCGGATTATCAGCTCCGAGGCTGAATCCGATGCTAAAGCTGCTTGTTTCCACGATTTCAGCTGCCTCTTCATCCCTGTTGGTGGGTTGGGTACCTGTTACGCCTATCACAAGGCTTCAATTAATGGTGGACATCGCTTGGATTGGAAAGCCTGCCGGTTAAGAGCAGATCATAAAAATATAGACATTGATATATAACATAAAACCAATTACGTTGCTAAAATGTTGTGTAATTTTTGTTGTGTTGTTTAAATGTTGCATGGCAACATCGGATAGGATATATGACGCACACACCAGATCGCACCAACATTGGTTTGTTCGGTTCTACCCCTACAATTTTTGCTGGAAAAAAAAGAAAAAAGAAAAAAGGGTGTTCGATAAAAAAATGATTGCAATGCATAATAATATTTTTGTTTGATATATATAATTCTGGAAATAGATTTTGTGTATATGATTATATTACAAGAAATTTATCCCCGACGGCCTTTAGATCATTAAACTAGCCTTTGTATGCATGCATAAATTTCAATCGCCTTAAATACAACATTAGATGTTGAAATAAAAAACACAACAATTATGTTGTCTGCCTTTATCCACTCTTCTATGAAATAGTTACAAAGTAGGACACGTATATTTGAATCCCTTTATGCGACAAGACATCACTGTCAAGAAATTGTTATGATAGCAATATAATAGATGTAAAGTATCATCTTAGAACTATAAACTGTCACAAGCTCTGACCTAACAAGTTCAATAAACCCAACCAGGTGGCATCATTAGGAGTCAAAGGTAAAGGATAAAGGACATCTAAACTAGGGGTATCCATAAATTTCGTAAGCTAGAAATGGATCTAGCTTGTTGGCCCTCCACCATCAATATTCTTTAAATCCATTTCGATCTAGATGCGCATGAGGTGTATAATTCATTCAGTATCAGCACCTTCAGTCACGTCTTGACAGTAAAGAAATTGACATTTTTAAATTGATGTGACAAGGTAGTCCATTGTATAAGCCGACATGCATAGACGTGAAATCGATGTTCAAAAGGATGCAATTACTTGTGATGTTCAAATTCTCGAGGAGATTTGATTTGGTTTTTTCTTGTAATGCTCTTAAGCAAATACACAAAACAAACCGTCCTCATGTTTATTCGTTTCGATTTTCTATGCCTACCCTTCTTTCCACATTGTTGTCTTTATCCATTTTATCTTATCTCGTTAGAGATATAAGGTGTGCCAGATATAAGGCATATTAGATAGTTTTATATGACAAACAACCGCCAATTGGATGCTATTGAAATTTTGTAAGTTATTTATATCACTATATTAAATTCCAGTTGAAAAATGTTTGTGTATGGGTGTTGCAAACTTTATGACTTTCAGAATAATGGGATCAATCTGCTCTATCTTTATGGTAACTTTTACTTATGTTCTATTTGTTTTATTGTGATGAAATTCAAAAGCTACAGGTGATGAAAGCCTCAAATGAATTGTAGTTTTTTTCTGGTTTGAATTCTAAATTTTTTGTCACACCGGGGGGGGAGTGGGTGACGTCCCTAAGACCCCGAAGGGGCCAAAAAAAACTTTTTGCAACACAAACCATTAACCTCCAACATATAAAAATTAAATCCCCCAACAGATAACAACCAACACATAACAACCATTACATTAACAACCAACACATAACTACCATTGACATTAATTAACACTACCATTGGGTCCAACACATTTAAATTAAAATCCCCCTTAAACCCCCTTTGGTTTGGGTGCATATTCACACGGGGGGTGACTCCGGGCAACGAGAGCTGTTGGATAGGCATATTTACCCCTTATTCCTTAATCTACACCGTACGTAAAGTTCCTTATTTGTGGGGTATGCAAGCACAAAATTTGCTATACTGTATAACAAGATTCGCAAAATACTATAAGATTTCAAGCGGAATACTATATGATGTTGATTTCGTACGTGCAAAATACAATTGTGAGGGCTCTCGCTGCCCTACGTTACCCCCCGTGTGAATATGCACCCAAACCAAAGGGGGTTTAAGGGGGATTTTAATTTAAATGTGTTGGACCCAATGGTAGTGTTAATTAATGTCAATGGTAGTTATGTGTTGGTTGTTAATGTAATGGTTGTTATGTGTTGGTTGTTATCTGTTGGGGGATTTAATTTTTATATGTTGGAGGTTAATGGTTTGTGTTGCAAAAAGTTTTTTTTGGCCCCTTCGGGGTCTTAGGGACGTCACCCACTCCCCCCCCGGTGTGACAAAAATTTTAGAATTCAAACCAGAAAAAAAAACTACAATTTTCATCACCTGTAGCTTTTGAATTTCATCACAATAAAACAAATAGAACATAAGTAAAAGTTACCATAAAGATAGAGCAGATTGATCCCATTATTCTGAAAGTCATAAAGTTTGCAACACCCATACACAAACATTTTTCAACTGGAATTTAACAGCAGCCTTTGGCCTCCATGGATTCTTGTGGTGAGAAACCAAAGTGGGAAACTTTTCTGCTTGTTAGCACAAGAATCTAGAAGACTTGGAATTTGCTTAATAACTGCCTCAAAATCTAAAAATGCATGGTAATTTTTTGCAAGCTTCATTCAGAATGAGCCATAAAACAATATCCAATAGCGCAATCCTGTATTAATCAACTGGTAGGATGTGAAAGCCTACCAAACCCGGCCGAAAAATTGCTGTTTTAGCATAGATAACTTAACCAAACATATCCATATCATACTGCTATCAAAAAGATCTCGGAGAGAGCTTTCCAATGCAATAAAAATCATCTCAAACAGAGCTCTGGATCAAAAGTTATGATAAGAAATGTGTTGCCGACGGGGAAACTGCACTACATGCGCCCTTCAAGCCCCATATTTGATATGTACTAAATGGTAATTGAAGCAATAAAAGGATATCTTACAACATGGAAATAGGGTCACATAATCCGTGTTGGATTGAACCCTGTGCTGACACCTGGCACCTCCCTACAATCCGGAATGGAAAGAGGGAAGCACATTCCATGCATATCAAATTTGACATGTTATAGCAGGTCACAGTTAGTTCATTATTAGAAACAAAATTACATTCAAAGTTTCAATTACAGCATTGCAGAACTTTGAAAGTTTCAGTTACATTGAAGCACTCAAAGTTTCAGTTACAAAGTTGAACAATGAATGATCTTCCATATGAGTCTTTTTTCTGCTAACATATCCTACAAAAAAGAACTTGATTAATACGTATCCTGAAAACACAATCCTGATATATGAACAGGGCATACCTGTTATAACAACCGAATTTGTGGCTTGCTTGTCTATAGAAACTGTATCTGCATGCAAGGATGGTTAGCATCTGCAAACAGCTAAAGGTCGAAAAGCAAAGAAATAACCTGAAGTTAAGCTTGAATTCATGCTAGTTGAGCCTACATTTGGTATTTTCACTGGATTCCGACTTGCATGCATAAACATTTAGAAAGAAAGCATCAAGAAATGATTATACCAGAGTCCAATCCATGGCAGAAGACAAAGGACAAAAAATTATATAAAGGTAACTTGAATCCATGGGACTTCTGTTAACATTTTATGTTTCCACTGCGTTCCAACCTGCATGTATGAAAATTAGACAGAAAGCAAATAAAAGACAAACAAAAACTACTCTATCTAAACTTGGAGTTGCCTCCGGGCCAGAAGATCCGTGAATAGAATAGATCCGTGAAGAACATCGTTTCCACCTGCAAAGTTAAAGAAAACATAAGGATTGAATAAAAAATCAATTATAAAATTCAACAAATATCACTGAATAACTATGATATCACTTTCAAAACCGATCATAGACAGATGCTTACCATCGACAGACATTGTTGAAGCACCAAAAGTACAAACGCCACAAAAATGCCAAAAATGGAGACTTCAATTCAAAAAATAAATTAATGCCTCCTTGCGCCAGTGTTTTTCCCTTCTATCAAGCAGTGGCCTTCACCCTATGAAGACAAAATGATGAAGTAGGGGGCCTAGGAGGACGCATTTCCGTCAGCGCCATAGCTGGAGCTCCGCCTCGTTGAAAACAGGGGAGAAACAAAATGGGGACAATTTTGCTCCCAATTTCTATGTTGTGCCAGGAGCGGGTCACCGGCCACATGGAATGTGGGACCAATGACCATGCCCCCATACATGATATACTTTAGTTCCATACATATTGAGGACCATCTAAACTTTTATGAGGTTGTGCAATCGATTAAGATTATGAACTCTTTAAGGTATCAATTGTTAGAATAGAATAGAATAGAATAGTTTTTTTAGAGGTGGTTTGTGTAGAGGAATGGCATCTCCAATCGCCTCCTCAATGTGGTTGAAAATATGAGACAAAGGCCCTTATAAGGAATTAAATATGCCTAGAGGAGTGGTCCAGTACAAATGCTAAATCAACAAAATTATTCTATATGTGAACCTAAACCTCTATTGAATGTAGGGTTTCATTTCTTTAATGGGAACATGTAGAATATGCGGGTTCTTTTTATCTTTGACCATTTACCAGACCTAATTCAGTTTTGGATGAAGAAAGCCCCTTTTGTGACACGATTCTAAAATTCAATCCTTATAAAAAGTGATTGATCTGCTATCTTTTAGTGCAGACACTTTGATGTGAAATAGCATGCTTATTAATTTGGGGCTAAGTTTCAAAGTTTGGTATCTTGTCGATTGAGCTAGAATCTCTGCTTTTAAGTACAAAGGATCCGATTGGGTCCTGAGCATATTTAATAAATATAATCTTTGTTAAAACTTTGCTATCAAGTCGAATTAAAAGGAATGAGCCATGCAAAATTATTCCTTGAAGCAGTTGTCTATAACCAATTCTAAAGAAGGTTTACAACAATTTGGTATATGAGAGCAAGCAAAATGTTTATTATCGTTTCTAGTTTTGGAAAAAAGTATTGAAAGGTAATCACAACTACCCTTCGCATTGATATTCAGTATATAGAATTATAGTGAGCAATGATCAGGCAAATTCTTTGTGAAAAAGTTTTGACACTTATCTGTGGCTTTAGGTTTTCTAATATGAGATGTAACAAGTAAATCTTGGAATATCAACCATGCCAATTCCTAATTAGGATCCTGATTTTCACCTTTACCAACCAGATCTCCACTAGAAGTACCTTCACTAGAAGAAAGAAAACAATATAGATAAGAACAGGATAGTGGGACCATATTCAATAGGAGGACAATGAAACTATCAATGGCTATATGATAAAGTCTAGCATATGTCAGCGCAAATTAAACCCAATGTACTAGAACATATATCAACATTTTGAAGACGAAACTTTTAGTGAAGTGAGTTATTCAAGGCAGAATGAGTTATTTCAATTCCGTGGAGCTAAAATCAACGTTTAACAATGGAAGAAATACTAACTCCTTTTATAAGTTGCAATGCTAGAGATGTGACGGGAATGTCATGGAATGTTGCAAAATTCGACTTGGTCTAATGCAAATCCTCTCTAAAAAGTTATGTAACAAGTCAAAGGACACATAAATTATGAAGAAAATTACCGAAGAACATTTCCAAGTAGCCAGAGAACAAGTTGCGCTCATGGGGCATGAAGAAGAGTGTAAATTGAAATTTAAGTCTGGATTTCTTTCTTTGTAAGAGAATATTTCATTTCTTTCGCGATGTATTGGGGAAAGAAACAAGGGGACTTCTTTATGGTGTAGCCGGGAGTGGGCCACCAGCTGCATTAGAAATGGGGACCCTTGTTCTTTCCCCTATAATATAGAAATAGGGGAGAAACTTTTTGTCCCTCTTTTCCCCTTCTGCTCCGTCGAGATGCACAAGGCAGCTACCTTGACCTCTCTAATTCTTCGGTTTAGTGGCTAGTCCATTGGGTTAGCAATTAAGAGATTTTATGTTCAAGTCTCCAAGAGTCTGTCATACGTACTCATGGATGCTGCCAATGTGGAATGACATAAATATACTATCTATCTAATGTCTTTCTACTCATATGGCCCTGAAACTGGCTTTGAATAAGAGAATCCAAGGCTTTTTTGTCTACAATTTTTGAAGTTTAAAGTTGAGTTTTGTTGTTTAGCTTTATTAGCAGAATGTTTGACTGGACTTGGAGCAAGACAATTAAATGCTACATATTTTTTCTTGTTTCAAGCGTTTCTCAAGGATTATTATCCTCATTTAAGATGTTTCTTGATTTTACAGGTAGTTTATAGAAACTAGAGTCCACTCAAGCTTATGTGAATATACCCCCTCTTCATTCGCAACAGATTCTAGCAAACATTATGATACCCTCCACACCAACCAATTTCTGCTACCGTCTTAAGCTCTCCTCTCCATGTAGTAGGATTGGGTAGTGCAAGCTAGTAAAGTCACATATTCTCTTAAAAATGCCGGACATTGCTGCGGTGTATGGCATTTGTCTTCAATGGCACCCTGGTGATAACACTGGCAGAGTCTATCCTCATGCAATTCTCGAGCCCATCTGCCTGTCTCAATTCGCAGGTGATGTGCACCTGTGCGAATTGCCGCTATCAACCTGCACTTTTTTAGTGACAAGTGTGTACGCAAGTAGTGTTATGAACCCCATGTAAGCATTGGGTTGATTTGGAGCTGGTAGTAAGATGTCTTAACCTGTTCCATGCACTAGTATCCCAAAGCTTACTGAGAAAGCAAGCATCGAGCTATTGTCACAAGTTATGGTGACCCTCTTCAGTTTCCGCCTATATGCACCTATGCTCTTGCACATTCCATTGGGAGAAACACTGAGCTTGCTTCTCCTTCCAACAAGATTTGAGACACTACGGGCCCATAGTCACTGTATAAGGCAGGTTGGAGAGACGATCATTATCCACATCAACTACCTTCTGGAAGTAGATGATATGGTGTTCGAGTGCTGCCTGTTGTAAAGGTAAGAAATATGTCTCTTGCAGAAGGATCTGGTAGAAGACTGTGGATTTTACCCCAAGTGCCCGAGCTAGAAAGAGGAGACAGGATGAGAAAAAAGACAAGGGGGAAGTGCACCATGTGGCACTGCCCAAAAATCTACCTATGGATGCTTAACCTATTACATCTTGATAACCCAAACATTTGAGCCCCTTGCCCTGGCTATGTACTTTTGCGCGGACACATGCAATAACTACAACAATTGCACTAGCATAATTGAAGAAAATGCAATTCAGGAGGACAAAGTTCTATTGTGCTGCCTCTAAAATAGGTTAAACCTCGGTAGGTTATCTGTTGTAGTTGTCGCAAAAGCAATGGATCCAGAGCAAAGGGATACAACGATTACCTGATGCAAGGCCGTTTAGATGATTTGCAAGGCCAATTTGAAGCTTAAGAGAAGAAGTCAAGCAAGCATTCAAAATCATCGGTTTGGCTTTCTCCATGTAAATTCGGCAGCTCAGTACCCGCCATAGCTCCACTCCTTGCGCTAATGCCCTCTCGTGCCCTTCACGCACAATACATGTGGCCCGCAAAGCACCTATTCTCGATTCATGCACAAGCCCATGTTATCCTAACCATCCAGGATATTCGATCACATATAATCTCCAAATCAAACTTATGCCTTCAAAACATCACTCCCCCCTCCACAACACGGGTTGCCCAGGCAACCCAAAAAAAAAATCTCTTTACGTCTTATAAAGGCTCTATATGTTGTCTAAAAAATGTATAAGGTAATCTTTGGATGGGGGCCTTTACGCTCCATAAAAATTTGAGGCAGCCCCGACAGACGAGGCGTTACACGAGCGACAGAGCCGCGAGTGCGCCGCTGAGTCCTGCGGCGCCGCCAAAACTTTTTGAGGGGCGTAAAGGAAGGCTCCCCATCCAAAATTTACCAAATGTAATTCCATCGATCTGAACCCTCGGATCGAGATTCTAGAGAGGGCGAGCATGCACGTCTCGCATGCACGCATTGCATGCCTTCTCTGGTTGGGAGATCGCTATATTAGGCGAGGTTCTTCATCAACGTCTCATCGGCGCTTCCTCTTCTCTCTCAGCAGTACCTTATTCTCTATTCTTTGAAACCATGCAGGGGAGGGGCTTCTCCCTGCTTGGATGGACCAATTTGACGTTTCTTTCATGCTGTGGCATGTCCTTTCTCGGCTTTGCCTCTTCTTTAGCCATAATCCTTTGACCTTCGTCCTCGATCCTATTTTAATAAGGAAGTTCTCTTCTATTCGGGAGGTTTTTGTCGTTTTCATGCGAGCCCCATTCTAGAATTCCATCGATCTTAACCCTCGGATCGAGATTCTAGAGGGGGCGAGCATGCATGTCTCGTATGCATGCATTGCATGCCTTCTCTGGTTGGGAGATCGCTATATTAGGTGAGGTTCTTTATCAACGTCTCATCGGCGCTTCCTCTTCTCTCTCAGCAGTACCTTATTCTCTATTCTTTGAAACCCACCCTCCCCCCCTTAATTGTTTAATGTATTTGTCGCCTGGCACGCGTGACCAGCCCCTCTATTTGAAGAGGTTTTTGTTTTGTTGTCGCGTGGCACGCGTGATCAGCCCCTCCATTTTGGGAGGTTTATTTTGTCACATTTGTTCTAGTGCCGGTGATGTGCAGGTACAGGTTAGCAAGCGGCAGCAGCAGCAGCTTCGACTTCTCCATTCGTGGGTTTTTTGGGAGCGAATTCTCAACCTTACGTTTGTCCAAGCCCCTTGCCGAAGGCTTATCACTAGGGTTTTTCCTCGAAAACCCGAAAGGGCGGGGTTTTTTAATCCCGGTGATAAGCTTTCGGCAGGTACACAGACCAAACATCTATTAGCATTGTATTTCATGGGGTCCAAGTTGTATAATTGGATATATTCCCTTTATTTTTCTTCGTAGGTAGTTCGCATGTGTGCGGCTATCCACCATCCACCATTGTAGAAAATCTGCTGAGATGAATGAGAAGCCTATCTATCTATGGGAGGTTTTTGTCGTTTTCATGCGAGCCCTATTCTAGAATGGACGTTTGGTTCAAATTTCCACCACCACGATGATGCCATCTGTTGATTATAAGAGTCTCCCTTTCGAGATTTTGGCTGCTAAAAACTCTGCTATGGAGAAGAATGAAGAGAGCTTTTTTGGAAAAAGATACAAATATTTGAGCTATGGTCCGGATTCTAGAAAAAATATAAGCTTAATGTATTGTAAGAAGAGCGGTATTGTAAACAGCCCAGATAAGAAATTGTTGTGTTTGCTCCATTGCATTTGATATCTACTCCCTGAAAACCAGTGACAGACCCATAGTATTTCATGGATGGAGAAGGATAGACCAAGTCGCTCTTTATTTCTCTTTATAGAAGACGAAAATACAAGCACTGCCAAAAATACAATAGAGATCATTGTCGCTGGTTTTTTCAAGGATCATGAGCATGAAGGATCATTTCCCTTCTCGGCCGAGAAATGAGAACAGTTCTCTTGTTTCCTGCATCTAATATTTGCAACATCGGCAACAAAACGGTCCACATTCTGGCTGCATAATGTTTTTCCTTGAATCTACGTTCGGGCACTTCAATGCTGTCACTTTGGCCGTGCGACAGACGAATAAAGAAAAGAGGAATAGAGAAGGGTTGATTCGAAACAGAGGAATAGAGAAACAGGGGAAAGGAAACAGAGGAATAGTGAAATAGGAGAAAGGGGATAGTGGCGGCGCCACTCCGCAAAAGATGGAGTGTGATTCCGCATGATAATCTTGTGATGAAATAATGGCATAATTTGAACCAAACGTTCCTTACATTCCCTTTACGTTTTATAAAAGGCCTTTTATGGCGTGTAAGGCCGTCGGGGCGCCGTCAGTGGATGGTGGTGCCTGATAAGAGGTTTTTATATAATACGTAAACAACAGATAGACAGCTATTCTCCCCTCGCATCTTATCTTGTGATGCCACATGGCATTTTTGCCCTCTTTCTTTTTCGGGAAATCCATCTACTAACATTCTGTTTTCTTACCTGACTTTCTTGCTTCGACCGTTGGATTGGCGACACATTGCGCAGAACGGATGCCCATCTGTCGTCCCCATAATAGAAAAGTCCACGTAATAGTAATAGAAATAATAAATTTAGATGTGGAAGATTTTCAGAAATCTTTCTCAATGTAAGGGTGCAGAAGAAACAGAAACGTGAGATGTAGATTTCTCAATCTAAGGGTGCAGAAGGAGAAAGTGAGAAGTAGAGTCCTAAAGAGGATTACTAAGTGTTGGGCAAAGTCCAGGGAACACTATAAACTATCCGGTTGAAATCACAAATTTTTCGATTCGATTAGTGTATCATAGGAATTAGTGTGTCAACTATTAAGACAATAGAAATTTCCAACACTAAACATAAGATATGGTCAAAATAACCATAGGCAATTTCCCAATGGGACCTAAAAAGTTTCCCCAACACTGATTACTCCCAAAGTTTATTTGCGCATACATTTTCAGATGTAGTGCACGTATTATATTACAAAATCATAGTGCGCTTTGGTTGCACATGAACACGAAGCTTTTATGAACAAAATTTGCACTTCATTGCGTGCTTTAACTAGGGATATCATTACACTACAGATAAGCCTTTCTCGTTACATCTCTGCTCTGTATTGCCCTTTCAGGCTGTTATTTCTGTCTCACGTTCTTTACGAGGATAACCCCTGTGAGAGATTACGCCAAAAATGCCAGTGATTATTAAAATCAACTCCTTAAGCCAGCCTGAGTCAATAACCACTGATTTATCTGCAAAAAATGACTAAAATGTCACTTTCCATCCTCGAACAATAATAAATGTGCCAGAATTTTACAGAAGCTCGTTACCTCTTTCAACCTGATGATTTCTTTGTGTGCAGCAGTTAGCAGCCTATCTTTCGGTATGAAACAGCTCTTGTCTTGGTAAACTTCTGACTCAGAAACCCCTTTGAAACTCACATGCAACCCCCTAGTATAATTATCATAAATTTCGTCACCCCTGCGTGGACCATCATCATGGCAGTTTGCCACTGAAAATGTACTGTCAGTCTGTTGGGTACAATTTCCATTAGTCACTGGGAAAGTATTGCCTGGGACACCATTGTCATGACAGCTAAAGGTATTGCCATTCTGCTGCATGCAAGTTCGATCTAATCCATCTTGCCCATTTGTTTCTACAGGAATTTGCTTACTAAGATTTGCTAAATCCTCCAACTCTTGCTTTCCGACATCATGATTGACAGACATGTTAACTGCTTGCTCATTTTCCACATGAGCGGACAGTCTCTGTTGGCCAGATACGCGAAGACTCAAAGCTTTAAACTTCTCTTGCCATTCCACAAGATCTCCCTTGAGTGTGTTGTTGCGATCTCGAAGAAATGCCTACGTGAAAATTTTATACCATTAAAAACTGAATCCTTATAGAACACTGGCAAATGCGATAGGTGCATACCAGTTCTGAAAGAAGTTGAGCTTTTTCACCTCCCATGACAGCTCTCACCTGTTATTATGTTGCCACTTTAGAACTTTTAACAGGATTTGGAGGCTACTCTTTAAATAAAATATTTTCTTATTGTTAAAGGAACATCTAGAACCGCATAAACAAGTCCCTTTTTTCCCCTAGAACGATTCTAAAGCTTTAATTGAGTAGCTAAGAAAAGCTATGTTCACCTTACGAAGTTCACTATCATAATGCGCAACAGTAGCCATCACTTCTCGGCCCTGGAGCTCCTTCACCTAATGAAACAAAGCAATTAATCTCCCAGCATTTCATTTAAGCATCAAGACATTTAATTTTAAAATGTTTGGTGCCAAGAGCTCCTCCTGACATTTGCAGTAGCAATGACATTAAGAAACTGGTTTCAACATATGATGAGAATTTTCAGATCAGCCAGCTGGTTGCTTGTAGGCCAACTGCCAATTACTGTACATATATGTTTGTTATACAGGTAGCCTTATTCATGGGATCTAACACCTGTAACGTCCTCAGGCAAGATGCAAAGGCATAATTTAACAGACAAAACCACAAACCTGTTGCTCGAGCAGTTCGTTCTGAAAGGTGATCTCATTCTTTCCAAGTTCCATATCCTCTAGTCGACGTTCTAAACTTTTTGTCCTCTTTTTTGCTAGCTCAAGAGCCTCCGTTAGTTTTATGCTTTGTAAAGCCTTTTCTTCAGTCGCCAACTGACAACAATGATAATAACCCAAATGAGATGATATTATTGTTACTGTCATTTTAAAGATTTGACAGGTGAAGATGATTACTTTTGCTGCTTCTAATTGCTTTCGCAATGTTGTTATCTCTTTCCTAGAGGAATCCAATGCATCTTCCTTTTCACAGTGCGAATGCTGCTCAGCATTTTGCTTCTGAATGGTAATGACATAATTATTAAATTCTAAATTAGAAAGGCAATGATCTGCCATTTCCATCTCCATCGCTGCATAATTTGGACCATCAATATGAATGGATCATTTCACAAATAATGATGCTTTTTATCTTTTTCGACCAAAATAGGACATCCTAAGACCCTACCTACAGCTTGCCTGAACTCAGTTCCCAAGCAAACATGATCATTACTTCAAAACAATAAGCCTGCCATAGGCATCTGAGAACACTTGCATACCTTCTCAAGCTGATGCCTCAAAGCCTCAAGCTGCCCACTCCTTGCCTACATAAATAAATGTCATGTGAATGTCAAAAATGAGCTTAGGATAAGTCACTCTTTTTCTCAGACAAACTGCGAAAACATAAAACAAACTAAACCAAGAAAAAAATCAAACCTGGTAGAGGCCATGCCAATGTGTAGTTTCAATGCTTAGCCTTGAAATCTCTTCCTCTTGCGACTTTAAGAGGGCAGTTGCCTCCCTTTTTACCTATAGTAAGTCTTGTATAAGAATCTAGAGAAGATCTGTACCTTCTTCAACACTGCCTTATCAATGTACCTTATCAACCTCCATTGTAGCCTCACGAGCAACTGCAACTGCTTGAGCTGCTGCAGCTGCTTGGGCCTGGGCTTCTGTTGAAGCCTCCTCTGCAACCTTCCCTCTTAGCTCTTCTATTTCAGATATTTCCTTTGGAGCTATAAAAAGGGTAATCAAAAGGACGTCACGCTATGTTTCAATCACAGGCAGCTTTTGAGGAAACAACCATAACCTATAAGTCAAAGGCATGCTGCAAACATGCATTCTACAACATACAAAATTTAAGAAGATCCTCCAGCTCCCGAACTCTTGACTGCAAACCAGATGCTGCTACCTCAACTTTTGCCAAATAATTCCGCAATTCCATACTTTCCTGCTCAACTTCAGCCCGGGTTCTGCAAATTAATCATACGAAGAATTAATATGAATTTTATGATCGTATAATATCGTGCCCAAAACCTGTGTGCATGTATTTAGAAATGTGACTATAAGGAATGAACTGTTATTTAACAATCTTATTCTGTTCGAATCTTAAATTGTTATAATTGACATGGAAGAAAAAAATTTCACCTTTCAGAGGCTTGTAATGCGACTCGTAGTTCTGAAATTTTCTTCTGCATTCCAGCCTGACAAAGCTCAAAAGTATATTAGTCTCTATGGACTCTATCAGGATAACTTGCTGGCTTTAATCAAGCATTTACCTCATTTGCAGAAGGCACGACATTACCCAAAAGCTCAATTGCAGGATCTCCCTCAGCTTCATCTGGTAGATGCTTTTCAACACTGTAACTTGATATGCCGGATCCTTCAGAGACAATATTTTCACCACTGCTTGAGATGGCGTATTTCATATGCCGCATACAAGATGTGGACGGATAGGCCAAATTTATTTTGTCTACAGGCAATGGCCGCCATTGATCATCCAAATTAAGGCGTTGCATTATTCCATTTCCTGATTCTTCGTCAGTCAGCAGAAAACCAAAGGAAGAAAGCAGACTTTATATGCCTGTACTTACGATTTTCCATGTTATAAGCGCCTTGTGTCTTCTAATCTTCGACAAAAACTCTCTTCAAGGCGAGATCCAAGATTCAAAAAAGACCTAACCATTGGCAGATTGCTTCAAAAGAAAAGACGCAACATTCCAACCTGAATGATAATTTTTTTAGACCTAGAAAATATCTTCGACGCCTCAGAAGAACCGAAATTAGAGCTCTTGTCTGCGTAAAAGCTCACATTTCTTCTGGCACTCCCATTTCTAGCCTAGATTTAAAACAGAAATTTTCTATAATGCCTGTATCGTGCCAGAGAATGCCTAGTACCAGAAGCCCAATTTGTATGATCTTGCACAGCAGGTCATCCCTGTTAATACATGCTGGCAGTGTATGGCTATGGTGCAGAAGCTCGTCGCCGGAAGAAATAGCAGAGGGCGTCTTTTAATGTTTTCCCTCCAAAAAAAATGACACCGAGAGTATTATTATTCTTTGGCCTGTATTTCTTTTCCAATCCAATGGATGGGAGTATGGTTTTTCAAGTGTGGTGTTTTTGGGTTGCCCCTAGAGGGGTTGGGTTGTCCCTAGAGGTGCAAACTCTCGCATATTCTTGGTACATGCTGGTATATTATATACCCAAAATATTTCAAAAACTGCTCCAAACCTGCTATTGGCAGTAAAAACCTGGATTATGGAATGGGAATAGAATCCTTGATGGCCTGTAATGGTCTTGATCTGGAAGTCATTTTTTAGGAATTGCAGCTCTAGATAAATGCATGTCTTATCCATATTTGAAATTTATTTTAGTAAGATGATGAAGCCGCCTTTTTATTCCTAGTAGAAGTTTCTTGTTCTTGATTACTCTATTTTCGTAATTCTTGCACATCCAAGCCCGTTATGTAGAGTTGATTCTGCCTAACCGACCGCTTTATGTGCTACTAGATGCAATCTTAGTGAGTTTATTAGGATCTTTTCTCCGAGATATAATGGATGCACTCACTCGGTTATGTCCTCAAACATGACATTGAGATTAAAATGTACCATAATGTATCATTGTATAGTCTCTCAGCATATCTATTACTGCCAAGGTTTTTCTCTTGAAAACTACTTTGGGGTATGGATTTTTTAGTCCTAGCAGTAATACCCTTGATGTATCTGTTGTTTGGGTCCCATAAACCAAGTAGTGTATGCGGACAATAAAAATCAAATAAAATCAGATCAATTCTTTCTCTGCCTCTCTCACGATGGCAATGACGACGATCACTTAGCATGTGGCGATGGCACCTTAGCTTCAGCTTGTCGCGTTGGCAACTTGCTCGTTGCTGCTGAAGCTTTAGTTTCTCCCACTATTGCGCCTCAGTTCCTTCATTTTCTGTGCTTTTGGCATTCTCTTCTTTTGGCGATGGCACAGCTAGATCTTTGTAGTTGCATGCTTCTTTCAAGCATGCTTCTTTGATTCTGGAGGTAAGAAATGCAAGATCCTTGCTTGCATGGCTTCATTTATGTCTTGTAGAATCAAATTTAAGATTTTTTGTCAAATTTGTAGGTCTGAGGCGCTTTCAACAAGTGGGCTTCTATTTTCTAGAGTTTTTGGGTTGCCCCAAAGGGGGCAAACCCTCGTCCATGTGGCATATTCTAGGTATATGCCAATATATGCCCGAAATATGCCAATAACTGCTTCAAACCCATTTATTGACTGTAAATTGGCGGTCATTTCTGTTGCTAGCAGCCACTTTGGAAACGGCTAACCGGTGTTCTGGCGATGGTGGCTCAGGTTGTAGCTCCTTCGTAGGTCCTTAGCTGCACAAAAACCGCTCAGCTAGCTGCACTCCTGGATTCTTGGGCAATGCAGGGAGCTATTCTATCAGCTCTAATTTGAATCTGCATTGCAAATTGTTGAAGGAATGAAGAAACAAGGCAAAATGGTGGCTCAGAAATAGGAAGAGGCTATTGCATGCAATTACACGGAGATGGAGCTAGATCGGAAGGAGCAGGATGGGCATATAGAACCTACACTCCAAGAGGATCTTAGAAGACTTTTCTGGCACAGTGGTTCTGCTTATGATGCCTTGTTTAGTTGTGCTTCTAACCAGGTGCTTGTCGGACTTGATTTTCTTTGCATTTTAAGCTTGATTTAGCTTGCTTTAGTTCTTGCATTTGGATTGAGATTTACTATACCATTCACAAGTATGAATATCGCGCATCGATTACTACATTCTGTCGCTCAGGCCCTTTCCATGCTCCGTTGCAAGGGCTATGAAACCATGATTTGTTTTAACTGCGTTCTGTTCGCAGGCCTCTGCAAAGGCAGGACGTTTTTTTCTCTTTGTTAGGACAACCTTCAACATGTTTGCTAGTACCATACCACTTTAAGCAGCATTCAGTTTTTTTATTTTTCTTTTTTGTTGTGCCTTCACAAACGTTGGCTTTTTGCATTTCCGTACTCCTATGTCTATTTAATAAAGCTTCTTCATTTTCGATATAATGCAGTCCAGCTTCCTTATGGTCATTCATGGAGAGCTTTTGGCTGCACAGTTTTTCCTTGATCAGATTTAACATTATATTATTTTTATATCTTGTTTCATTTTGATGTAAATCGGAGTTCTTTCAGTCTACAAGTGGAGTTTTTATGCTTAAAGGCTATGCTAGCTTCTATGTTCTTATTCCGTGTTCTCTGCTCCTGTGTATTTGCCGCATTTTACTTTATTTTCTTTGACCAAGAACAACTTGCGTAGTTCTTTCATTTATCAAAGTGCAATGTGTTCTCAAACTATCAGAGTTGGAGACTCCATTTGCTATATTAGAGCTATGCAAATCAATCAAATGGATGAGCTTCTAGATCATCCTATATATACTATCTATCTATCTATATGCTTTCTTCGGCTTGCATAGGGCACCATCACAACAACACAGTAAATGTAATTTTCATTACATTGTATTCATAAGAGCATTCTGAGGGGATTCTTGCAATTGCAAAGGTCTCCAAGTATCTGGTTAGTTACCTTGGAAAAATTTTGCTCTTGGAATGAAAATGTAAGCCACTTATTCGTTTTGTTAACTTTGGTTAGTTTTAGAATTCCGATTGACTTGCTGCATTGGTATTGCTATAGACTAGTTTGTTCCATCTTGAAAGGGCAAGTAGGTGTGTTGAATACCAATGATTATTTGTGTTAGAGCTCTATAGCAAGTGTGGGGCGTTAGAAGATGCAAGACATACTTCTCATAAATTGTCAAAAACAAACAAGTTTTCATGGAATATTATCATTGTAGTGCATGTCCCTGCAAGCACACGACCCGGCCCGCGTAGTTACTGTTAAGAATGTGGATCTTTAGCATGAAGGTATCTTGTTGGACAACCAAGGGAGCTGGTAATGCAAGCGTGTTAGCATCCCCATTGTGTGCATTGATTGGGGATGAAAGATTTCTCTTGGGCCAGGATCCAACTGTGGGCTTGCAACATTTATGGAGCAAGGTTATAGTTATACCTATAAGGCGGTGCGAGCTAATAATGGCATCAGGGATGTATTGCACTTCGTAATGCTATGTTTGATATGTATATAAAATGTGATACACTACAACCCCAACATTTGGTCCACGGCTAAAAACAACAGTAAAAACAAAATACGTGTTGTCTTTTTGAAGATTTGAAAAAAACTTACACGTAGTTATATGGGGGTGTGGTTTTCCAAGGATATGTTGTAGTTTTTCTTAAGGATACGTAGTTTTTTTTTTAAAGAATGGGTGGTTTCTAAAGGAGGTGTAGTCTCTTTTTTAAGGATGTGTTGTTTTCTCAGACGATATGGTTTTTTGAAGGGATGTTTTTTTTCAGGTGTTATTTTTTAAGGTAGTGTTTTTTTGAGGTGTGGTTTTTTAAGGTTTTCTAATAATTCATGTATGATCAAGTTGTCCACATGCCATTACTGCTACAAAATGGCAGCATACAAGAGTTATATATGTTTGACACACTTCACTAGCATTTGACTTCATACATGTGTTGTGTGAGCTTGTAGAGCGTGAAAATTGAAGACATCCATCGCAACTTGTAGAAGTTGATATGAAGAACCAAAAATGGATAGTTTGGCATCATATAGGCATTTCTTGAAGGACATTTGATCACCTAAGCATCTTGAACACTTGAAGTCAAAGGTTGAAGACCCAAAAGTTAATTGGAAGACTGCTTGAAATTCAATATATAGCACAATAACAGGGGTTTCTTTGCATGATTCAAGCTTTTGCCATTATGTTACTTCTTAAGGCATGATTTGCTATTTCCCAAGGCCTTACTACCATCATTCCACCCAAAAACATCATCTCTTATACATCATTTTCTCCCCTTTCATACACCAGTTTCAAGACCAAAGTTAGCAAGACTATTTTTCCTAGTCAAAAGAACACTATTTATCCATCGCATATGAAAATTTGCTAAAATTCCATTCAATTTAGCCATTTCTAAAGTCCCAAAACCATATTCTCTCTCTAAAGTAACAAAGAGAGAGAGAGAGAGAGAGAGAGAGGAAGTATACCTTTCAACATGCCATCTGGGCTCCAACATGCCAAGGTGGCTCAAACATACCACGGGGCTCCAACATGCCACCTAGGCTCCAACATGCTAAGGTGGCTCAAACATGCCAAGGTGGCTCCAACATTCCACCTAGGCTCGAATATGCCAAGGTGGCTCAAACATGCCACCTAGGCTCCAACATGCCAAGGTGGCTCAAGCATGCCAAGGTGGGCTCCAACGATGCAACCTAGGCTCCAACATGCCAAGGTGGCTCAAACATGCCATGTGGTCTCCAACATGCCACCTAGGCTCCAACATGCCAAGGTGGCTCAAACATGCCAAGGTGGCTCCAACATGCCATCTAGCCTCCTGCATGCCAAGGTGGCTCCAACATGCCACCTAGGCTCAAACATGCCAAGGTGGCTCAAATATGCCATCTAGGGCTCCAACATGCCACCTAGGCTCCAACATGCCAAGGTGGCTCCAACGTGCCACCTAGGCTCCAACGTGCCAAGGTGGCTCGAACAGGCCATGTGGGCTCCAACATGCCACCTAGACTCAAACATGCCAAGGTGGCTCAAACATCCCACCTAGGCTCCAATATGCCAAGGTAGCTCAAACATGCCACCTAGGCTCCAACATAACAAGGTGGCTCAAACATGCCAAGGTGGCTCCAACATGCCACGGAGGCTCCAACATGCCATCTAGGCTCCAACATGCCAAGGTGGCTCAGGCATGCCACCTAGGCTCAAGCATGCCACCTAGGCACCCCAAGTGGTGACATGGCATGCCAAATAAGCAAGGTCAAGTTTTGACTAGGCCAAAAATGAAAAGATGTCCATCTTTGGTCTTTTCATTGGGTGATGTTGGCAAATTTTAGGTGACATGGCTAGATGATGGTGACATGGATATGATGACTAGGACTTTATGCAAGAAATATGATAACCTTTGAAATTTTTGTAAAGGAGTTTGGCAAGGGATAAAATAGAGGGATCTTGAAGAACTTAAAGCGCTGACACCCTTCCCCAAATCGAACCAGGCCAGGACTTTGCGCAGCTTTCTCACCAGAGGGGAGAGGCCAGACCCCAGGAGATGGACCTCAGAAAGGTTGTCGAGGCAGCCTTTCCTATCAGCGCTCCTCTGGGAGGGCAAATGCCAATCCCCTCCCCTCCCCCCACCCCCCCTCTCCGGGAGCTCAATTTTCCTATCCGACCGTTGAATCCATCATTCAAGTAACCTGCTTCGAGTAGGCTCAAAAAAATCCAAGATCCGTCCGGGAGAACTTATCAAACCACGAAGCATCCTGCGGGTTGACCGCGTAGAAAACCAAGTGTTTTGTCGTTCGGGCAGCACAAAGGCTCTGGAATGGAGATTCGACTTCGCCATGTCGCCCGGAATGGCAAAATTACCCCAGGGACCAAGTTACATGGTCATTTTGGGCAACGAAAGAAACACGAACCCTCTACATAGCGGTATTCCGCAGCCACCTCCTAGGCCAATTGACTACGAACGTGTTGGACATGAGCTACTTTGGTGCTTATTGGAGAAGGGGTGGTCTTCTGCCCACGAAACTTGGTCCCCATGGTAAAGTTGACATTTTGAGTCTATTAGCAGAGTCAATTCACAGTTTTGCAATGGGAGAGTTGCCCGTCCGTGGCTAGGGGCCTTCAGGAGAGGACTTTTGGGGCGAACTACTTCCGGAAGGTTTTAAGGGTCCATCTTCTGGCATCAACACCCTCCCTCTACGTAATGACATTGTGCAAGATCCTGGTCGAATCTGACTAGGATACGGCCTCCGAAATATAAACCCTGTGTGTTGCTAAGTTATTGAAAGGTTTGCATTATGGAGGTCGAGTTTTAGTCAGTTGCACTTGGGATATGGTCGAGAAGCTGCAGTTGAAAATGTGAAGCAATAGGAACTGAGGGAATGGGATTTGGATTTATCTTCCTCCCAGTGTGGCAATTAAAAGTCAAGAGCACCTTTTGCAGTAGCAAAATCGTTTGGGATCATTCGGGATGGCCAATAGATCCAAACTCTGTTATTTCAGTTGCCATGGCTCCGCATATGTGTTTAGCAAAGGTGCACCTAGCTATCCAAGAAAACGACCACATTTTGGCCTCCGAAACGTAAACCCTACAATAACCTAGCAACACACAGGGTTTACGTTTTGGAGGCAAAAACGTGGATTTTTTGAATAGCTAAGGTGCACCTTTACTACGCATTTGAGAACCATGGCAACATGTAAAACAACAGTTTGGATCTATTAACCATCCCTAATGATCCCAAACAATTTTGCTTGCAAAAGCGCTCTTGACTTCTAATTACCACACCGGGAAGGAGGATAACTTCAAACCCCATTCCATCGGTTCCTATTGCTTCATGTTTTCAATTGCGACTTCTCAACCATGTCCCCAGAGTGCAACCGACTAAAACTTCGACCCCCATAACGTAAACCCTTCAATAACCTAGCAACACCACCGGTTTACGCCCGCAGGCTATATCCTAGTCGATTCGACCAAAATCTTGCACAATGTCATCACGTAGAGGGAGGGTGTTGAGGTCAGAAGATGGACCTTTAAAACCTTTCGGAGGCAGTTCGCCCCAAAGGTCCTCTCCCAAAGAACCCTGGCCACGGACGGGCAACTTTCCCACTCCCGAACTGTGAACTGACTCTGCAAATGGACTCAAAACGTTGACATTACCCTGGAGACCAAGTTTCGTGGGCAGAAGACTACCCCTTTTCCAAGAAGCGCCAAAGTCATGTCTAACATATTCGTAGTCAATTGGTCTAAAGAGGTGGCTGCAGAATACTGCCATGTAGAGGGTTCGTGTTTTTTTCGTTGCAAAAAATGACCGTGTAACTTGGTCCCTAGGGTAATTTCGTTGTTCCGGATGGCATGGCAAAGTCGAATCTCCATTCCGGAGCCTTTGTACTGCCCGAACGACAAAACATTTGGTTTTCTACGCGGTCAACCCGCAGGATGCTTCGTGGTTTGATAAGTTCTCTTGGACGGATCTTGGATTTTTGTGAGCCTGCTCGAAACCGGTTACTTGAATGGCAGATTCAACGGTCAGATAGGAAAATTGAGCTCCCGAGGGGGGGGGAGGAGGGGGGGCATTGGCATTTGCCCTCCCAGAGGAGCGTTGACACGAAAGGCTGCCTCAATAAGCTTTATGAGGTCCATCTTTTGGGGTCTGGCCTCTCCCCTCTGGTGAGGAAGCCGCGCAAAGTCCGGGCCTGGTTCGATTTGGGGAAGGGTGTCAGCGCTTTAAGTTCTTCAAGATCCCTCTATTCTATCCCTTGTCAAACTCCTCTACCAAAAATTTCAAAGGTTATCATATTTCTTGCATAAAGTCCTAGTCATCATATCCATGTCACCATCATCTAGCCATGTCACCCAAAATTTGCCAACATCACCCAATGAAAAGACCAAAGATGGACATCTTTTCATTTTTGGCCTAGTCAAAACTTGACCTTGCTTACTTGGCATGCCATGTCAACACTTGGAGTGCCCAGGTGGCATAGGTGGCATATTGGTGCCTAGGTGGCATGCCTGAGCCACCTGGGCATGTTGGAGCCTAGGTGGCATGTTGCAACCGACATGGCATGTTTGAGCCACCTTGGCATGTTTGAGCCTAGGTGGCATGTTGGAGCCTAAACGGCATGTTTGAGCCACTTTGGCATGTTGGAGCTCGCGTCCACCTTGGCATGTTTGAGCCCACGTGGCATGTTGGAGCCTCCTTAGCATATTTTAGCCTAGGTAGCGTGTTGGAGCCCACGTGGCATGTTGGAGCCTAATTGGCATGTTGGAGCCCATGTGGCATGGTTGAGCCATCTTGGCATGTTGGAGCCTAAGTGGCATGTTTGAGCCACCTTGGCATGTTGGAGCCTAGGTGGCATGTTTGAGCCACCTTGGCACATTGGAGCCCACGTGGCATGGTTGAGCCACCTTGGCATGTTGGAGCCTAGGTGGCATGTTGGAGCCACCTTGGCATGTTGGAGCCTAGGTGGCGTGTTTGAGCCATATTGGCATGTTGGATGCCACGTGGTATGGTTGAGCCAGCTTGGCATGTTGGCGCCAAGGTGGCATGTTTAAGCCACCTTGGCATGCTGGATTCTAGGTGCCATGTCACCCGAAATTTGCCAACGCCACCCCATGAAAAACCAAAGATGTACATCTTTTCATTAATGGCCTAGTAAAAAATTGACCTTGCTTACTTGGCATGCCATGTCACCAATTGGAGGGCCACATCATCGTTTCGATGCTCTTTGCTTGTATCGCAAGTGTAACGACATCAAGATCCCATTATACCTCTAATATTTATTTCCTATGGGTTTGTGGACCTGACTTTGTAAAAAATGTTTTAAGGGTTATCCAGAGAATCGTTTTAGAAGTACAAAGGATTGATCATATCATAGCCCACAAGTTTACCTTGTATTATACATGGCGCCCGTATTATTGGACATGCATATAACCTTGTCATATTCATTTCCTTTCCTCCTAGTCTGTTCGAAATGTTGCAGAGTTAGAAGCTCTCAATTTGGACTCACAAGATTCAACCATAAGACCTACGGAATACCATGCGATGATATCGCCAAAACCAGGGCCAGATTATTTTCACCCCTTGAGCATGTAAGCATGGAAATGCCCATGATGGCATGGCCATTCCGCAAAGCAACATTTGAATTGCAAGTACATTATAGGTAAATGGAGAGTTGGAGTTAGAATGTCCAGCAAAAAATAAAAAATAAATACTAATAGGGGGCCTATATTTTCTTTAGGATGAAAAACAATTCCCATATTTTTATGCACACATGGTAAATCGGTCCTTTATTCAACGGTGAGATGAATGGCAGGGATATTGATCCACATCCTATGATTTTATTGGCTCTGATAATTAATGGTTGAGATTAAGGGCAACCGAGATCAACGTCAGAGATCTTGATCTCCGTCCTTTAATCTTATTGGCTTAGAATAATTGCTTCTGCACCCCTTTTACCTAGTTTTTGCCTCTTCTGACTAGAAACACAGACCGGCCTTGGCGATGGCACTTTGAACAGACATAGATCGGGCTTGTTATGGCTATGGCAACGGCGCTGCACCTTGCTCCAGCAATGGCAATGGCGATGGCGCTGGTGCTGGACCTTCTTCCAGCCATGGCCTTAACATCTGGTGGAGCTCTTCCTCAGATTCTACCTTTCTTGTTGCTTTAATTTTTTTTGTTTCAAATCAATCACATCATCTTGTTATTTATCTAAAACAGGGATTGTGATAGTGGTTATGGCGCCTGGACGGCCGCCCTAAAAGGGCCAAGACAGATCGGATCAAGACGCCGGCCTGTGGCTGCTTTGCATGGTTCCGAAATGGAAGGGACTCAAGTTCTTGGTTGGAAGATCTTTCTATGACCAGGTTTGGCTTAAAGGAATGTTGCATAGTTTTAAAATATGATTTATATAAGAGAAAATATCATTTTGAGATGTCTGAAATACGTTTCTGAGGGCCAAGCTCAATCCAGGCACAGACTGGGCAGAGTTGCCATCCGAACAGAAAGGAAGAAGTAGAAAGTCCAGTGGATCAGAGTCAGAGGATGAGGAAGATGAGGGTGGGACTGTAGATGATGGGGGAGCTGATATACTCTTGAAAAATGATGACCTGGTTGTAAAGAACAGATCGCGGCTTCCAGAAGGTATGATAGATATATCAAAAATGCATGATGCTAATGCTGAAGATAGAGGTAATGCTGTAGTGCAGTCAGTTGAATTCCATAGGAATGCTCAAGTACTGATGACTGCAGGATTTGACAAAAGATTGAGGTTTTTCCACATTGATGGAAAGCACAATCCAAAAGTTCAGAGTATTTTTCTGGATAATTTTCCCATACATAAAGCGTCTTTTACCCAGGATGGGACAAAGGTTGTTGCAGCTTCCAGAAGGAAATATTATTACCTGTATGATCTGCTTGGTGGAAAAGTTGAAAGAATTACTTGTTGACGTGTTGCTATTTTCCTTAGTTATTTTCATAAGCTGTTACCTTTGCAGACTTCTAAATAGACTGCTGCTGTTGTTTGATTAGGGGTCTTGCGGATTGCCTTAATGCACAATAAGGGCTTCTCAGATCGTGTTGTTGCTAGATCGTGTTGTTGCTGGCTAGTTGCTGGTCTTGTGTATACTGCTGGTCTAGATTGCTAATAGATTCTAAAGAGGGCATAGCATAGGGTCTTGCAACAGGTATTGGATGGATCACTCGCAGGATATTTGGCTTGTTTTATCATGTAATCTTGTTGCTAACAAATTACCTTGATGTCCCATTTCACTAAGCATTGTTGATTAATTGTAGACTTTGTGGTTATTCATATCATATTCCGAGTCAAAAACTATAATACAATCATATTCCATTGTTATTTACCTGAATGGATTTTTTGGGTTCGATTCCCAAAGGGTTTTTTTTTAAATAAACCATATCGATCCTTCTTCGTGTAGATGTTTCTTGTTGGTTTTTTTTTATGTTGTAATATTAGCTTACTATGTATTGTGATATCGAAAACAACGTGTCAACTAAAGAAATTCAACATGTCTTAACTAAAGAAAATTCAACGCCTATATGTATGGATATGACTCATAGTATTTTGTTTATAATGCTGTAATATTAGTTTCCTATGCATGGATATGACCTATAGTATTTTGTTTATAGTGTTGAAATATTAGTTTTCTACTCATTGTAATGTTTAAAACGACGTCTCTTATTTGGAAAAAACAATGCCTAGTGGCATTAAAACTACAATATTTCTCTTTTCAACGTGTGGATATGTGTAGTTTTTTTCTTTTCTACTTTAGTAATATTATTTTTCCACCTGTTGAATGTCTAAAACAACGTGTATTATATTGAGAATAAACAATGGCTAGTTGCACTAGAAACAACACCAAGAAAAAAAAAACAACACATTGTATTTTTCTTAAAAAACTGTCAAATTTCTATGCATTTTAGATAAAAACTACATGTTGTTTCTAGCTTTTTCGGAATAAAACAACAGGTGGGCTTTAAGTGTTGTTTTTCTGCAAAAAAGACAGCAAAAAACTACACATAGAGCCAAATTTGGGGTTAGTGTGATAGCTTTGAGGCGGCACGTAAAGTCTATGATGCAATACAAAATAGAGATTTAGTGAATTGCCCAATCGAAGTGCCATACTTTAGAGTGCATTAATTGCAGGATATATTCAACATGGTGAACCTTAATAACTGCACGATTCAATAACAGCTATAAGTAAGTTACTTCATCTTTTGTTTATTGCCCTACAAAATCAGTAACAAGCTCTTCTGTTTCTCATTTAAGGATGGAAGAACGCATGTACAAATTATGGATTTGTGTGTTATCATGGTTCCTTAGGGAGAATAATTGGGTCAAGCTCTCCCGATTGATACAAGGGTGATATTCCTTTTATCTCATGTCAGATTTTATTTAAAAACAATGTTGTGTCCCTCATGACTTGATTGCATTCGTGCACTTGCTGGTCGTGCACTTCTTGATCTAGCTAGAGATGACGTTGTTGCACATATCCTGACTAAAGCTGCAGGTAAACTTAACATCTGTTCATTGGCTTCTGTTTTAGTAGGAAAAATAGTTAGTCTGTGTACTGGTTAATATAACATGAATCAATGTAGAGGCCTTGGGGATCATTGTATGCATCCTTAGATATAGGATATATGTAGCTGTGAGGTTAGTCAGAATGGAATTGAGTTTATAAATTTGGTATTCTCTAGCTGCAGCTACAAAATATGACACTAATGTGGAGGCTTTCGAAAGGCTTCCTTTCTACATAGATGAACAACATTTAACACCAGCTTTTATCGACTTTCTTTGATTTGGAGAGGTCACCTCTTTCTTATGTAGATTAGAATCATAACTTGGAGTAGACCATTGCATGATATGACAGTGGAGACTTCAGAAAAGAGCATATGTAGCTTGGAATTCACACTGCAGGCCCCTATGCTACACTTATTTGCAAATGTTCGATTGGCTCATTTACCACCATGGGTTTCATCATTACCCATTTACAATGCAATAACCATGTCTACTTGGAGAACCTTGATGAGGTTTTGGCCAGGTATATTTAGTTGTTTGTGTTGACACATCATCCTTGGACGGTTATAATTTTTATGAATGTTCAATTTTCTTGCATGCAGAGACATTCCAATCTTGCAGTGCACATTATTGCATGTCGTCTCTCTCTCCATTTAGTATAATTTTAATAAGGAGTGGTGGAAATGCTTTGCCATAGATAAAAGGATCCGGCCTCTGTCTTGCATGTTGCAATTATGATGTGCTTAATCGGCCCAATAAGTTTAGGATTGATTTGATGGTAGATTTCTCTATGTTTAAAAACATGAAATTCTGTTGGGGATCTCCTGTCTTTATGGCTGTGATTTTTTGTAGGACCATGTCTTTAAATTTTGTGAGATTTTAAATGCTAAACACATGATTTATATTGGTACTTGCAGCAGATGACACCCATAGTGCTTCCTGATTGTGCAAAGGGAGAAAATGGTGCTACTCATGTTTCTGAAACATCTGCTGCCAATTCAACAGGTGTAACCATAGCGCTTCCTAATTGTCTAAAGAGAGAATATTGTGCTACTCATGTTCTGAAACATTCGCTGCTAATTCAAGGATTAAGGAACATTTTAGGTAATAAAAGCTTTGAGCTGGCTGATGGGCCTGCAGAAATTTCAAGAAAGAACACTGGAAGTGGATTTGAAAAAGTATCTCCACACCAAGCTTACTTAGTCAACATCACTATCTTTACAGGTATATCTTCCATCTTTCATCACCTACCTTAAGTGCATTTCATTACTAAGGGCTTTCTTAAGGCACACATCTCTACCAAGAAACGAAGAGCTATAGCTGCAATAAGGACAGGGTCCCACCATCTCAGAATTGAGACAGGCCGCTGGGGTACGGATGGAGGGCAGGGAATCCCCCGGCATGAGAGATTATGCCAGTGCTGTCACATGCAGATAGTAGAAGATGAACACCATATTGTCAGGTTCCATTTGGCGCGTGCAATTTTGTGGTAACTGTAGGCAGATCCCTAGTCGATCTCTTTAGTTCTTATGTTCGTAATATTTCTTACATGTTCCTAACAATTTTGTTCTTTTTTTGCACATCACGTGTAACATATACTTATAAAGCATGTGTCTAACTGTGGCATAATTATCAGAAAATTTTAAAGCTTTTCCTTCCCTCTTACAACCCATGGTGACATTGAAAGAGTCATACAAGAATGAAATATGTTATTAAGCATCTGGAGATCCTTTTCCTCTAAGGTGAATTCATAATGTGAATTTGAGGTCTATCATTCACACAATTTGTTAGCAGAATAATGCTTACGGCCCCATGGTGACATTGAAAGAATCATACAAGAAATGAAATATGTTATTAAGCATCTGGAGATCCTTTTCCTCTAAGATGAATTAATGTGAATTTTAGGTATCTCATTCAGAGAAATTGTTAGCAGAATAACAGAGCTTACCGGGCTATTTGTTTTTTAAACTGTGTTTTTACAATATAAAGGCAATGACAAACATTTATGAAATTTTATTGTCATGGACCATGGAGTTTTTAATAGTCCAACACTTAATGCTGCTATGTCTTTACATTGACGACTACAAGGGTTAGTTTTATGCCCCTATTTTCAGATGTATTTCTATTTGAATGGCTTAACAATTGTGCCAACTTATGGGCATTATTTTTAAGCATTAGGACATAGATTTCATAATCTATGTATTTGCATAGAATTCAAGTTGATCTTGTAGCAGATGACTTATTTCTTAAGACTTTGGTGAATAGATAATGGTCTTCATGTTATTAGGCAAGGACAAGCATAGATACATGTGTTGGCGACCTTACATATTTACGTTGGTCCTTTCAAACACATGGTCGCCTTTTTTTTCCCCTCTCTTGAGTGTCAAAGTATGCCAGGAGCATACTAGATTTGGTATGCAAGATATTGGTGTTCAAGCTTGATTAGGCTCGATTCAGATGGCTTTCTGCAGAATCTAAGCTTTTTATATCAAGCTTTCTAGGTTTTATAGTATCTGATATCTTTGTAATAAGCTTTCCAGCAAGGCCTTGTTTTGTAAGCTCTTTTGTATCAAGTTTTCTGGATTTCGCTTTGTGGCCCGCACGGTAATGTAGATCAGAATGAAGAAACTTATGGCCAAGAAGTTCAATTCCTCTAAGCTCTTTATGTTTTCTTATTAAATATTTGGACTTCAATGGTTTATGCAAAGCTATAATTTCATTTCATTTCCTATAATTCATGACAGTCCCGATTTTTCGTCCTTAAGCCAGATACTTGACAAATCTGTATCCAAAGTGGAAGTTTCTCACTAATTGTTAGCTAACACGAAGCAGTTAGTGCAAGAAGTTTCTATCTATGACTATTAGCAATTAGGAGTCGGTAGAAGAGCCTAATATAGGTCTGTAGGAATTCAAGAAGTGTTTAGCTTGAAATAAAAGTCAAACAAACAAAGTTCCACATCGGAAATTGCAAGAAACCTGCTCCAATGTAGGTGGGACCATTTAAGTTCATTGGAAGAAGATAACCAATCCTATAGATTGGATCTTCCAGGTCACTTGAATGATCTCATTCCGAATAAGCATACTCCAAATTCAGAGGAGGTATTGGACGCTCCAACTTGTTGAAAATGACTAAATAACAACTTAAAATTGTTCCAGAAATGCTTCTCGATAGTGCATTTAGGAAAAACAAGAAGATCACAATTCCTCCGATACTTAGTCAAGTGGACACACTTGCCAGTGGAAGATCCAATGTGGGTTCTTAAAGCAGCTCTCTAGAAGTAGTACCCACAATTCATGGAGCAATGCAGAGGACATCTCGTCACCAAGGTAGCCGACAAAGACATGATAGAAGAGTGTGGCTTAGAGTAGGGTCTATCTTTCGGTGACACAGAAGTGGACAAATGTTAAGAGAGAAAAGAGGACATTCATCTAGTTAATAAGCATGTAGGCATGTGCATGGTAGGGAAGCATCTTAAGTCTATGGCCATTACGAGGAATAGGCCATCCCCTTTCGCCAAGGGTAACAAATGGTGTTGGCATTATAGATAATGCAATCATGTTAGGCATTGCGGGATGCATATATCCACGATCAAGATGGAGAAGAGTCCTTTTCCTATGCAGGAGAAAATGTTTGTATCCGTCTCATTTAATGTAATTATAAGTAGGGGGTGGTCCCCTTAAAACCGCTATATGTTTTATTAATCATATGTGCTAAAGTAGTGTGTGACATGCAGGCCAATAAAAATAGACAAAGGGCAGAAATGTCACACCGAGTACCTTGTAGCACACAAACTAGAACTGCCGGATTATCTTTGTCTGCTGAGATTTTATTCCTGTCTCTGCATCTATGTGTGTACTTCTTCTGGAATATTGAATAACAGTTTGTCGTCCTTCAAAAAAAAATGAAGATTGTGGAGAAATAAAATGGTGAATGTTGATCATATTAAACTTTTGGATAATTGAAATAAGGAAAGTTTTTGGCCTTATGATCATTTTAAAACTTTGAATCTAAAGTAATGATGCCAAAATATTATTTTAAGTAATTGTATTATTGCATTCATTAAATAGGTTCCGCAGGAATCATGCTGGTTTTCAAGGCGGGGAGACTTGTGATGCTGGTGATCAAGATGGGAAGAATGTGATGTTCCAGTATATTATACAATATACCTACATTATGGCTATGTCACAAGTACATTTCAAGAATGGCGACATGTAGGCTAGTATCAAAAGGGATTGCACCATAGGGTGCAACAATTATCGACCATCATATTGCACTTATTAACATAACAAGTGAATTTCTAAAGAGCCAAATGGCCCAATCAATACTAACCCTAAAGCATAGAAGCAAACGACAAAACCCCCCAAAAGTACCTTTCCAGTTCCAACCTTATCGCACACATTGGTAGCACTGCCTGACTCCAACCTTGCAGCAGCAACCAAGCTCATGTTTCAAAGGAGTTTCGACGTCACCTGTTTCAACAGCATGGATGCATCTCAAGGCATTGGAACTAGTCAAGGATTCGGTAAATGGCGAATCTAATAGTTAATGCAAGCTTGAAGGTTGTTCTTAGGCTCGAATAGCATCTAGCCTTAGGCCTATATGATCTCATGAGCCTAAGGACCTTGAGTTGAATCTAGACTAATGTACGAATCCTAATCATGTAGATTAGATTAGTTAGATTAGATTTGATATTTCGACTCATTTTGTTACGATAGATTGTATCTCTGTTCTCAACTTTTATGCTTAGGAAAAAGGGGCAGAGACCAAGAACTATGATTAGATATGTTTCTAGAACCGATCTCATTAATTCCAAATTAAATGCACCCTGTGGATAAGAGCCTGTCTGGCTATGGGTGGCGGGGCTAGACTGGCTTATAAGAAAGACTTGTCTGATTGCAGTTGATCCCTTGGCGTGCTATATCACCAGGGATTATTGTATGCAAGGCCTAATAGCTTGTCACTTCGGTGTGGGCAAGGTATGGCTTCAACCCGTAGGTGATGCATGAGTGCGGATGTGGGAAACCATGGGCCCCTAGTCACTTGCAGCTGGCATGTACTTCTGGAAGAGAGAAGTCTCTTCTGCCTCATCGGATCTGGGGAGATACAATTCTGGAGTAGTCGTCTCGACTATATCCTCATCAGGCTACAGTCAAGTACCAACAATTTTCAGCCTACCTGTAATGTATGAACATGAGGGGCGGATGGAGTGGATTATCCAACATCCACTCTTCTTTTTCCAACCCAAATCAAGGTTGTACTTCCTTCTGATTGATCTCTGGAGCCCCAAACCGTTAGTCGATTCCCAAGAGTCTGAGCCTGGGTAGAATATCCTATGTTATGATGTACATTGGATACATCTTTGTAGTAGTATAGATTATGGTGATTCCACCCTTCGAGATGGTTATGTTATGTATATATTGTTGTCCTGTTCTGCAGTTAGATCGATCCTAAGGGAGACGAGATAATGACATGTCTATACCTCCCATGTCGGAATTTGTGCACTATCAAGAGTCCAATGTCTGATAGATGGCCTCGTGATGACGAGCAAATTGCTCACAGGAGGGAATGCTTCATTTGTATATGACTGAAGCATCGTGTATGAGTAGGGGACGTCACAAAACAACTAAGACAAGTTTAGGCAGTAAACAAAGTTCGGAAGAACATTATATTCATCAATGGGATATATAAAGTTCTAAAAAATTTGGCAAATCCAATGGTTTCTGCAATAATGTGTACTTTTGAAGAGTTTTGATTGAAGATTGAAAGACCCGTACATGGTACATTTATATTTGCAAACAATCTTAGAAAGTGATCATCACGTTTTACACCCATGGTATGATCCTTCTTGTTTCTCTTGTTTTATGATGGGAGAATGCTATCATTTTGCTACACAATTTCAGGTACTGCTCTTATCTTCCTTCCATTCCATCTGCCAGAATTGGTCCATCAAATGGCATAGGCTTCCTCACTTACTATTAACACATAAATTAAGAGAAAAAGTCAGTTCTGTTGTGGCAAACTCTGCCTATATCGGAAAAAGTGTTTAATAAATAAAATGAATGCAAAATTTAAGAAGAAAACGGGCAGTGGAGCTACTAGATCTAGAAACAAATTAGGGCGGTCGAAGCGCAACACTGCGTGCTCATCATTACTTAATATATGCAGTGTAAAAATTGGCCTGCCTGAGTAAAATTAGGTCTACCAAGCTCGGGACTCGTCGGCAAAATGGTTTCGTTAGAGATGAACGATCGCAAAAGTATGCCCTACTTCTTCTTGCTTATGTTTTTGTTCAATTTAGTTCTTCTTTTGAATTGTATTAGCCCGGAAAATATTCTTTTTTCTGGTAACAGCCTGGTCCCATTTTGTCTAATAGAAACTTATGAGCATTATACTAGGTTCTTCAATAGTGTATGCCTGTTGTAAATGGTGCCAGGGCTTCTGCCTGCCAATATGAATGGTTGTTTTTTATCAAGCAAAATTTAGCCAAATGGTCTTCTAAATTGGATCCCCTGTGTTCTTGTTGAAAATATTACAAGCTGGTCTCACACATTTTCATGCATACACTCTGAAAGGCTGATAATAAGGTTATGAAATTTATTGCCAACAAGGTCTATCCGCTGGTGTTTGGAACAAAAGTTAGAAGTTGAATTTACTTCTATGGACATACTCTGTTCACATGCATTTTGACTTTGTTTTTTGCAGAGATTGGAATTGGACTGACGGGCTTTGGGGTCCTCTTCACATTCCTTGGACTTATTTTTTTCTTTGATAAAGGTCTCCTTGCGATGGGAAATGTGAGGTCATTTGTCAGCTCTTTTTTTGTGCTTGAGTGTGATTTGCAACTATTCGTCTGAAATGGGTGACAGCTTGGTGATGTGTTTGGCAGATACTCTTTTTGTCTGGGGTGACACTCACAATTGGACCAAGATCTACACTTTCGTTTTTCTCAAAACGTCGTAATTACAAGGTCCATTTTTACATTATTTAAAGTTGGTTGCCTGATATTCAAACAGGCTGATAACTGATTTTGCTGTTTCTGTAGGGCTCAATCTCTTTCATTGTGGGTTTTCTGCTTGTTCTCTTTGGTTGGGCAGTGTTAGGAATGATAATTGAAGCGTATGGATTTATTGTACTTTTTAGGTGAGACCAATAAGCCTTGGATAAAGGGGATGGTTGATGAATTATGTACAAGCCTTTCTAACTGTTCTCCTATGTGTTGCAGTGGTTTTTTACCTACTGTGGTCGTTTTCCTGTATAGAGTACCTGTTCTTGGTTGGTTTTTGCAACAGCCATACTTTGTATCGGTATGAACTACTTCACTGAACACAAGCGATTAACTATTTCCACATCAGTGTTACCTTATACTCGGATTTGTTTGTTGAATGCATAACAAGAATGAACTCAAATTTATTTTTAATTCACAAATAAAAACCACCATTTTAATTGCTGTGGTGCATGGACCTGTTTGTACATGCATCTGGTTGCCCTAGGTTTTTGAAAGAGTTTATGTGAGAAGGAACTTGATGGCCATTATCTATAATAGCCTATTTTTCTGATTAAAATATCTATATCTATTGTCTGTCTTTGGACGCAAGGCAGGCATCCTTTAGCTTTAAATCTTAGAGACCAACTGATATGCTGTTCTGCTTGAATTATATGCAGTTTTTTGATCGTTTTCGAGAGCGAAGGGTTCCTGTTTAATGTGGTTAATGTGCTGCGGCAATGGAAGATTTTTGTAAAGCCTTTCTGTATTATTCTGGTTATATAATATCAAATGGTCAATCCTTAGATCATGTAGTTCTATTTTTATTTTGAGATGTTTTGAGGTCATTGATCTGTCATCTGATTGTATGAATTTGCAGTATTTTTTGTAGAGTGCCATTTACATGAGGAGTCTACTTGTTTTTGTTGTGGCTACTATGCTCTCAAATATGATATTGGATCTATCATCTCATTGTATGAATTTGCATTATTTTTTGTAGAGTGCCATTTACACGAGTCTAATTGTTTTTGTTGTATGCTGTCAAATATGATATTGGTTTTAGTTAAGCAAGAATTTATAAGGTTCTGGAATTATAAGTTTCTGGAATTGGTTCTTTTGCACTTATCCACGTTGCGGCCATTGATTCCCTTTTGCATGAAATGGCTCAAAGCTGCTTACCTAGAATGGTTGTTATGCTTCCATCTACAAAATTTAAACAGCCCGTGACTTTAAGGGCAGTCCCATCAGAAAGCAGCCCTTGTTTGAACAGCTTTACTAGCTCAAGGTGGCGTCACTTTCTCCTGAATCAAGGCGGCTTCACTTTCTCCTGAAGCTACTCTACTAACTGTAGAATTTTTGGGTTGCCTTTGAAGGTCAAACCCTAGTTTATGTGGGTTTTTGGAATATATTTTTGGGTTGCCTTTGAGGGGCAAACCCTAGTTTATGTGGGTTTTTGGAATATTTTTGGTATATGTTCGTATATACTTCTTTTCAAAAAATTGGGCTAAACGTCCTATGGCTTGTAATTTTTCGGTCACCCCTGTTGCTGGACGAGCACAGTTGCTGCTGTTAAAACCGTCTAACCGACTTGATGGATGAAAAAACACTACCTGCTAAAGAGTCGAGCTTCTCCATTGCCATCGGCGTGCATACATGAACCATAAAAATTAGCAATATCTTTTATGCTTGATTCACTTTACTTTCGAGATAAGGAGCAAGAGCAACTTTACTTTTGAGGGCCAAAGAGGGAGATGCTTAAGGGACTGCTATTGGAAGTAGGCCTAGTAATATCATGAACAATGGCATAGAATAGTGTTGCTTGGACATTTTGCTCGGACAATCTTTTTGATAGGAAGAACACGAGTCTAGGAGTTTTCTGTTTTTGAAGTTCAAGTTTGATGAGCACGTTTTGATTCACTATGACATGGGGAAACGTGGGCGATGCCCTTGTGCCGTGGAAGCTATGGCATCAACATTGTCTGCTTCGACTTCAAATGCTTATATTAATCAGGTTTAAAGACCACCGCCGCGAGTTGCTTTGTCATTGTGTTAAAATTGCTCTTCATAACCATGCCAGTGTAGTTCAACACTTTCCACAACAGCTATTAAAGAACAACTATTTCCATATGTTTTTTCTATGAAGATTGCACTTAATGTACATTATGTTGCAATTCTTTTAAATCTCTGGATGGATTTGGAAACCTGGAAGATGCAATTCAAGCTGCAAATGTTATGCAACATCAGGGGATATCCATCTCTAGAGAGAACACAACACCTATTATCTTATAAAGATTATTATGAGAAACAGCAAAACCTGGATTATGGAATGAGAATAGAATTCTTGATGGCCCATAATGGTCTAGATTCAATTGCTGCCTTGGCAGATCATCTTATTTGCCTTTTTGTCTCATGTGCAGATTTGTGTCAAAGCAAACAGATCATTTGAAAATGTTCAAAGGCCAATTGAATATTCATGGACTGCAATTATCACAGCCAATGCTAAGCTTGGACAAGCTATGATGGCCCTTATGTTATATGACGGAATGCTGAATCAAGCATAAAGACTAGCAAATACGTCTATACTGTGGTGCCCTAGGCATGAACAGCTTCATTAAACTTCCACTAGGGGAGTTGTGTTCGTCAACATGTTATCGAAAGTGGGATGTTTACTTGAAAAGTAGACTTGTGGACATGTATGCCAAATGTTGGAATTAAGATATCGCATATAAGGTATTTATCCAACTGGAAATCGAATTGTGATGTCATGGAATGCAATGGTTACTGGATATGCTTTCATAACCAATGTTGCCTTATACTAAAATGCTTTGCCAACATGCAAGAGCTGGGAACAAAGAACAAAATCAGACCAAAGAACAAAGAACCAGACCAAAGAACATTTTTGGGAATCCTGAAAGCATGTAATGGCATTGAAGAAATAGAACAAGGTAGATATATGCATGAACAAATAATTATTAGATGTCTTTGTGCTGCACATGGTCAGCGTGATGAAAGCTTTTGTGCCTTAGAATGCTTTTATGGCATGCATCAACAAGGAATTACACCAAATGCCATTACACTTTTGAGCATCTTGAAATGGTCAGAATCTAAGGTAAACCCTCAAGAATACAAGGTAACTTCAAGAACTATCGCTGTTGTTGAGCTTAACAGAAGTTTCAGAAGGGGTAATTTTTTCTAGCTGAGAATTTCTCCCCTGAAATTTCCTGGCAGCCGCCAGCTGTTCTAGCGGCGCTGCTCAGTGGCTGCCAGGAAATTTCAGAGAAAAATTCCCAGCTGGCGAAAATTACCCGACGAAATTCTCAACCACCCTAGAATTTCTTCAACCAAGAGCTGATGTGTCGCTGACGTGGCGTAAACAAGAAAGTTATTTATTTCTAGGACTTTCTCCCTTTTCCTCTTACGACAGCGCAAATTTGCGTTGCCGGATGCAATTTTCTGTGGATATGTGCTAGTTTTCTGCGCCTTTATAGTTCTATAATGCCTTTATCTTGCTAATGCCATCATTTCTTGGCTTTTTTTGTCCATTTTCAGAAGCGGTAAGTTTCTCTTCAAATCTTGGTACATTCTTGCTCTGGAGCCGTTTTGATATGGGTTTTCAAATGATATGACGAGTTCATTGAAGTTTCTGGCGATTGGATTAGACAATAGTTTGCTTGTTCTTGTTTAAAATTTTCATTCTTGATTTTTACTTGTCACATGAAAAGTTCAATTTTAGATTTTTGTTTTCGCGTGAAAAGCAGAAAATTTTATTGTTTGTTCTCTGAAATATAGGGAATGCCTTGCAAATTCCCTAACTGGATGCTGTTATCAAAAGGATGCTAAGTAAAGAACAGCTCAGACCCAATGGTGGACAACTGAGGCATGCTAAAGATATTGTTATATTATTGTGTACATATTTCAGCAGTCTATCAGTTGATGAAACAGACGAGATTAGAAGATATTTTTGGGAAATTGAACCTGCTATTGTGGCAAACATGAAGGAATATGAAATTGAAACACTCAAGGGCACTAAGAACATTCACTATATCAGGCTTGTGAGCAGGAGTAGACCAAACAGGCTTGTTCATAGATGCCTTTCACGTTTCCGTTTGTTAACTGACTTAAAACCAGGAGGTAACTGACTTAAAACCAGGAGTTGAAAAGAGAAAGGAGACTCTTGAACAAGCCATGGAATGGATCAGTAATTTGGTTGAGATAGGTGACAATTTTGCAGTGAATACTGAGGTAGATAATTCAGAGGGTGTGGACTTCTACATCCTCAAGTGCACAAAACCCAAATGCACACTTGAAGATTCATACAAAGATGGTTGGGGTAAAAAATTTGGAGTGCATGAGGTTATCTTATGTGGACCCTATTATCAATTCTTGGGGAATTTCAAGTACATATTGCTTACTAAACAACCCGACGCCTCTGTGCACAGCCACGTAGTAAGATATCCTAAAATTGATATGGAAAAAGTAGAAAGCTCTGACACGTATAAAATTTCACAGAAGAACCATGAAAAAATTATGAAAAATTCCAATAACTTTATAATTCTTTGACACTTAACCAAATTGGTTTAGTTCTTTGCAAGTGATTTGTCTTTTCAGCACCTAAGCACATTTTGAAAGTTAATGTATACATTGACACACGCTTCGACACATGTTGATGTTTGCATGCACATTTTAAATGTTAAGGGTGGTATGCATGGACACATACTTCGAAGGTAAGACTACATAATAACATTAAATTATTCTAGTCACACTCTAAGCACTTGACAACAAAAAACATTTATTGAAAGTAAGCACCCTTTTGAAACTCAACAATAAACCACCATGTGAACAATATAGCATAAACATTCTTAAATATATATAAGATGAAAACGATACAATAAAAAGTGTAGGCCTTCACAGGCTTAAATAAATGACATAATATCTCAGGCTTAATCACAGTAATGGAGGATGACGATAATCATCACCATAAACCTTCTTCAATTTCTCATTCACTAGGGTGCACCATTGCTGTTGTTTTCCAGGAAGCCCTTCCAAGCATAACTTCGTAATCTTCCTATTTGTCATAGACCAGGGCTTGCTAATGTTTGTGTTCTTCACTAATATCTTCACTTTTGCCTCAGTCTTGGCCTGCAATATTTCTTCTATCTTTGGGGTGAGGACTATTAGCACTTCATCACAAGCATCCATTTTATATGCAGGTACTAGCAGAAGGTTCCAGGGGCTGAGCCTTATACAATGAATCATCAAGAAGCAAGATTTTACCTTTGAATTTTGGGTATGAGTCCATTACCTTCCCAAGTGGCTTCATCATGACTGGGCAGCCAGGTTTACCAGGGTGGGGAACATTGGTCTTAACACATTTTTCCTATCTCCAAACAAATAGAAATCTGTCCCTCAAATCTGGACATAGTACTTGAAGCACATCTTCCACGTTACTAAGTTGCATCGATGACCATATACCAACACTACACTTCTGTAACAAAGTCTGCAAGAACAACACTGCATTTGGTCTGAATATCACTTTCTTTCTACTAATGTATTGCATTGTCAACTATGATTCCAAGCGTATGTGCTCATTTGCACCAAATATTTTTACTAATACACCATTTAAATCCAAGACAATGAGTTTATCTTTTGCTATCAAATCAGTTTTTAGTATGTTAGAACATCCTGAATACCTACACAACAGAAATTACTACATGAATAAATAGATGGAGATGAAAATGAAAGATAGGTTGAATATGGAAACCTTTCGGTTTCAACAACAGGATTCTCTGACATGACAGAACCAACTAGTAATCCTATAGTGAACGCAAGAAAGAAAATCAATAATGTTCAATGTTTTAAGTGACCTTGCCAGCACATCCCACACTGACTTTCCAGGGTTTGTAAGGGCATCAATCACTTGCTGAACATCAGGCTCACCTAAAAACCGAGGGTTTGAGTCTGCTTTTTCTTTAGAAAGCACTTTGATAGGAGTGGTGTCATGATTGAGACTGCTTGTTGCATCTTTTACCTGGCTTCTTATTCTCTTTCTTGCAGGTTGAACAACTTCTTTGCATTCCTCCACTTTACTCCCCTTTGTCCTTCTGCCCTTCTCTTTTACCAAAAAATCACCCAAGTTGCCCTCATACAAGGGAATTACTTCCTCAACTTCCTTAAGTGTTTCAGTGTGTGCACTAGGGCCTGTTGTCTTAACCACAACTGGTGATGTGGATACCTCGACAGGTAGTGGTGAACTGTTGTTCGGTGCTGGTGGTATAGCAGCTTCTTGGACAGCATCTTCCAACTTATCATCAATGATTGGTTGTTTTGCTGTTACATTCAAATCAATCACATTTGACTGTACTCCTATAGGACTTTGCAAGTGTTGTGTATCTTCAAATGGAACCACCCTGAATGGTGATACCTCAGTTGCAAGAGGACTTGGCACATCTTTTTTTGGTGTACTGTTTGAAGCACCTTGAATGTCAGCAAGGTTACCAAAACCTATCTCAAATACACCCTCTGACACCTTTCCAGGGTAACCATAAATACATTGCCCTCCTCTCAACAATGAACAACAAGCTATATGATACTCATGTTGGCAATTCAGTGCTAAACTTAACCTATAAACTTTAGTAAATTCCAGACCACATGCTGCACATGTATAAAAAGGAACTTGTATTAACAACTTAGCTCGTATAATAGTAGAGATGCTAAATGTTGTATCAGTATCCATTTTTAGCTTCCACAGGTTGTTTATGTAGAAATGCTGAAATGATTGTACTTCCTCAAGAACTTTTAACTCCTCCTCAAGTGTTATTTTACTTTTAATTTCTGCCTCCAACTCACAGTTTAGATTAAGCTTGAACTCCTCCTGTTTTATAGCCAAATCATTTTTGGCTTGTCTTAAACTGTTCTCAACCTCTTTTAACATCATTCTCTGTACTTCAGAGGCCTTTCCATTGCCTTTCAACTCATTTCCTATTGCTTCCAGCTTCTTTGTGATAAGTAAAATTGCTTTTTCATTCTCCTGCACTGCATTCTCTAAGCTTCTTATGTTTTCATCACATGCTTTGTTCTCACTTGAACAGGCGACTTTGCCTTTGCCTTCATTTCAGTTTTTCTAACACGTGCTTCACTATCTGCCTCTATTTTTACTCGTCGTCTGTTGTGGTATCTTTGGCATTGCACAGCAAATGCTGCCTAGTCCTTAGGCTTAAATATTGATCTAGTGCAATTTTCAAACGCAAAAGCAAGGGCCAGTTGTTTTCTTACTTCTTTGTTGTGACAATTCTTGTAGATTTTTCGGCAGAGTGATTCTAACTTCTCTTGAAGATGCTCTTTTGCACAGTGCCATTTTATCTTTTCTTTGTTCACCTTCCTTGTCCAAATAGAATTCCAATCTCGATCCATGACATTTTTTTCCAATTAGTTTTCTTTCTCATGGGGCTTCACCCCCATATTACACAGACCTCTGATGTTGTGAAAATCATCTGCGGTCCATACCTCCATCATCAATCGTCCTCCACTAATATGAGTTTTCACGCGCACGAAAAAAAAAAGAGGGAGAAGGGTGTGGCGGGCTTCGACGTCCATGATTTTTAGCACTTAAAGTGCTTAAACACTTTGCCAAAAATTGTACCCCAGTAGCAACTTTACACCCCTCAACAAAAATCTCAGTAGATTCATTACCAGTTTCCTTCGGATTCTGATCTTCCCATTCTCTTCCCTGAACTTCCTTTTGTATTTTGAGTAAGAAGATTTCGGCCTTACTTTCTCTAAATTTGACATGCACCTTTGTTGCCAGGGATAGGTTCTGTACGTATGAAATTATTTTTTCAGACGTATAAAGTGCAAAAATACGTATTTTTGGGAAAAATACGTATTTTTTGTATTTAATACTCGCCGGCCGGAAAAGAAAAGTTTAAAGCGAAAACCTTTTTAAACTACTGTGAACTTTCTTTTCGGCGTGGCGAAGTCTAAGTTTTAAACTACGAAATCCCTCGCCGGCTTTACGGCGTGTTTAAGCCTTAATGTTAAACTTCGGCGAAACTCTTTTTCTTTTAAGCGAAGTATAAGGTTAAACTTTCGAAAACTTTTTTTTTTTTTTGTTACGTAAAGCATTCTTTACGTTTAAACTGGTTGGCGGTTCGCGCGTAAAAGCGCGAAGTTTTCGCTTACGCGAAGTTTTCTATATATATTAGAGGCGCGCGTTTACGTTATTTCTGCGAGAACAAGGTAAACCACTGCCACCGCTCCACAACCCAGGTGCCCTTTGCCTTTTTTTTTTTCATTTTCCCTTAGTTTTTAGCCAAACCTAGGTAGTTTTCTGTTGTTTTTTTAATTGTAGGTCTAGGGTTCCTCCATAGTGAGGCCCTTGCCCGTTGCCCCCCTCCATTGAGGGGCGTGACGATGGTGAGCGTCTCGACCTATGGTTGAATCCGTGACCGATTTTTTTAAAAAAAAAAAAAAGAAAATAAAATGCAATAGAAATAAAGGAAAAAAAAAATAATGAAATAGAAATAAAAATAAGAAAAAAATTTTTGGTTGCCTACCCTTTCATCGACAACTTGATGGTAGTTAGGGTAGAGAGTGATCCTTGGCTAGGTTAGAAGTTCTGAGTGATCCTTGGTCGAGGCAAAGGACCCTTGCCCCGGCGTGCCACATTTAATTGTGCCATGCCGATGGTGGGTGTCATTGCTGATGTTGAGGATTGCTAGGGTCAACCTCCCATTTAGATGTATAGCCCTCTCCCGCCGCTTGTTGGCTTTGGTCCACGCATTGCTAAAGGGTGGGTGTTGTACTCTTTATGGAAGGTTAGTCAAGAATATTTAATGAGATATACCCTATTTTCTCGAAGATTGTTGTTGACGAAAAGTCCAACACTAATATAGGGAGTGGCGATATTTCATTAAATATTAAATGACTTCGATAGGTGGTCTTATGCAATATGTTGAGTTGAGTCTTTGCCAACCTCTCGTGAGGGAGTTTCCCAATGGAGTCGATGGGCGGATCAGATCATAAGTTAAACTTGTGGAAGAGAATGAGAAAAATGCATTGCATATAACCTGAATCGTCAAACTCAGTAGATAAACTATAGAGTGCCTATAACCCTCAACTTGAACCGAGTAGAGTGCCTAAAAACCTCCAAGCTTGAAACGTAGTAGTTTACTAAAATCTTAATGAACCATTTCACTACTTATTAACATTCACTAAAGTCGGTTTTTTTTTTTTCTCGACTCTTAGGTGTTGATCTTTTTGCTTTTACTTTCAGTTGGCATATCGCTATCTATACACAGTTTCTTCTAAAGTTGCTATGAATCCACAAGAGTTAGGCGGGCTTAGACTACAAGTGCGAGCCTCACATGAGCCCTAGAGAAGGACCTAGGGTAGAAGCGAGAGCCCACATCAATGTAGAGGCCGAGCCCTCTACTAAGATGCAAAGGAAAAGATCAAGACCCCAACAACCATGGTCCAACCTAAGACCTGCTTTAATGAATTGGCTTTGTGAGCGAATCAGTTTGCCACCCCATCCGAAAGAGTTGATTACCACAAATGTAAGAAGGATGGCTAGACTTCCACTCGAGTCTCATGCGAGATCTTTGAAAAGAGCTTTTGGGCCTCGAATGATGCCGGACCTAGAACACGAAAAAAGATTGATTCTGAAAGGTATGCTTGGATAGATGGCAATGTATCCCGTACAACTGGAAACATGATACATGCAGTAGCAAATCTAACTAGTCCGCGCTTGAGAGAGTCTTTGAAAGATAAGGCTGTGGAATGGAACACAGCTTGAATGAATCGAAGCTTCGAAAGGAAACCCATCAACCCCCACCTAGTTAAGAAAGTGTTGGCCTGAGACTATTAGAGCCAAGCGTCCTGGTGAAACTGATAAAGAGTGGGAAGCAAGAAAAAGGGCAGATGCCAAGACTATATGGTTTGCAATGGTGGATTACTCTCAAATAATCAACAAGACCAGAATTGGTTCAGGAACATATGGAAATCTGTATTCAAATGCAATATCACGGGTTCTAGTTTTCTTAAAGAGGCGAACCCTATTGTGTTAAATTTCGTAATGATGACGTGCGGTTAGGGTACGGCCAGGGCCTGATGTGATAGTAAAGGCCATGATGAAAAACATGAGGGAATCACAAATGCACGAGGTTAGACATGGGTCTATCATACTGTGCATTGGCCGCATAAACCGGGTTGGTAAAACAGGGGTGATATTTCCCTCTTTGGAATGGGGGTTCTTGTGCATCTCTTTTTGTGAATCATGGAGATAATGACTTTGCAGGGCATGCATTTAAGAGACTAGGGTATAAACCCTCTTTTGTCGAGGTCGACGTCCATAAGCGAGCAACGAAAAAAGCAAGAGTTATATGTTGCTCAAAGAGTGGGTGATCTAACTATGTCATTTTAAGCGGCTTGCTTAAGCTTCATAAAGAGCACCATTTACACATGGACTTGCACCCTGGCAATGTCTTGCTTCATTTTGAATTTGGGAAAGAGAGAGGCTGCACGGACCCCCAGGCTGTTTATATTGGTATATGTGACTGGGGAGAAGAACGGTTAATAGGCGAGCCTGTGGAAGTGAAGCGGTGGGCATACAAAAGCATGGATGCCGCTGCCAAAAAGGCAATTGAGAATGAAAGGCTTGCCTATCCTTACATGCACGATGATTTGTATTGGGGTCCAAACAAAGATGGAACGAAGACAGTGAATGCAAAGGTAGACTTTGACCTCTTAGGGGCAGCCTACTTTATTTATTACCTTGCTGATTTTGCACGCAAGCATTCTTTCTTGGAGACCATGGGTACCAATGAACAAACCCAGAGGTTTCGAAACATGTGCGATTATTTGAAGCACTGTGCAGAATCCCCAATACGAGACAAGGCACGCAAGTTTGATCTGAACCAACATCGAACACCATCGCGAGACACTTGGAATTGCTCTCCAACACATTGCACAAGACCCCAAACGGAATCAGATTGGATTCCTCAAGTTGGGTCAGGCGCAGACGATGCTGACCAAGCTGGACCAAGTCACGCTTAGCGTGCCATTTATGAGCTCTCTTGTACGCAACCAAAAAAAATATTGATTGAGCAATTGCGAAAAATACTTTAATAAAACATCTTTGGCATTGCTATGCTTATTTTTTGTTGCACTTTTTTATTTTTATAATTTATAAGTCATATTGAGTTGTTGTTTATTTCACGCAGTTAACGTAAAGCCTATTTGCTGGAATACTATTGCACAACTTGTCTAGTGCCATGCCAAAAAGAATGTCTGAACAACCAACGAGTTCGTCTCAGCGGCCGGGAGAAGGTGTTGGTGAAACAGGACATGAGGGCTTACTTTCGAGATGCCAGTCCATTTTGAGAACTCCGGAGAAGGAGATCAGTTTGTATTCCCTTCCCTACCTACGAAGCAATCGAGGTTAGGGCACAACATTCTGTAAAGCGAGGAACATGCTAGGATGAATGAGTTGCGTCTCGAAAAGAGTTGTTGAGGTTGAGGGCAATGGCGTGGGCCAAGAAACAAGGTGTCACAATTACGAGAGGTGCATGGAGTTGCATGTGACATGGGCCCAGGCTGTTGCCGCATGGAGCCGATTTTGACGATATCGAGGCCAATTTAGGCGCCAAACGGTTTGACGGCGACGGCGCCAAGGAGAGAGCAGGTAAGTATAAGGCATATGACTGCAAGATCCCTGAAGTCCGAGGTAGAGCTTTGGAGAGGTGGGTGCAAGTGAAAGGAACAATGATAAAAAACCACGAATTCAGTAAGACATTTGCCAAGCAAGTGTACTATGAGATTGTGAGAGGGGAGGTCAGAATTATGCCAAGAGAAAGTGGAAACAAGGAAGCGGCGTGGTAGCGGCAAGAGAGTGAAGCTTGCGGAGGATTCTGAAAGCGCTCTTGGTGATGAGCCCGTGACTATAACTTATTTGCTTCAAGATGCCATAAAACTTTTAGAGGTAGCGTCGGTTGAAGCAGCAGGTGCAGTGACAGATGAGGTAGATTTGAAGGCTCAGTTAGAGAATGAAAGAAGTCGAAACCTCACTTTGTCAGAGGAAAATGTGCGCTTAAAAGATCGTGCAAATGCTCATGACAAGATGGCTGCAGAATTACTAGACACAAAGAATCAGCTTGCAGCTTTGGGTAGGGAAAATACGGTGTTGAGAATAGACAATGACCATATGCGCACAATATCAAGAGTTTTAGATTCTGATCCCCTTAGAGTCTCCAAGGAGCAGGGTATTTCATACCTCCCTCCCGAATACCTATATGACAGTCAGTGGGATGATGTAAAGAACGGAGACTTTAGATATTGTCAAGTATGTGCGAAAAATCTGACCCAAGTTGGTTGGTATGCCTTAGGGTGTGGATGGGCAGTAGGTTTTGTCCATCAAATGATGGATATATTATACCAGAGCGCCAGTATGCAATGCTCAACATGCAATCACGCATGCCTCCCTTGCCACCTATGGTTGCTCGCAGGAGGGATGGAATGCTTCATCAGTTCCAAACACAACGTGAAATGGACCTTTGGATGGGGGTAGAAGAACCGCGTGAAGGTGAAGAGGTACCAGACATTAATCAGTACCTGCCCCCCGCTCCTGGGCCAGCAGGTGATAGTAGTGCGAATGTGGATGCAAACGATTACATTAACCCATGAGCTACTCTACATTATTTTTTTTTTGATATTTTTCCCTGAGATCTCAGATGCGCATGAATGAACTAACGTTGACGAGGATTTTTTTGTCTAAATAACATTTTGGGGGTTGGGTTGCCGGCCGCATTGAGTTGTTTGTGTTGTAGTTAAGTAAAGTAAGTATGTTAGTGATTTTTGAACATCCTAATTAGGGACAGATGCCAATTAGGATTAGTGGACTTCCTAACTCGAGACTTCCAACTCGCTCACCCTGGCTTGGTCTCCTTCGTTTCCTGTTTATCGTATCTAATTTGCCCCCTAGGATGACATCGCTCACTCAGGTGGCGAATTAGATACGTTGAACAGGAAACTCGAAAAGGGACCCTCTTGAATGGTTGTCAAGTCACCAGGCCTTATATTCTCCATGGCAAACAATATAGACTTCTCGAGACTTCCAACTTCGCTCACCCCGGCTTAGTCTCTTTTCGTTTTTGTTTGGTGTATCTAATTTGCCCCTAGGATGACATCGCTCACTCGGTGGCTAATTAGATACGTCAAGGAGAAAACCTTCGAAAGGAGTAAGCCAAGAGCTTTCCCTCTTGAATGGTTGTCAGTCACCGGGCTTTATATTCTCCATGGCAAACAATATAGACTTCTCGAAATTCTTGTTACCTCCTTTAGAAGGAGCTTGCATTCTCAGGGTTCATTAGATGTTAGTGATTGATGAGTTCAAGCTTGAGACTTCCTCGTTTTTTCTTTCCCCGCCTCTTTGGGCAATGTAGCTTAGTTTACATGCTAAGTTCCATTGTCCATAAGAGGCGGGTGAAAGCAAAGGCGACCTCGACGCCTTGATGCCAGGACCCGTGTCTTAATAATGGATGTTAGTGATTGATGAGTTCAAGCATCGAGACTTCCCAATCTTTCTTTCCCCTCCTCTTTGGGCAATGTAGCTTAGTTTACATGCTAAGTTCCATTGTTCAAAGAGGGGTGAAAGCAAGGTTTGGGAAGTCTCGATGCTTGTACTCAGGTCTCTTTCATCCCGGCACAGGCGTGATCCTCTTGAATGGTTGTCAACTCACCAGCTTGATATTGTTAAGCTACAAACAATATAGACTTCTCGAAATTCTTGTTACCTCCTCTACAAAGAGCGGGCTTTGTTCGACTCTCTTGTGTAGTCTCTTCAGGTCAATGTAGCTTAGTCACTTTGCTAGGTTATATTACACAAAGAGGCTCACAATGGGGGTCGGAGCAAAAATCGTTCGTTCTAGAGGTTGAACTTGCTATGACGTCAGAGGTGAGAGCGCACTCTAATTTCAAGCCAAAGTGGTGCCTGGGTGTTGTCCATCTATATAGCGGTTGTTAGACACCAAATCATGGAACATCCTAACTCCTGCTATTGATGGAGAACCTTGAGCATCACTATGACTTCAAATTAGAGTACGCGTCCCCTTTGGCAAGGTGGTGGATTGTAGGTAACAAGGTTTTTGAGTACTCTGTTTTTATTGTGGCAGCGGATGATATCAGCCTAGTGGATGCCAAATCGCCATTTGGATGCCATCTGGACCTATAATTTGTACCTCCATTCCTTTGGGTGGCACATGCCATGCAAACCCATTTGGGTATTCAGGCATGTGCCACCCGTGAGGAATGGAGTACAGATTTCATTATAGGTCCTGATAGCATTCAAAGCCCAATTTGGCATACCAAAGTTATTCCCGACTTGGGTACCGAAGTACCTTGTGAACCTTCTGATGGATCAGATTCGTCCGGGCTGGTCCGAGGCTGTTTGGCCCCTTCGCATGCGTAGATTACTTCTCATCAGCAAGATCGCGCGCATGCGAAGAGGCAAGCAACAACGAGGTCGAGGCGGGTCTGATCCAACGGTAAGTTTTTCGTGGCACCGCTAGGGTTACACATGAAAGAAACATAGAAAGAACTATCATACATGAACCCGTGTCTTTGGGGATAAGTTCGACATAAAATAAGATAGCTCGGATGATTGGCCGAGTTCAAGCAGCGACACTTCCCACTCTTTCTTTCCTGCCTCTTTGGGCAATGTAGCTTAGCTTGAATGCTAAGTTCCATTGTCCACGAGGCTGGGTGAGCAAGATTGGGAAATTCTCGATGCTTTGACTTTGATATCCCAGGTGACCCATGCTTGCACTCACCTATCTAGTGGTTGGAGAGTGGATCGTGTATCTAGTGACATCTCAGATCCGTTAGAGTCGTGACGACCCGACCCGGTGGTTTTTGACCCCTTAAATGCGTGGATTACTTCTCATCGGCAAGATTCTCGTGGCATGCGAAGAGGCAAGTGTCAACGGGCATGCGAAGAGGTGCGAGATTTCTCTAGGCACTTAGATCGACTTATATTACAAATGAATGAAACATGGACTGGAAGTTACATGAACCATCATACAATACATGAAACAAACATCATACATGAAAGGAAAATTCCACAAGGTAACGAAATATATGGAAGACAAAAAACTTGTAACAAAAAACTTTACTTTTAATTCATAGTGCCAGGATGGTTACAATAGTTTTTGAACATCCTCATACACGATTACAATAGACAGACTGAGGGTAGTCATCACCTCCTCTCTCTAGACATCACCGCCTTCATCAATTTCATCATCTCGCGCCCGCCTTCTTACCACCGGCCTAGGCTCAACCTCCTCGGCCTTTTCCCCTTACTTTGGCGTCCTCCGAGATGTGTTCCTTTTCGACTCGTTACTTTGTTTGTCCGGGTCATTGGCATTGGAGAGTCCGCTGGCTCGCGTACCATTAAGTCCTCAGGCTGATCTCTTGTATTACTTGGACCTGGCCTTTTCAGATCGACTCTCTTACGTATCTTAGATTCGCCGCCGTCTGAGTTGTCCGAGAACATGTTCTTGTCTAAATCATCTTCGCATCGACAAAATGGGAATACGTTGAATGTCCTCGTCCAACATGGTTAGCGGCATTTTACAGCAGCGGCTTCGTCCTCACCGCCTTCGTTGTCCTCTTCCACTTCGAATGTGCATCCATGAAAGGAACCGCAGCTTATCAACTACGGCTGCACCACCATTTGCGATTCAAGAGACGCCAGGTTTGAGAAGTTATATACAAGTTTGTCGGCCTTCTTATGCAGGGAGGCGATTTAGGTGTCACACTATGTATATATTTATAAGCACTCCGGTTTCTCTCACTTGCACTATTGGAGGATACCAAGGAGAGGATAGTCATTGCAAGGGCACAGAACGTGATCAAGAAACCCTGTCCATGGGCTTGCCACCATGCATAAGATTCCATATTTGGTTCCTTCTTGTGACTCTCCGGTGCATCGTGAAGCTCTTCATCTGCCCACCTTCCACTCAAGTTAAGTATTCGGTTAACTCCCGGCAATGAAAACTTTGTAGTCCGAGCTGTTGGGGTAAAACATTTTTGCAACCTTCTTCAATGAACCCATCACTTCTTTATCAGATGCTGGTCCATATCATGGTTGTGTGGGTCTAAGGCATGTCTTGGCGCCATGAAGATCATTATAGGACTTCTTCCATCGCTCATTAAAGTCTCTAAGCAAAGGTCGCGCTTAGCATTGTCAAAGGGTGCATTAGGGCCATCGCGTTCTAGAAAGGATTGAATGGAGTGCCAGCACCTCCACACCTTTCCATTAACGCCTTCAAGAATCAAGGGTTTTGATGGCATGACAAACAAAGTTGCATGCACTTGACAACATTCTTAACGCCTCTCCAAAATGTCTCCCAAGCATTTCTCAAGAGGCGGCTTCTTTGCCCGGTGTTTTGAAGCATTTTTTCCCTTCTGCCTCCTCTCCCATTCAAAGAACTCTGTATGGTTGAAGGTCGAGATAATCGAGTCGCGACACCTGAGCACTCTTTCAAGACAAATGTAATTGGAACCAAACCGGGTCTGCCCAGGATTCATGAGTGCAAAGGGCTTCTCGACGCAATGACTTGTATATGGCGAAATTGCGGCTTCTTTGTGATGAATTTCACGAGACGACGGGCCTTTTGAATGGGATCTTTGAACCAAGCGTGCTGTGAAAACCAGTCCTTCAGCAATAAGTTTAGGCAATGGCATTGGCAGCTGGTCGCGTGCAATCCTGGAAATTCGGACTCCAACATTTCACCCGCTAACTTACAATTAGATGCATTGTCCATTACGACCTGAAATATTCTCTTCGGTCCAAAACTCTCTATCACAGCCTTTGTCTTTTGAAAAATCCAATCTCCTGTGACTTGGTCAGTTTTGGTTTCTACGGTTTTCAAGAATACTTCGCCCCCTGGATATACGATCATGAAATTTATAAGATGGTCCTTGTTTACATTGCTCCAACCATCAGTGACTAGAGAGGCTGGCCCGCTTCCGAACTTCGACTTAACTTCCGGTTCCACCCTCTCTCGACCATTCTTCCATGAATTTCATCCACCATTTTGTTATTCGCATGTTTGTATGAAGGCAATCTAAAAGCTGGGCCTGCTTTGGCAACTTCCTGGAAGGCTTCTTTGATTGCTTTGTGCTCCAAAATATGTGGAGACAACCCGGCGTATAGAAAGGCCTCTACAACCTTCAATTGCGTCTTCTTCAGTTGCTCTGATGTTAAGCACTGGTCAACCCTCTGTTGCTTAGTCTGTCTTTCCACTATCTGAATTGTCTCTGCCATTCTTTTTTCGCCCGTACTTAACCCACCTATCGACCCTAGTCCACCCTCTGGTTGGTACGTTGGCGCTGCAGGAGGGGTGGTGTAATTGATCTCTTCTTCTTGGCATGGTGAAGGTTCTTGGCTATCCCTTGGCTGTGTTTTTCTGCTTCTATTATTTTTTTGACCCAACACTTCAAGTGCATCTTGTCGTATGTCAGCAGATACCGTACATGTTTGCACCCCAATTCTAGGATCCCGTAAAAAGATGAGCTCAGTATTCTTGTGCGGATCCATTTATTGACGTGTACCCACAAAATACACATTGCCACTCATTCTGACCAAATTCCTTCACAAATCCCCACTCAGGACCTCTCTTTCGACCACCAGGATTTCGACATATAATTCTTCCACGTGCTGTTCCAACTCCCGTGGCCCTGCCATGACCGCGCAATGGCTGCGCACCCCTAGACGATGATGCATGACCGCCGGCGGCGCCGGATGTGGATGCATGGCCGCGAGCGGCACCTGATGTAGATGCATGACCAGCTGGCATCCCTGCTGCTATCTAAAATTACTGTCCCTGTTTTAGTATGCTAAAGGGTAAAGACTCCTTAATCGTCCAAACTAAAGGCCGACGTCTATATACGCGAAGGAGCAAGCTCACTGCGCATATGTTACATCGACGTCCGGTTCGAACGTAAGGAGTGAAGGACAGGAACCTATAGGTCTCTAAGGAACAGGGTAGGAACCCAAGGTCGGAAAACTCTGTGAAGGAGGAATCTCACTTCACAATTCCGGCGTCAGGCCCCGGACGCAATAACCCACACCTCAAAGGCTGACCGTTTCCCAAGGAGTATGTGGACTCAACCTGGTAGTCAACGTTCGAGGCGAATTCTAGAGCTAAACAAGTTTTCCTTATATATAATATTTCACCTGCACAAAATAGACCCAACAGTGGCGCAAAAAGTTTTTTTCCCTTAGCAAAAAGACCCAAGATGCTTTGCAAAGTTTCGGCGTAGCGAAAACAAACTGTTTAAACTGCTTCGCGAAGTCCGGTTAGCGTAAACCGAAAAAGTTTCGCTTCTAGCGAACGGAAATAGTTTCGTAGAAAGCGAACAATTTGTTTAAACTACCTTGAAGATGTTTTCGTGGTTTAAACAGCGGTTTATTTTCGCTACGCGAAACTATTTCCTGGTTCGCGTGGCGTTTAAATACTATTTCGCTTACGCGAACCGGACTTCGCAGTTAAACAGTTGTTTAAACTGCGAAAGTTTTCGGCGCCGGAAATTTTTTTGTCAGTATTTTGGCGTGATAAACGTCAAATTTGTCTTGAAAATCAAACGAAAAATATGTATTGCGTATAAAACGTATACAGTATTGAACCTATCCCTGTTTGTTGCCTCATCTACATGTTGTATTTTTTGTTCCCCATTCGACTGTTCTATACTTAGATGGATTGCCCTGTATCCTTAGCGCCTTCTTGCTGGCCATTCCCCCAATGTCATTGTTTTGATATTCCTAATAGATATCTCATTTGCGATTACATAGCCCGTGGATTTTAAGACGGCATATGATAAGGTCCCTCAAGACCTGTTGTGGCAACGCTTGCAGGAGCTACATGTCCCACAGGATTTGCAGAATGCCATCTATCGGCTCTATGACGGAATATATGCCAATTTACCTGCGTCAGACCACTAGGTGAACAGCACCATAGGTGTTAAACAGGGATGCCCGTTATCTCCAACGCTTTTTGGACTCTATATTGACAAGTTGGAGACCTGGATGCAAGAACATGGAGGTGGTGGCCCGCAGTTGCCAGAGGCATATACAATAAAACAGTTGCTCTATGCAGACGATCTGGGCTTATTGTCCCATACAACTAGGGAGTATGCGAACATTTGGATGCTCTCAATCAATTCAGCGGACATAGCGGGGAATGACATCAACCAGCCAGAAAACCAAGCCGCTGTCAATCCCGGCATGCAAAGATGATATCCCAGACTTCTATTACAGAGGACAAAGGATGGAAGTTGTAAGGACCTTTAAGTATCTGGGAATCGATTTCTCTGTTAACATGCTATGGGATGACTGTATAGAAAGAAGGGTCACATGGGATGGAAAGCCCCCAGATGCAATGCGAATAAGCCGGAATAGATCTCTCGCGATTGGGCACGCATAAAGCACACCTGCTCGAAAGCACTCGTGGAACCGCGATATCAGATGGGGTAGAGGTCTGGGGGCCAGCGGTTAGCAAGGGTACTTGGGATAAGCTAGAGAGGGTACAGAAGGCTTTCCTGACATACAGCCTAGGCGTCAAGGACACAGTGCCTTATCTGATTTTGCCGCATGAGACTGGCTTTTGGCCCCTGCAGCATTCTGCTATGCGCAGGCACCTTGCGTGTTTCCATAAGGTTGACAGAATGGATGCACAATGTCTTCCTCCCCGGGCTCTGTTATTGGCACAAGGGCCACAACGTCTGAAGAGAGTGTGGCAGGAGCATTGTAGGGGATGGTTCGCAAGATGGTCCATAAACTATCAACACATTATGGATATGTCGGATATCGCGGAGCAGGAGCTGCATTTGAATGAGCGCTTTGCTGCCTCTGTGGGATGCACCCACTCTTGCAAAGTCCAAAACAGAGCACTACCACACGCAGGTTAATCCGTCGCTTGAACATGCCCCCCACCAGTATTTGAAAGCACACATCTCTACCAAGAAACGGAGAGCTATAGCTGCAATAAGGACAGGGTCCCACCATCTCAGAATTGAGACAGGCCGCTGGGGTACAGATGGAGGACAGGGAATCCCCCGGCATGAGAGATTATGCCAGTGCTGTCACATGCAGATAGTAGAAGATGAACTTTGATCTAGTCAAGGAACAGAAGGAGGGGGAAGAGATGCATCTGCAAAGCTAACTATAGGGGCTAGACGACAGTTTGATAAATGGAGGGCTGTCTTTTATCATGATTGCTCAGTACCATTGGAGGATGTTCCACCCAAAGAACTGTCTGTGATGCTAATGAAGTTTATCCTATAGGTTAAGAGAAGAACGGACAAGTTTATCTGCCGGGAAGGTATGATTATAGATCTTCCCTTGTTTGGCATGCATTGTTTTTCTAACTTGTCCAATTTATGGATGCAGTCTCAATGTTCTTTATAGAACATTTGGCAGGATCTTATGGAAGAAACATGAAGTAAACAGGGAACAAATTACTAATCGTATATTTCTTATTAGCCATAATGGGTTTAGCTAAACTTACACACGATAATACCAAAAGTTTCTGCGGTTTAACTAAACTCTACACATTTTCCCTCGCATACTTTCTAGCATTTAGCTAAACTAATCTAAAATTCATCCCAAAAATTTATGTGGTGTGGTCAACAAAAAATATTAAGCTAAAAATTGCTATTTTTGGGTTGCCCCTAGGGGGGCAAACCCTTGTTTATTGGGTTTGTGGCATATCTTAAGTATATGCTAGAATATACCTAAAATATACTGTTGACTGCTAAAAACCTACCGATCCCTGTAAATTGGCGGTCACCTGACTTGTGTGCCGCTGCTGTTTGAACCGGATAACTGGCAATACAATACATACACAGCATCTGCATCTGGATATGGCGACCCCTCTTTTTTAAATTTATTGCCTCTAATCCAATTCATGTTAAAGTCTCGGGATTTTGGCTATGGCGTCTGCTATCGTCGAAAGGCTTGGGCACTCAATAATTATCCTCTTCCTAGGGTAAGTGTTGAAATTCCAAGCTTGGCTGAAATAAATGCTTTACTTGTTCTATGTGTTGCAGGTTCAACTTTATGCGATCATGAGTGTTGCAGGATGCTTTATGGACTTCCATTTGGACTTTGGTGGATCATCAGTTTGGTATCATATTCTCAGGTAACATCATAGTCTTTGATTAATGTGCGGAAAATGCTTTAGCAATTGCCATTATGCTGATTCGGCGCGATTTTCCTTTCCATGTCAAAGATTGTTTGGTTACATACCTGCGGCCATGGGTTTCCCTTGCCCTTTGACTGAGGAGGCTGAGGAAGAAGCTCTAAGTTTACCAAGCTTTTGCAACCATGCCTTAAAGAAGTTCCAATGCAATCTATCCCAGTTATCACCTGTAAGTATTCTTTATTTGGACACATCCAGTTGATTGACAGGGTTTATCTTGATCCTCAGAATTGGCGGTCACGACTTGTGTGCATTTCGGGCTGCTTGAACCGGATAATCGCAATACAATACATACACAACATCAGATCGGGCTATGGCGACCCCCCTTTTTTTAAATTTATTGCCTCTAATCCAATTCATGTTAGAGTCTCGGAATTTTGGCTATGGCGTCTGCTATCGTCGAAAGGCTTGGGCACTCAATAATTATCCTCTTCCTAGGGTAAGTGTTGAAATTCCAAGCTTGGCTGAAATAAATGCTTTACTTGTTCTATGTGCTGCAGGTTCGGCTTTATGCGATCATGAGTGTTGCGGGATGCTTTATGGACTTCCATTTGGACTTTGGTGGATCATCGGTTTGGTATCATATTCTCGAGGTAACATCATAGTCTTTGATTAATGTCTGCGAGAAAATGCTTTAGCAATTGCCATTATGCTGATTATTTGCGATTTTCCTTTCCATGTCAAAGATTGTTTTGTGGTTACATACACCGGCCATGGGTTTCCCTAGGTGCCCTTGACCGAGGAGGCTGAGGAAGAAGCTCTAAGTTTACCAAGCTTTTGCAACCATGCCTTAAAAGAAGTTCCAATGCAATCTATCCCGCTTATCACCTGTAAGTATTCTTTATTTGGACACATCCAGGTTGATTGACCGAGGTTTTATACTGATTTATATTCTTGTGTGCAGCCATTCGAGTCCACTCTAATTTGATCATCCATTTGAGGTAAGCTTTTGAATGCTTGAGACATTTTGCGTAAGTTCTTGATCGCTTAAGGTGTAATTGTAAAATTGCTTGAGCAATCCACTTTAAACTCAGAGAACGAGGCTATGGCATCGCGATTGTTATTCTTGTTAGGCAGAGATCTATAGCAAATTCAAATGCTGAAATATGAATCAAAATTGCATATTTTTAATCTCACAAAATAGATAAATATTGCACTCTTTTACGTTGACACGCCATCTTTTTACATTCGATGCTTTATTTTGTCCAAAGACTCGAGGTCGTGTTGTAATAGTCAAGAAGGGTTGATCTCTCCCATGTATTGGTCTTCTTTTTTTATTGTCTTCGTCATGTATCTCGTGGCCTTGCTATGAGGTAAAGAATATAATCAGCATTTTATAAGAACCGGTTTGCCATTTAGCATCCGTTTTCGGAAGCCATATCCTTCTTGTCACCATTATTTTTTTTTTTTTTTTTATAGCGAAACCCTTCCTCCGAGAGCATTTCTATATTTCTCACATGCCCATGATGTAAATTCGATCGGAAGAGTTTGATGCGTCGAGAGAGTGTAAGATTTTTCATTATTTTTAGCCGCATTACATGGGGATCTTCTCAGTCCTCACCTTCGAAAAATAATTCTTCTTTATATAATGCGGCATCACGAAGACCCAGATTCACAAACATGAGATGCATGTCTAGATGCAATGGGTGTGCTTTTCTTGCGAATGTGCTAGTTCCAACAACTGTGGCAAATGGCACTATAGAAATGCGAGGGCGGTTCTTGCGGGATCTCTCGAAATTTTCACTAAACCATTGTTTGATGCAATGAATGATCCAAATCGGAGTGTTCAAATAGGAGCGGCAATGTGTCCGCGCGTATTCTTGATAATACTCAAGATCTCGGTTGTTATTGTATTCGGCGGCTTTGCGGTCGAATCCTTAAGTTCATCTAATTCCAAGTTTGAACTTTTCCCCAATGTCTTTGTATTGAATTAGTAACTCCCAGTTATATGACTACTGATTTTAACCATAGGCGGCGAGGAACAAGCATCAACCCACATTTTTCATCATTGATTCATTGCACCGCAGTGCATGCAAGGATAATGATTGATTGCGAAGAAAGGCTGCAAGCTGAAACCTAGTGATTCATTTGATGTAGGCTCAATCGCATTTACCCGGCCTACAATGGCGGCCAGCGGTTCCCTTGAGAGCACAACTCTAGCACCCTTGTTATCTTGAATCTCTAGGACCTTGTACACAACAAAGGGCTGATAAGAAGAGGAGACAAAGCTTGTGATGCACATGGAGCAAAACCATTCCATTTTCGCGGCCCTGTGGCGTACACGCATGAACTTTTGCATGGCTCGGATGTGGATGAGAAAAGCTTGGCGGGGATACGACCTTGCACTATGCGACTTGGAATGGCAAGCGTGAAGCGATGGAATGGTTGTTGCATAACAAGGCTTGTGTTGGTTCAACTACTAATGTTGGGGACACCCTCTCCATTGAGCTACTAGAAGTGGTAGTTTTCATATTGTCAAATTACTTTTTAAGTCATGGAGCTGATATCCTTGTTACAAATGGAAAAGAATTGCCATTAGATTTAGGCGATAGTTATGGCCACGATGATATCAACAACACAATTTGGTTCAAATCCATGCTTCTTGGTAAGAGACCCGAAGAGGTTATCGTCTCTAGCTGGAGCCGAAAAGGAAGTACTTTAGTTATGATTCTATCAAAGAAAATGACCATGTTGTGCATAATGCGGCTTTTAGCTTTAAACGCGATTTCTTGCATGGGAAGAAGGTACTTTTCTTGGTTCCTCCAACGAAAAGGCAACCTCTTGGCTTTTGAAGAATGGGCATCTTCGACAAATAGGTTTACAATAAAAAGTAGTTTTCTTGTTCTCTTGTAATCAATTATTTATTTTCGGGCCCCGACGATAAACACCGATGAAGCGGCGATTATTGAGGAAAGCATTAAGCATGCAAAACAAGCCATTGAACTTCGATATCAAGGATGGCGGTCTTGGTGTGCGTTATCAATCTTTGGTTATCATTCATAATATGCTTGACCCAATTAATTGAGGTCCATATGTACTTGGTTAAAGCCCACCGCCGTTTTCTAGCCAAAGTTTCTCCTAATAACTAACCAATGGTATTATGGAGTTCCTTAATATATAATATATCCATGAACTTGCATGTTTTACAACCTTCTAGATGATAAGAATCAATTCAAAACTCTGAAAATTATACTAGTTTAAATCCCATTTTGTACTTTCGATAATAAAAGGCTGGTTTATCTAACAAAATCATTGGTGTCGGGGTTTGTTTGTGTTTGAGTCAAATTGCAAGGCACACACCCGAGCTTGCAGAGTAAATCTTGCAATGCATACAACGATATTTAAATTAAACTGCCCAATCTTGTGAATTGAAATGAAATAAAGAAATTTGATTGCATTTACGAGTTACGCTAGCATCGGATGTTTTTCCCAAAGCATTTTTTGTCTTTGAAGGATGTTGATCATCAAGTGTGTAAGCAAGGAGCAACTCTAGTACGAGAGTTGTAAAACACACACAACAACTTGCACAATTTATCGTGAGTCTTTGGGGAGTTGGCGGGCTTGTTGAGAATCTTTGCTCAAAGCAATGGAAATGATCGTCTTCAATTAGAACTCTTATGTAGGAAATTTCTTATTTGCATAAATTTATCATTGCACATTATATTTCCTTTATGTTGGCATGTTCCTTGATGTGTTTTTGCGGCTATTATGGCTCAAGGCTTCATCACGCATTTTGATGAATCAACGGCAACAAGCATTATTCGGGCCAATGGAGTCCGTGCTTTGCTTGATCTTGTGACTATGGAACGGAAGATATTTAAAGAGTGCTAGTGCTTGGTCACTTGGGCAGATTGGAGGCATAGCCCATCTCATTCCTTGGCGATTCTTGAGGCTGGAGTCCTTCAACATTTGGTTATCTCCTAGCAAGTACCAGCAGTGATGATCTGGAATTAATGTGCAGAAAGGCAATAAGGGCAATTGTAGAACGTCTTGCACATCTTCTTGCTTTAGATTCGCTCATTCAGGCAAGTGTGTTAACCCTTTAACTTTTTTTGGTAATCACATATTATTATTACCCACTATAATTTGTCAACTTTCCTTTTTTCCAGGGCCAACATTACCATCTGACCTCCTGAAGAACGTAATAATGCAGCTATCAAAGGTCCTTCCAAACGATCCAGAATCAAGAACCAAGTTTGTCACTTCAGGGGGATTTGAGAAACTACAACAGCTGAATATTGCATCTGATGCAGAGATGAAACAATATGTTGATGTTGTAAACAAGGCTTATCCTATAGTAGTCGTCCAATATTACTCTCCTGGATATTCTGAGATTCTTCTGCAAAAGCTTACTGGAGCGAAACCTGCGGCCAAGAAATGACTCATAAGTTTTAGGAGTTAATTGGTACGAATCAAAATGAAGTAGATAAAAATGGATGACAACATCTTAGCTCCATTTGGCATCTTTGGAAATCGGGTTAATGATATTATGTGGCGGCCTTAGTTTCATTTTCTTAATCTGCAGCAGCTTACAATGAATTGTGAGTGGGCAAGATTCTCAATTGCTAAGTCCTGTTCTGAGTTGGTCCTAAGAAAATAGGCTGCTTGTACTACAACCATATCTGAGAAAATTTTATCTGTCAACCTTGACGTTGCAATTTTGTCTTAAAGAGGTGCATGAAAGATGAAATTGGACCAAATGAGACCAGGATTTAATCTCATGTTGGATGTGGTGAAAGAACCGTTTTGGAATGCAAAATATCCAATCTGTGCCATAAAGGTAGCATGGCTTTTCTATGTATCTGCTTGCAACACGGAATTCTAATTGGTGACTTACCTTCAGAACTTAAATAAGGTACTTTTACAATGCTCAAAATTGCTCATCAAAAATACCTAATAAAATACTAGTTTTGCGCATAACGTAAGGCTGAAATTAAAAAATGTGTGATTGAGGCTGTACGTTCGATGCTTGATAACTAGTTAACTGGCTTCCACCCATATAAGCTCAATAAGGTGGCTATCGGTTCAATGCCAGATAACTGGTTAATTGGTTTCCATCTATATAAGCTTGATAAAGTGGTTATTAGTCTTAACCTCGGATAACAAAACATGAGTGGCCTTGGTTGTAGATTCGAGGCTAGATATTTGCCACTTCTTGTAGATTTGAGGCCAGATATTTGCCACTTCTGAGGCCTCGGCTCGGAAATGGGCCTTGGGCTTAGGTGCCAAATATCTGGTCTCGGCTTCTAGTTTTAGGAATTCCGCCTGTGGTGTTGCATGCCATTTCTGTTTTGTTTTTATCAAATCTTGTTAAAAACAACTCTGGTTTTATAGACCTATCAATATCTAGAAGACTATGCGAGCGCGCTAAAAGCTTACAATGCTGCATGTGAGGGGGATCCTGGACTTCCAGGGAAAAGTGAAATAGAGAAAACTGTGAAGCTACTAGCAATACTGGAGGATTTAACAATGAATAAGGTGAAATTTGTGCTTTCGGATGTATCCTAAACCGGGTTTAATTTTTCTCGGTGGCCAGTATTTGCGGAAGGCTCAAACCAAAAAAGTTTGCTTCATTGGTGGCATCCATCCCTTCTGCTAAAAGTGGTATTTGTCTTGCGAGTATGCTAAAGGATGGCCTGAACAAGGGTTCAAGTTGTCTCAAAATGTTTATAGTAATCGTCATAAATGTCATAAATACGTATTTTATGCCTAGTCTAGTCTTCTATTAACAGTGTTATAGTAGGCTATAGTCGCATTATTTGATTAATTAGGTCGTGGTGATGAAGAGGGTTCTGATGGGAAAACTTGTTAAAATTTAGTTGAGGACTCTAGTCAAGCTTTCTCGCTCATGCTTTTTGGGAAAAAAACTTTGATCACATTGTGTCATGTTGCTGTATGTGTCTCACGAATGGGACCGAAGAATATGCCCATCCATCTTTCATTTCTAGGGCTACTATTTGGCCCTTTTTTTTAGAGCACCAGCCGTACTAAGCCTACGACATTTCTTGCGATTCTAGCCTAATTTTTATTTTATTTTTATTGAAAGATGCTTTCATTCATAATGGGTTTTTTTTTATATGAAGAGGGTTCTAACGGAAAACTTATTAAAATTTAGTTGATGACTCTAGTCAAGCTTTCTCGCTCATGCTTTTTGGAAAAAAAACTTTGACCACATTGTGTCATGTTGCTGTATGTGTCTCACGAATGGGATCCCTAAGAATATGCCCATGTATCTTTCATTTCTAGGGGATGAAATGACCCAACAAGAAACATGAAAACAAAACAAAAAACATGAAAACACACTCTCGGGTGTTCATCGGGTGTTCTCGGGTCTGGGCCCCTGACGATATTGTAAAGACTATCTGACGATTTTTTTGACGCAGAACAAGCATTCTCTTGTAGTGCATCTCTCATCATTACTTGCTTCTTGGAAATGTTAGAGGACGGACATCATAATCAACTGATAAACAAATCATGTAACCCTTGTGCAGACCTGACCTGACCTTTCTCGGAGAGAAACCTAAGCCTGGTTTATAACAGACTACTGAAAAGGAGATCAAATGTGCTAGGACCATGGTGGTGGTACTGATCCAAACCCATTGTTCCCTGTAAACTGGCGATCACCTGCATTGTGTGTCGCTCATGTTTGAACCGCCTAGCCGGCAAGATAGACAGCGCATTGGGGCTATGGCGACCTCCAAGAGGCAAAACACTCTAAGTCCGGCAGCAACAGAGGTCCACAAACACAAACAAAATGTGCATACTTGATGTAGAAGCCTGTGACATAGCCACATTGCTTAGGATTTTAGCTTTAGAATAAAAGGCAAACCGTTCTTCTCACTGTGTTCTTCAAGCGTCATCAAAGTCTGTTGTTTTCTACATTATGACCACTTTTGAGTAAGCAAGTAAGCAAACATAGAACCTTATAGATTTGCAACAACAGATGCAACATCCATTGCCTAAAATAGTGGCACGGTTCTAGTTTACAATCTTCCATATTTTATCTATAGTACAATGTCAATCGCAAGAGATATTACTTCTTTCTCAAGTATTCTATTGTCCAGAAGTAGCAATTTGACAAAATATGACTTTGAACTATGATTTAAGCCACTTCACCCTCCGGCCATGGAGGGCAACCCTCCGTGCGCAGCACCTTGTTTTCAATTGTTTCTATTTCCTTTAATTTTTTTTTTGTGAAAACATTCTAAAACAATGCCAGTTAGCTAATTTTAGGCATAAAATTATTCCATAGATGCTAGAAGATAAATTATTATTCACATGTTTCTTATAAACTAGAAATGTTGTTAGCTAAACTAGTCCAAAATTTATTCCAAAAGTTTCTATGGTTTAGCTAAACAATACAAAATTTCACTCTCTTACTTTCTAACGTTTGGTTAAAGAGATCGAAAATTCGTGCGGGCGCGGAAAAAGTTAAGCTAAAATTATTATTTTTTTCCCAATTTTTTCCATTTACTTTAGCCAATATTTTTTGAAAATGTGCTAAAAAATCGCCAAATAGCTAAGTTTAGCCCTTAAATTATTCCATGGAAGTAAGAGTATGCGAGAGTGGAATTGAAGAGCCTCCTTTCAATATTTTAAAAGGCCGATGTATTCAAGAAGAGTACATATGGATTTGTCATTCTTTGTTAGAAGGTCTAGACTTCTTGGAGCGGCCGAGGGAAGAAAAAGAAAGCTCTATGATCCCTTTTAGTGTAGAAACGGGATATTCTAGCAGATGTTGATCACCAAGTATTTCATCCTAGGGGAGTACAAAAGAGGTTGTGTTTTTTACATATGCTCTAGGTTTGGTATTAGAGCTTGCAAAGAATTATGGGATTTGAAAGTCTATCAGTTTCTAGTAGGAAGTAGTGACCGTGGTGAATTTGTTAAACATGATGAAACAATGAGTAAAACAACTAGCATTTTGTTAGATGCTTTGAGGATCATCACTTTAGAGCTCCAGTGTGGAGTTGTGAAGAGGACTTTGTGTTTATATACAAGCAGTATAGTAGACATTTACCTATAAGACAGTTTAATGATGATGATAAGACTGACAATGCTTTGTTCCTGACACCAATTGACAGTTGGACGACTAATATAAATTATCTATTTTATGCTTCATATTTTTGTTTCCTTAGTCTATTAGATCTAAATTTTAGTTGTTTTGGTCTAGTACCATAAAAGCGAAAGGTAGGGACGAATCTTGGTAACTAAGTGGTGAAAGTGGCGGAGATCTTGTACATCTTGATATCTGCAATAAATCCCAGGGAAGTGACACTAGTTTTGAGATCATCTTTGGTTTGGCGTGCCGTGAAGTTGGGCTTGATGTTTTTTAATATTTCTTTCTTTTGTGCTCAACTTTTGATATTTTTAGGTATGATAGAAGCACCGAAGTGGTTGATGCTGCTATGGCCATATTTGCGCAGCCTGTTAATGATGATGGAATATGTCGCGTGTATTCCTCGGTGCTTAATGATCGGATGGACAAAAGAAAAAAAGTTGAACACGAGGTTCTGAAAATAATGAAAGCAACATTGTCTTCGTCCCACCAAACAGGTCAGTTATTCAACATTGTTTAATTTCATTGCTTTATTTCTTTTTTATGTTCTATATTGATGTTCCGCTTAGCCCAAGACTTAGCGGCTTAGTCCTAAATGCATCTACAAGTGGCAGTTTGCTGCAAATTGAAGTGATGTAAATGAGCAGGTTAGTAGTTAGATTCAACTTATTTTTTGGTTTTTTCATTTCTATAAGTTTTCATTTGATGCAATTCCACAGGTCAATAATATTTCCACAGGTCACTTCATGCCAATCACATTAGGAGGCGCAGATAAGGAAAATGTCCCACCATTAGCCCAAGACTACCTTGATTTTATTGACAATGATGCGTGATAAATTGATGGCATCAAATCTAATTGCACGAAGAGCTTTAATAGGTGGAAATTTCAACGTGGCGAAAGGAAACACATTGACAAACACAATTGGTCAGAGCTTTATGGACGCAACATTTCCAGGTTGTGTTTTTCTTAGTTGTGGAAATCCTGCTGAAGCTGCCAATGTTCTGAGCAACTGGAACTTGAACAAGAGTTCGGCTTCTGGTTCATTATAGTTTGGGCAGATTCAAGCTTTAGTGACCTTTTTGTATGATCTTTTTGGCTATGTATGACCTTTTTGTATCAAAAACTTCAAGCTTTGGTTTTGTATCAGAAGCTTTGGCTGTATCAAAAACTTTGGCTGTATCAGATTTGATGTAATAGAGAATGGCTGTGTAAATTGGTGTAATAGAGAATTTTTTGGCTGTGTAAATTGGTGTAATGGAGAATTGTTTGGGCTGCGTAAATTGTTGTCAACTGTGTAAATCGTTGTGATGAAATCTTGAGTGAAGATCAGGTCATAATCACTTGACAATGAGCAAAAAATTACAGCTTATAAAAAACGGTAATTAGTGGTGAAATTCCTGGATGGTTAGAATTTCGATAAAGAAACTTGGCGGATGGTGGCTAGTGCCATTGGCACATCTTAAATGCAACCTACATTCAAAATCCAACAAATCTTGATTAGTTTATATGCAAAATCCGGTGGGGCATGACATATTCTAGCAAATTATCTAGTAGGGCTATTGGGGATTTCTAAGCTTGCCATGCAGGTTTTAACCCCCAAAGCCCACATGGTATGTCGGATTTACTAACAAGCATTTTGGGTTTGCCCCGGAAAACCCTTGTTTATGGGTTTGTGGCATATCCAAGCATATGCGATATATGCTTAGGATATACTAGTGATGCTCCAAATTGGCTATTGCGATAAACTCTGGTCAGCCACATTTGCCCCAAACCCCCGGACTCCGGCCCGGCTATGGCTATGCCTCCACTCGGGCGCTTACCGATCCGTTAGGGTATGGCGGATTAGGGCGGTGTTCATATCGGAACGAGAAGAGAGAGCCTTGGGCATTGTGGAATGCAAACAAGGGGTGGATCTGGGCCCTTTTGAATATGGTAGACAAAGAGGTGGAAGAATGAAATGAAGGTTCTGGCTATGGCAAAGAGATGGCGGATCTGGCTATGGAGAAGTAAAGGCGAGAAATGGCATTATAACAATCCCGAGCGGGCATAGACGGCATGGCGGATCGGCTCGGTTTTAGCGAAAAAAACGGATATGGCGAGAGAAGAATATGGCAATGAACTCCAGAGCATCGGTTGAATCATAGGCGGGCTTAGCGGATGGAGGATGGATCGGGCCAATGGCGAAGGAAGAACTTGGCAAAGGGCGGTGGCTGGTGAAGCCAGTTTAGGCTTGGCGATTTTTATTCTCCTTTCTAGATCGTGATAGGTGCTCTCATTGCCTCAAGACAACTACTTACAAGATCATTTTGAAGCATCGTGCTTACAAATGAGATGGTCGCGAGGATGATATGCAAGCCACGAAGGCGGCCAAAGCGGGCGAAAGTAATTAGGACAATAAGATGAAGATGTTTACGCTTTTGTTTTCTTTGATATATGGCGGTGATCGAAGGTATTTACGCAATTTATTTTTTAAGCAAATGGAAGCATCGGAGATTCTCTATCTGGGGGTTTTAGTAGAGATGGAATCACGGAAGCACATTCATAAGAAAGGAGCACACAACATTTATTTTTAGACTCAAGGATCAACAAAGCATTCGACATTCCATATAAGCATTCCATCCAAACTTCTTTGGCCGACAAAACACAAGGTGAGCGGCATGTTCAATCTTCTCATAAGCATTACAAATGGCGACAAATATTGCATATTAAAAAAATAATGCATTATTCTTGAGCCAGCCAACAACATAGAAAACAAGGTAAACAAACCTGTAATTCCTAGTTTCCCCTACCACAACATAATCGGGTTGACATCATTCATCACATAACCCGCTTGAATACAATGCCCGAAAAGTATAACAAACATAAGGCTGAATATAATACTCAACAAATACGGTTTGTATTCAAGGAAACATTATGAAGAGGCTTACACAAAAATGTAAAAAATTATAATGTTGCATTCAGGATCGGGATACATATAAAAGAAAAGACAACAAGCTTTAGATCAACACAACAAGCCTATTAATTAAAGACGCGAACCCGATGGAGTCTGGATCACCTATTACAAATGCAACGCCACGGCCTTTGACTTGAAAGGAATCTTTGCTGCTCTTTGTAGGAAAATATAGACAAAGAATATCACTTTTACACTTCCAAAAATAACAAATAAAAGTTTTTCCTCAACCACAACTTACAGGCGGAGGAGGTGTAAAATGAGCAGCCCGAGGTTATGAGAAAAGACTTACTTCACGGACACTGCAAGCAATTTATTGCCATGGTAGACAACACCATCCATATCTATAATGAAAGCACGCTTAGAAAGAATAGAAGCCCTTCTTTGTCTCTAAACATGGCAGGTCCAATTGGATCGGCGTTTCTTGAATTATCAAATTTCCACATACCAAAGTAATCATGATTGCTCCCATTTCTATTACTTGATTCAATTCTTTTTCTCTTGCTACAACTGAGCCGGAGAAACATCGTTAAGCGTAGCAGTAGGAGCTACAAACATGGGATCTTATTTTTAGTGCGATACCATAGCTCGTGCCCTATATGTTAATGCCATAGCTTCAGCCCCAATTAATTCTTGGCAATTCATGACATTCCTAGAGATCAATTTTGATCACTATAAACAAATATGAATAGAACTCAGAGGCTGTTTTTGAATGAGAATATTATGCAAGGTATATGCACGTAAGATCGAATCGTAAGGAAATCGTACTCTTATCCCATTAAGCACCATAGAGAAGGAAGATTGTTTTTATTCCTAACCTAATAGCAACCTAGCATAATCAAGGATATGCTCATTTAGAATGTTCTCGTGCATGCCCTCAATAGTCAATACATTTGGTGGTATAGCGTGATGCATGGATGTTGGCATTTAATAAAACCATTAGAATAACATAAAATGCACATAACTAGTAATGGGTGCGGCGTTGCGGTATAAATACAAAAGATAAGGTAATGCTAGACATTGAAGTATGATGTTGTTGAAGTTGGAATTAGGATATAAAGATGATAAGTTGATATCGATTTTGATGTGGGAAGGTTCAGCTATGTGTAGAGAGCTCTGACTTCCAAGTGATTGCTTTCAGAGTGTATTTCATTGGTTAGATGCCCAAGTTATGTAGGTGATGAATAATACTCAAGTGAAAAAATGCAATAGCCTAGTTTTGCCATGCCACAATTCGAGTTCATTGATTAGACATCCAAGTTGTCTAAGCGATGATGGAAAAATGCTTTAGGATCACATACGATAGTTTAGTTTTGCCATGAAACTCTGTAGCAAATAAAACGTTAAATTGGACTTGATAGTTAGAGGTTGGGTGATATACACTACAATATGATGCATCACTATATAGATTGTTTTACAACTTGAGACATATCACTATATAGGTTATAGGGCCGGCCAATAAGCTACAACCTTAGATTGTTTTACAACTTGAGACATATCACTATATAGGTTATAGGGCCGGCCAATAAGCTACAAACTTATGAGGCATCACTACAAAGTTTGTTTTACAATGTTGCATTGCAATGGAATAAGTATATGTAGTTTCCATTATGAGCATGTGATTTAATAAATATAACAAACTTTATTCATTCTCAATAAGAATCTGATGTGTATAGCTTAATCAGTAAAACTCATTTGCAATATTATGGGAGCTAGAATGCAGCCCCATGAAAACTTTATATTACATAGAAGTCTTTGAAAGTTCATATTCCACCCAAAAAAAAAAAAGATTGCACACCAATTATGCAATGTTGTTGATATTCAAGATCGGCAATACCACATTGGAGACCAAAAAGCAACCATAATCTCTATTGATAATGCTATTACATTCTTGGAACCCGCGATGCATATATAACAAAGCTGGCGTTGAAGAGCAAGTTTGTTCCCAATCATAGGACAAAATGCCTCCTCTTGTTTCTTTCTAGCAAAGATGACCTGCAACACATGAAAACACATGCAAAACTAAGCACAAAGAAGAAACAGCATTTCCTTGAAGCACACGATTCAATTCCACGATTATAAATTACTTTACTCAATCGTTAAGCTAACTACCACGCATTTTCATTGGCAATCAAAACCTAGCTTCTAAATATGGCCTCAGGATAAGATGCAATATAAGGTGTAGATAATTTGCATGCTTCCTATCACGAGCGAACAAAGAAACCCCAATTTGGTGCTCTTCATCCCCACATTCCTCGATCAAAACAATACATCTCATTACAACAATACATCAGACATACCTAGTGTGAAAGTATCTCATGGATGTGCATACATCTCATTACAACAATACATTAGACATACCTAGTGTGAAAGTATCTCATGGATGTGGAGAACATATCCGTTGTTACACCAAAGATAAACAAAGCGGTTTCTTGTATGAACTTCATGATGTTCAAATCATAGGTTGCACACTTACGAAATGCATAGGTAGGTACAATCATAATATAGAAAGCATTGAGCGACCAAATTGCTACATGTTTATAAATGAAGTGCAAATAATCTTTCTTTTTTTTGTCTCAATAGGCTTTTCGAACAGATTTATCTCATAGAAATTCTTGGAAGGATCTTTGAAGAATGTCCGGCATTGCAAAAAAATACAAATAGTATAGTGGGTACGTAACATACTTGCGGTCGGAACTCTAGTTATAAGCGAGAGATGGCGCCCATAATTTGGTCGCCTTTGCCTGTAACTTGTCGACACATACTTCAATCACGGGAGATTTGGAAGGATTTACCTTATGTCTCTAGTATTTTTCAACAAGCTGGATCTAAGCAGCACTTCAATGCAAGAGATTAAGGATTTACGATGTTTCTACTAACAATTGGATGTAAAAGCGACAACCTTTCCCATCTGCTTTCACACATGTTGAAGATGGCCACTTGTCAATATAGACCAAAATGAAGTTGAAACATAAACAAACCGGAAGCAAAGAAAATGTTAACTCGAGGCCGAGCATTGCAAATGAAATGAAAGAAAGGACATAATGTTTTATGATCGAAATATGGTGAAAGAGTGGGAAGATTTTGGACATCTCTCTGCGTTAGAAGCCTAGCAAAAAAATTTGTAGAGATAGACTAAACAATACAAAAGCTTAATCTTCTTGCATAATTGTTTTAATAAGCTGAGACACACTAAAGCGTTTGGAGAGAATATGTTTGCAAAAGCATTGTATAATTAAACTAGGATGATATTTTGCATGAAAGAAGCTCTTTCCTTTGGTTGCATGGTGTGATTCTCACAAATTTTTGAAAGGAACTACTTCTATTCCTTATAACTCTAGAAGAAGAAATAGATCTTTAGATATCTACCTACGTATGTATGTTTCTATAGATGCATAGATATATGCATACCAAGGCTGACAAGTCATACACATATCGTGGTAGGTTGGTTAACATTTCTATGATTCCATTAAGCCTTGTTGCTCTGCTATAGAATGGCACCAATTAGGAATAGAATATGGAAGAATAGACATAGGAATCTAAATCCGGATTCAAGAACATACGGGATATTGTCCACAAATAGAAATGTATGATGGATTGAGATTACCAAAAGCAAAATTACCTAGAAAAATAAGTTGCCACTTAAACCATTGTATCAATTAAAAGCCTATGTTTAATATTGAGAAGCACACTAATACTAAACTAAGAGAATACTAAACTAAGAGAATATTGGTGGGTCGATGCAAAGATCCTCCAAGAGAAAAGATGAACTTCCTTGGGAACAAAAACATTTTCAGCATCACCCACCAATTGAGGCCATTTTGGAAGCCAACATCTTGATGTGTATAATGAATAGGCCAACAAAGTTAAAAAGGTCGTCTACAACTTAAAGTAAATTAGAAATTGGGCTGTAGATCTTATGACTTAGAAAGCTTACCTCTTTGCATGTGGGCACATGCTTTAGAAACCATTACATGAAGGTCATTTCGGATCTTATGCTTGATAATGGATCGTTCCCATTTTTTCATTTGATGAGACACATATTTGGTATAGGGGGCACCTGCTAATATAACTTACATTAAATGGGCAATCAAATCCAAATAGTCAAATCAAATGCATTATAGCATGCTCTCAAAACTTTTGCTACATAAAATGAGGACCCTTCTTTATGGATTTGGTGGTTTCATGATGCTTGGTTTTAAAAGTACACAGATTACATCACAATTTAATGAGTGTAGGATGAATGTAAAGCTCTCCGGTAAGCATGAAAAGTAGAGTAGACTCCACAAAGGCATCATAACTCCATCCTATTATGCAAATCTTGCCATTAGCTCATACTATGCCCAAAGCGCCCAAGGAAAGAGCATACTACGGATGAAACCATGGAGAACTTGACTCACGCACAATAACACACTTAGCCCATGCAAGGGACAATTGAAGAGAAAGAGAAGAAATTGAGAATCATGCGAGAGAAGAAAGGCATGGCTACCTATGGTCTTTTATGGGGAAGATGCCAAAAAGCAAGGAGTTAGAACTTGCAATCATGTAGTGTCAAAATCGTGATCAAATAATTCTTACAAATATTCAAGCTGGAGTTCACATAGGACTACCTACCTTCTACCACCATATAAGATGCAATTTTGGATTTTTTATTTCACTGAATAGGAGAGTTCACTCTATTTTGGTAGAACCAAACCGAAGATGAAGAGAAATTGCAAGATATTATAGGATGTCATGGCGGCTTCTCTCTGCGTACACTAAACCCCATGTGTCTCCTTAACCCATATGTTTATAGTTCAAAATGGCTAAGAACATCTCAAGGGAGCGTGAAGAAACAAGCGCACATTGTGCGGCTTTGCATTTCAAGTTTAACGTCTTTGTCCTTCTTCCTCGAGACAGCGGCGCAAAAATATTTTCAGAGGGATATGTGCTTATCTATGCACAACTCGGCAAACCAAAAGCAACAGCATCCAAAGGATCAAAATAACAAAAAGCACGCTCTTACCAAACAAACACTTTGAAGAAGTCTGCGAAGAAGCCGTCGGCCCGTAGAAGCATGTCTCAAGCTGAAGGCCAACACCATCTCGCCGCATCATCATAGCTACGGCTATTATGCCGAATTGCTTACCCGTTAGAATGCGTGTCTTCCATGCCGTAATCGTGAGCTCCGGGCCTTCCATCTTGTCAGGTCGATCCCCGCTAAAATTGGGGTCGATAAGAGCCCCATAAATTATTTAATAAGGCTAGATTTTTGGAACACCCAGTGAAAATTTTCATGTGAAAAACCCCAAACCTTTTAGAAAACTAACTTAAAAATCTAAAACTTTTCCTCTAGATGGAAAAACCGAATTTAAACAAAGAGGATTTCGTGCTTCAAACCCATTCACACTCAACCTTAGTTCACAATTTATGCAACCACCATAGCTATTACTCATACCCACAAAAATAAAACACTAACAAATAGGTTGAAGGGCCGAAGCCATATATTTGTTGCAAAAGGATTCAAACCTCGGAATAACTTTTTGTTTTAAATTTTGCATGCCATGTGGCAATTTGTTTGAAGACAATTTGCTAATAGAATCTTTGCTATTCTCGAATACCCCCCTTTTATGTAATCCAACGTAATGAACCAAAAACCCAAAATTTGGTAGGAATGCAAAATATATGCATCAAAGTTAATGCCATTGACTCTACCGGCAACTCAAAAGGCAAGACATGAGAATCGAAGAGAAGAATTTGAAAGAATGGAACAACAAGAGACCAAATACACCTCAATTGCACAACCAAATAATAATCAAGATAATTTTGGAGGTTTATCCTCCTCTTCCTTATTTGTTTCTTCCATGGAACACTCTATGCAATAGATAATCTCTTCAAGAGCAAAAGAGTGAAAGAGAGAATGAGGAGGCGTACCCTCCTCTTAAACTTACACAACAAATCTCCTCCATTCGTCTTTGGCAATCTCCACCATTAGATCTCGAATAATTTATATGTCTCCTAGAATTGCGCCACCTCACCTCCATGCTTTAACCATTGAAAAGGACTTTTATACACCTTCAAGTCCATAGGTTCAACTTCAATACATCATGAATGCTTTATCCACAATATTTGCACATTTTTTATATTTTATCCACATTACACCCATATTGTTCTCAATTTATGCACACATTTCATCAATTTAAGCACATCTTGCAAAAATAGTCAAGAACCAATGCACAACAGAGGGCAGCCCTCCGTGCGCAGCACCTTGTTTAGGTTTCTTCATTTAAATCAATTCAGTTGCAAGTGCCGACAAGGGTTTATTTTATCTCTTGATCCGAGGAATATTCGCTTAAAACCATTGATATTCCAAATCTAATCTCTAGGCTAGATTTCAAAAACCTCCAGCACTGCTGCTGCTTGCATGCTTTTCTTTTCTTAATCTCTTCGTCAATCTTCCGTTTCTTTTCCATCTAAGCTTATTTATAAATACGCCCTGCCCAGTTGGGCTGCACAAGTATGCTACAAGCTTGCATAATCCCTTCTTTAGCTCTAAATCCTTTTTTCCTTATCCTTGCCATCAATCAGGTCGGCAATGGGGTTCAAATACTTGCAGATTGGCACTGAAACGGGTTTCTGTGAATTTTGTGGACAATCGGAGTTTGCGTAAGGGTTCTCTGCATTCATTAGTGAAGGAAAGTTGTAAGAAGAGTCATGCCAGAAGAGTAAATTTGAAGAGAAGCAAAAGCATGGCAATTGTGGCTGATGCAGGGGATCCGTCTGTGGCGGGAAATCTGATCCCCAATGCATTTCAATGCAGCAGGACAGACACGGAAGCAAGCGAATTGTACTTTTTGTAGAACCATCTCCTTTTTCGTAAGCTTAAACCCTTTATTATTATGTATGCGAGTTCAAATTTCCTTTATCAACACTTCAACTCAGCAATGTAACTTCTGGATGGAACCATCGGAAACGAATCCATCACAACAAAAATTTTTCCTCACTCTGACGCTTATGTCCACACTTGTGACAGTTATGTCTGTGGTTATAAGAACCGTTTCAGAATTTCATCAAATACCTGAGGGAGATGGGAGACGAGGTAGGACTGTGATAAATCTTTTAGGAAGCTCCATGGATTTAAAATTCTGAAGTTAATTAACTTTTATCAGGTCCTAATTGTGACTACACACGAAGGTGCTCCAAGTGATTTCTTTGGTGCTAAAATCGTTGCATCATGGAGGTATGAAACTATTATGCTCTTTCACAATTTAGTTAGTTTTTGAACTTACTAATTCATTCCTTTGGCTTCTATGCATTCAGTTTCCCGTGTCCATTGTACACAGTTCTTCCTTTATCATTGGCTTTAAGTCCTCGTATATTTCTTGAGGTCGCTAAGTTCAAGCCTGATATTATTCATGCATCATCTCCTGGAGTAATGGTATTGTTGCTTTTGGAGATCTGCTTTCTTCGCATATTTATGTCAAAAGGTTAATTCGTGGTTCGTTTTGTAGGTCTTTGGTGCTCTTGCAATTGCAAAGATTCTTTCTGTCCCAATGGTGATGTCTTACCATACTCATGTACCAATGTAAGTTTACTAATACATTGGAACCTCTTTGTGCTTTAAGGTGATGTTAAGCGAGACAAAAATCATTTACAACCAGCATTCCAATGTAACAGATATTTTGGTTCCTAAGCAACACAACTAATTTGGGTGGCATTAATACCTGACAGCTTTGATAATCATATTTGGATCTACTCTTTCCATGAATGACATAATAAATACTGTATTGTTGTATACCATTGTGACAGTGCCAAGGGATTTCAGCTAGTGCTGCTTGAAATTGAGTAATTTTCAATAGAGGCTGCCAATCATTCCTTCCACCATGATTCTCCCCCTTCATCCTTTAAATGCTTGCCCATCAGCTAATAGAACAAATGCCAGAGATCGTAACTGCGACACTGTTCTCAAATGAATTAAGAACGGGTTGCAAATCGCCTACTTGATTTCAAATCAAGCTCTTAAGAAGGAGAGGCTGCACGAATAATAATCCAAAGTTGTTGCTTGTTGATTTTGAATTCATACTTTCATCCTCTCACTTTATTGAGAAAATATATTATCCTGTTATTCATCTAAAAGGAAGAAGGTGGTGGTTGTATTTCTCCTAAATCTGACTGAATTGTAAATTTTGTGTTGGTTTTGTACAACTTTGTCATGGGATGTCGTCCAATACGTTGAGGCTAAAGATGATATGCAAGACACATCATGCAGTTGTATTTTAACCGAGGTGCATTTCTCTGTAATGCAGATATCTTCCAAAATACTCATTCAGCTGGTTTGTCAAATGATATGGTTACTAATAAAACAAGTAGGGGGTGTTCTAGGAAATTAAACTATTTTTGATCCATCAATAATCTAAGTGGCGTTACTAAGTAATTAATAGTAAGTGACTTAACTGGAGGCTTTTGATATGCATACTAGCTAGCTCTCTTGCTTTTTCCTTTCTTATACTTGTTTTTAGCATACTGTGTGCTATTTGGTCAAAATGGATCTGGTTGATGCAGAGTTTCTCCCACAGAGCAGCAGACCTTTACTTTTAGTTACTTCAAGTGTTATTGGCAAAGAACCAAGTGCTGCGGAGCTGCCGCAGGTATGGATTTTAAAATTTGACAGTTATTCCTTATTTTGTACTATTAACAAATTGGATCTGGCTTTGATGCAGCTTTGACAGGATTAGGCTCTGGCGAAAAGGTGTCGACTCTCTGAAAAATTTCACCCTCGCCCAGAGTTCTGAGATGAGGACAAGGCTGGCGTGATGCATGCGCTTTCATTTCTCATTTGTGCATGTCATATGTACACGTAACAAGAAATAACACAAAAATTAGGAGAATATATTTTATCCATCAGAGCATAATTTGTTCCTCATGTTGGGATCATGCCTTAATTCAGGAATGGCCAGCCAGAGAAACCATTAATAATACATGCTGGAAGGCTTGGAGTAGAAAAGAACCTGGAATTTTTAAGAAGGTAACCTCGTAGTAACAGATTTTTCTATTGATGGTAATTGCAGTAAAAGAGAATTTGGTTGATGAATATGTGCAGAGTATTAGAAAAACTTACCAGATATGCGGCTTGCTTTTTATTGGAGATGGACCTATGAGGTGAGAGTTAACTGTTTGCTACTAATTTTATGGATACTGACAACACTTTTGAAACTGATTTTTTAGTCTCAGGAAAAAGCCTAGAAGACATGTTTGCTGGGATGCCTGTAGTGTTCACTGGTATGCTTGAAGGGGAGGAACTTTCCAGGCTATGCAAGTGGAGATGTCTTTATCACTCCATCTGAAACTGAGACACTGGGTTTTGGGTACTGGAGGCAATGGCTTCTGGGTTCCTGTGGTAGCAGCTAGAGCTGGTGGTATTCCTGACATAATTAACCAAGAAGGAGAAACGGGTTTCATGTATACACCAGGCGATCTTGAAGATTGTCTGAGCAAAATCAGAGATCTTATTTCATCCCCAGAGTTACGCCAAAAGATTGGCATGGCAGGAAGACATGAGGTGGAAAAGTTTGACTGGAGAGCTAGCACAAAGCAAGTGAGGGATGAGGAATACAATGCAGCCATTAGATTCTGGAAGCGGAGAAGACACAAGTTCGTGGCGGCTGGCTTGGTTTGTTAGATGGTTGAAACACAAAGCAGCTAAGTCCGGAGTTGAAAACAGCATAAGGATAAGCCTTCAATACAGCCTTGTTATTTCTTGTACAGATTATTTGGGACATCCTAGTTTTGCTTCAAGCTGAAGTTGTACTATAATTTGGCGTACAAAATTTCATCAGTTATAATACAAAAATTATGGTGTGCTTGTAGCAGTTCTTGGATGATAGGGAGTAACTTCCTTTCTATGGAATTAAATCTTGGAGCATTTGCCTGCGGTTCTTCTACTATTCAGCCAAGGAAATTTATGATTTAGTCACGGCAAGGCATCAACCGTAATACCCCATCGTCGCAACCATGCCATTTACCATGTTTTTTCTTTGACATTTACGGAGTCTTTTCTTGAGGGAGGGCCTTGAATCAATACAAAATATGCTCAAAGCATTGGGATGGTGTTGTTTGGATATCTTCATAATACAATCAAAATGTCAGTTGTATATTGGATCAATACTAAGTTTGCTCATGTGCAATGTAGTACTTGGGTCGCCATTTTTATCTCTCCGCATATGGTGATGCCAATAGTTTCATTCTCCTCCAGTGCGGAATGATATTTGGGTTACCATTATGTGTGTGCTTTACATGTAACATGGCCAAGAACAAAGCCTAGGTGCATGCTATATTGAGTAAGCAGATTCCTCCCGATGTTTTTCTTCTTAAACCTCTTTGGTGTTGCTCTAGTTTGGCGGTGGGTCTTAATTCCCCGTGTGTTGTATGCATATTGCACGTAACCCTTTTTTCCGGCGATTTATGTAGATTTCAAGTGGTATAAACTTGATGAAGCCGTGATCTGGATTGATAGCGAAGATTGGGCTTTTTGGTCTTTTTGAAAATTTGGTTTCTCAAAAGCTTTTGCGTAATCGGGCTATGGTTTCTTAAATTGATCGATTGATTCTGCCTTGTTTTTCTCGCTATTGTAATTTTGTCGTCAAATGTGTATTTAGTTTATTGCCTAAGGTTTAAGGTTTCAAGACCCTAAATAATATAGACACATCGCTATTTTTGACCCCGAGGATTACAATTTTTGGCATATTCCATGGAATATGCTAGGATCCAATGGCTCTAATCAATAATACAAAAGTTCAACTGTGAATATAGACCATGTATATATCGCTCCTAAACGGATGCAAGGAACAAGTAAATTTTGATGTATCTTGAAACCGACATCGGGTAATTCTTTGTATCTCAGATCTCTCACTTATCAAGATAAGATAAGATAGGTTTTACTTCCAGGGGACCCAATCGGCTATGGGGCGTGTACATATGAAGGGCAAGAGCCCAAAAGGGAATTGGGATGAAGCCCCATCACTAGATTACAAAATAAATAGTGATACGCATAATTTATAAAGAAGACCAAGGCTATAAAAAGTTGTCCATGGACCGTAAGGCCACGATCCTCTAATGATACCGGGACTCCTCTCGCATCGTCCACCTTCCCATGCCACGCGAAGCTTCGCATACGACATAATTCCTCCTTCACTGCGAGCCATCCATGGGATGAGATCCTCTTGAACTAAGAAGGTGATCCTTTACGCATGATTCACCGAAGTATTCGAGGATATGGAGCCGAGAGATGGCATCTGAAAATAAACTAAGAGGTGCCGCTGCAAACCCGATGTATCGAGATGATGTCATCTACCTATATGTGCATTACTTGTGAAAAGTCGTATCGCTACATCCGTAGCAGGACAACCACTTGTTTCCGCAATATCGACGATACGCAAGTTCATGGCTGGTGTATACTGCTCATCCTCTGGTGACACATCTGTCTCAGAGATGGAAATCTTTTCTTGTCCAAAGGTTCAACAAGTCTCAATGGATGCTTGTGTGGACATGTCTATCCCGGGCCCACTTGCTCTGATGTTGTGGCGGTCCCGCCTCGGTGTAATTCCCGCTCAGTGGCTATAACCCTAACTCGCATATCCGCACTAAAGCACCATTTGTTCTCATACATTGGTCATCAATTTCTAATTAAGGCCCTCGTATTAATCAGAATAATCATGTCCATCTCTCAATAGATATAGTGATAGATGTAAGAACATCCCCCTCCAAATGGATAGTCAGACCGGTCACGGTGTAGGTGGGAAACATTGGACTTTGTGTCTAAAATATTTTGGACACCGATCCCAAGAGGCTGTTGTAGACCAAAAATAGAAGATGGTAAATCTATTGAACACTGAATTAGTTGGCACTCCACCATGGAGTTATGTGCTAGACCGAAAGCACTTCATGGGATGGGGACCTCCTATTTGAGCAATCATTTCTTGGGAGGTGGCTTTTTCACGCCATCCACACATGGAACCTCAACTTATTAAGGTCCTTTCGCTCATGGTGAACCGGGGCTCTAGAATACCCTTAGGTGTAAATTTTTCTAGCAAATTAGGGTAAGGCGTAAAAGTTAAAGCGGCATTTGAATTAAAAACGGGAGTCTAAAACGCCCTTCGCGGCAACTTTAAAGGCAACTCAAAAAAACTCCTAGTGGGCTTCTTCCCCGATTCTATCTCCCTACCGTTTAGATGAGCCTCACGCAGCTAGCTTAGGGATGGTGGCTTTAGACAGACCGCTCACATGCAATAGAGTTAGAAGGAGCTAAGTGCTAGTGGCTAGGGTGCATATCTTTGAGGAGGCGATGAGGCTAGGTGTTTGGGGAATTGACCTTCAATATCACAAATGTTGCTCATATCATTAAGCCAATTAGAATCGATCATTAGCATGTACCAAGTTTATGACGATTGGCTTGCAAGAAAATAAACATGCCACCCATTTGGTCTTTGACTTCACAAGATAGAAGATGGAACAACAAATGCTTTAAGGTATCAATGACATCGACTCCATAACATCTCACTGGCTGCTCAGAATCCTCCGTCTTGCACTTTCTTCCTCTTCTTGATATATCTAACAACAACAGATTCTTGCATGGCAACTTCCAAGCCTTTCCACGTCTTAAACATCATGGTAAATGTCAATCATGTATCATCTTGCCTTGAATTCAGAATGTTAAGATCCCGGTATGCTAAAATCCTATTGAATGTTGGAATAAAGTCCGAACCTAAAGGAGTTCAAAGCATTCGCAATTGATATATCTCTACTAACTAATACATATCCTAAGGAACTCATCGTCTTGTCACGATTGTATCATCATACACATAGAATCACTATCTCTAGTCGATCAAGCTTATCAAGTGAAATTTCCTCGATCTTTCTATCAATTTTCAAATCTGTTTGTAATCTCCATGGTTCAATTATCGTAAGGGGTCCTAGATGAACTAGTAGCAATAGAATTAACCTTTTCCACTAGCATTGATCTAAAGATCTAAATCCTTACCCAATTATCGGTGTCTCGTGATGAACTAGTAGCAACAAGATTAACCTTTTCTAACGACATTGATCTCAAGATTTACCCCTAATCTTCAAAGACTTCTTGCCAAAATGATGATCAATAGATTTAGGAACAACCTTTCTTCTTTGTCGTTATCTTTCTCAATAGCCATTTTGCTAATGGCACTATCAAGACGAAATGAAGGACCATATTCAAGACAAATGGTCTCAGCAACAATATGTACTTCATACAAAACTAAAATAGACAAAGAGAAAATAAAAACAAATAATGGCTCGAAGCCATTCTGACTGCTAATGCTCCATTTTGTAAAGGAAGTTCAAAACCACCTGCATGAAGAAGAATAGAATTTCCTAGATAAAAAAATAAAGAATAAAAAAAATAAAAAGAACGTAATACTTTTTAGATCGTACCTATTGCACCTTAAAATAAAATTAAAAAAATGTAATACCTTAGATCATACCTATTGCACCTTCATGACCTTCAACAATTGCAAAAACTTCAGCAAGATCTACATGCATGAAGAAGACAACTTATCAAAATCCTAGACATCAAAGAGTACAAATGATAAAGGTTTTAAGCCATACCTCTAGAACCATCCGACCTGCCAACATATAAAAAGTATATTTGTGTATTATTTCTATAGTTACCCGAATGGGACCTAAAAATCCTGAACGGGAACAACCAACATTTGAATCTTTAAATTTTGAAAACAGATTTGGAGGTCCTTTTTGCTTAAGGAACATCTTAGAACACTCAAAATTAAAATATAATTGCTTCAAAGGGACTCTTTTAAACTACAATTTTGATTTAAAATATATTTTCTAAGTTCTAATACATTCACAAAAAAGACAAAATGAAATAGTTACATCAGCTTTTTTGGTTCTTTGCTGTTGGCTCCCTTAGTAGCTAAACTTGAAGGGGATTTGTGGATTTGTGTTTGTCTCAATGTCTGCTGCAACAACTTTAGAATGATAAGAACAATGGAAGAATAAATAATACATTATCTGTCATTCTTAAATAGTACACTTCTCATCATTCATCTCATCATCAATAAATTATATATGTCGAATTACTTTGCAATCTTAACCAATTTTATTGAAAGTTACTTCAAGACATATTTCCTTCTCAACTCTGTGTGTTGTCAGTTTTTTCTTGACTATTTTTGCATGATGTGCTTAAATTGATGAAATGTGTGCATAAATGGAGAATAATATGGGTGTAATGTGGAGAAAATGTAAACAATGTGAAAATATTAGGGATGAAGCATTTATGATGTATACAAGTTGAACTTATGGACTTGAAGGAGTATTAAAGTCCTTAAGAAATATTTTCAATGGTTGATAATTTGATGATGTGTCATGAATCACGGGAAGCATGGTAGTTGCAAAGAAGTTTGGATGACCTAGATTTGAAGTTGAGGTGGCAAAATCTAGTGAACTTATGGTAGTTAGAATTTGGATCTAAGTTGTGATTTGCCTAGATCTAGTGGCTAGGATCAAGTGCGCTTTTCTATAAGATAGCCAAAATTCGTGTAGAAGGGAGGCCCAAATTTGGAAGATGACATCCGGGGCAAAGTTCTTGAAGTTGTGAGTATGTTTCTTGATCAGTTGAATATTATTATGTTGAAGTATGATATTTTGATTATGATTATGTGATTCTCCTATTTGTTATCTCTATTTCTATAATCTCAAAAGACTTGTGTAAGAATGATTATGTTGGTGATTTATGATGCCAGTAGAGTGAGGCTTAGCCTATCTCATATACCTTGAGATTTGCTTGGGTTGTTGTAGTTAGCGCTTGTTCTTCAGTTTTCCTTGGGTGCGTAGAAGATGCTAACATATTTTTTGCGAGAAAGCAACACTTTGCGGGCAAGATAATCAAAGATCAAAGATGGTAGTGGTACATAATTATGTTGCAATCAGTATCCATGGAATATCATTTAAGTGCAAGTGGAGAATACGATGTCAAAGAATGGTAGTGTATCAATGGTAGATCAGAAGTTTGTAAATGTGCTGAAGCCTATTGCAGAGGTATGAAAATGTTGTTTCTATTCTTGTTATGCCTGGCCAGCATGATTGAATGGAATGCCAAATGCTTCTAAAAAGAAAATGCCTTAGCAAAAGCAGAAATGGTATAAATCTCTGCGTCTCTTAAAAAAACCGTGCTCCCTTGCTATCAGAACTTGACGTATCTCAATTAAAACCAAGCCCTGTATTATCATTTATCAAGCTTATTCCTTCAAGCAAAGCCAAATCAAAGCCATGCTCACACCATCTTTTTCTACCATGGACCCTGCAAAAAGAAAAGAAAAGAAAAGAATTGCCAAGCCCTGCCTATGATCTGTGTTTACAATCCCTGCAAAGAAATATCAAACTTTCTGCTCTGATTCTAATGTTATACACGCTGCCATAGCCCAAGAAGACATTGCCTAAGAAATCCGAAGCCCTAATCATCTGCCATACTAGATGAATCCTGCTTCTGCCATAGCCAAGTAGACCTATTCTTTGCCATAACCCTGTTTTTTTCCTCTGGCCATATCTATCTGCCCTGTCGAATACTGCACCCGGATCTGCAAAAAACCCAGGAGGGATTCGATTCCGCTAGTCCTTGCCATTCTGCCATACCCTAAATCCTCTGTTTGCTTTCCGCCACTACCCAACTCGCCTCCGCTCCTTTCTGCCCATGATCCTGTTGGATGCTCTGAGCCATTCCTTTGCCTACTTTCCCCTTCTGCCATATCTAAGATCAGGTGATCCATCTGCCTTCTACAGATCCGCCATGCCCTAACTGCCCGGCCGCGCACAGATCCGATGCCCTAAACCTGGCCGCCTGTTCGTAGCAAGGAAAAAAAAAAGGAAATGAAAAGAAAAAAATCAAGAATGATCGAAAGCAGGTTATAGGAAAAATCAAAATCTTTTTGCCTCATAATCGTGCACATGGCATGATGGATAAATTGTGTGGCAATCAACTGCCAGATCATGAGTTCAAGTCCAGGTGAAGACATGCTTTTCTCCAACATAAATTTGTGTATTATTGAAGATAGCTTTTTGAAGACCAAATCCTAGCATCACATGGAACATAATATTTTTGAAGATGTTATCCTATTATGAAATTGAATATAAGCTTTATGCAAGAGATGGATATCCCATATATTTATTTCTCGAGAGAAGTTATAAAAACTCCAAAATCTTTGAAGACCAAATGATGTTAAAGCTATTATCTATTGTTGGAAGATCGTGTTCTCTCAAGATATTGAAGTTCAAGTATTAAGATGAAGACACATTGGTTGGTATTTTGCTTTTGCAATTTATGGAAGTCTAATATTTAAGTTATTCAATATTTGAAGGCATTTGTGGAAGTCGTACAAGTTTTCTATTTTATCTTTTCTCATGTTGTGGAGAGGGGATGAAGCGCCATCCCAAGGCAGAAGAGCGAGGTTGCCACTGACCTGGATGGGACTTGCCACCCTATAATTGATGAAGTGATGTTAGAAGTTTTAGTATTTTTTTCTTGGAAGACTTCTATAGATGTTTTTGAAGGCTTGAAGACATTTGGACATTGGATTTTTGTTAAGTTGTGATGCTATTTAGAGGACCAAGTTGAAGACATGAAGATCGAAGAAAAGATTTTTGAAGAATTCATCGGGACGATGAATAATCTTGGGGGGGAATAATGTTGTGCGTTTTTTCTTGACTATTTTTTCATGATGTGCCTAAATTGGTGAAATGTATGCATAAATGAAGAATTATATGGGTGTAATGTGGAGAAAATGTAAAAAATGTGCAAATATTGTGGAGGAAGCATTTATGATGTACTGAAGTGGAACCTATGGACTTGAAGGAGTATTAAAGTCCTTAAGAAATATTTTCAATGGTTGATAATTTGATGATGTGTCATGAATCTGGGGAAGCATGGTAGTTGCAAAGAAGTTTGGATGACCTAGATTTGAAGTTGAGGTGGCAAAATCTAGTGAACTTATGGTAGTTAGAATTTGGATCTAAGGTTGTGATTTGCCTAGATCTAGTGGCTAGGATCAAGTAGAGTTTTCTATAAGATAGCCAAAATTCGTGTAGAAGGGAGGCCCAAATTTGGAAGATGACATCTGGGCAAAGTTCTTGAAGTTGTGAGTATGTTTCTTGATCAGTTGAATATTATTATGTTGAAGTATGATATTTTGATTATGATTATGTGATTCTCCTATTTGTTATCTCTATTTCTATAATCTCAAAAGACTTGTGTAAGAATGATTATGTTGGTGATTTATGATGCCAGTAGAGTGAGGCTTAGCCTATCTCATATACCTTGAGATTTGCTTGGGTTGTTGTAGTTAGCTTTGTTCTTCAGTTTTCCTTGGAGTGCGTGAAGATGCTAACATATTTTGGGGCATTAGAGAAAGCAACACTTTGGGGCAAGATATTTCTTATCTTTAGATCAAAGATTAATTATGTTGCAATCAGTATCCATGGAATATCATTTAAGTGCAAGTGGAGAATACGATGTTCAAAGAATGGTAGTGTATCAATGGTAGATCAGAAGTTTGTAAAGCGGAGGAATATGTGTTGAAGCCTATTGCGAGGTATGAAAATGTTGTTTCTATTCTTGTTTGGTCCGGCCAAGAAGGAGAATGGAAATATTCCGAATCTGGCTGTGAATCTTAACTTGTTTGCTCCTATTCCATAAATAATGGTATAAATGGATGGTACAAAAGTTTTTGTGCTCTTGCATCTGCTAGAACATCTTCGATGATTACATCTGCCATATTTTTATGCTCACGCCATCTTCTTCCACCACGGACCACTAAGAAGAAAAGAAAAGAATCGCAAACCCAAATCGCCATAACTTTGTTTCGCTCATGCCTTCTTGCCCTTCTAGTTTAGTTCTTTTCTTCCATATCCTATGCCATGAATTGTTCTGCCCCTGCCATAATCAAAGAAGAAGCTTTTTGCCATTCTTTGTGCCTTCTACTATCTACGCGAAAAAAAATATGATGAGAAAGGGAAGGAGCAAGCTTCTTCCATCGTTATTTTCCTTACGCCCATAACCTGATCCGCATGGCGAAACCTAATATGTTTTGCTTCCGGATTCACCGCCCGAGCTTGATCCGGGTCGCGTTCTTTACCCTTGCTCCATCATACCCTAACGGCCTTGCCATGAACAGAGGGAGTAGAGAAGAAGGAATTAAAAAATAAAATGAGGGTCGTTCAAAGGAAAGAAAATAAGGAAGTTTTAAAAGATAAGAAGAATGAAAACAAACAAAGTTTTAATATCCGGCAAATGGTTAGTTGGTTAAATGTTTGGCTATCAACTATTTGGTCAATGAAGTTCAAGTCCATCTAAAGCCTAGAAATGCTTTATTTTTCAAAGATGTTTGCTTATGGGAAGATCTTACACATTAATTTTGAAGCCCAAAAATCTTGAAGACTAAATGAGGTTGAAGATATATCTATATGATCATGTTATTTTCACTTAAGACTCTATTTTCCAACAAGACTATTTATTCTCCAACAAGCTTATTCAAGTCAAATAACTGTATTATGAAGATCGAGATTATGTGGTTAGTGCTTATGCTTTTGCAATTTGATTGGATTTCATTTTCAAGTTTTTTCAAGAATTCAAGCTATCAAATGAAGTTGTACAAGTTTTATTTTTTATTAAAGTGATTATGGATGGCATGATGGATGTGTTGACCTAGAAAGGCAGCAGCATCCCATGACCTATATAAAATGTGATGAAAAACTATAATTGTTGTGAAGGGGATAGAGCGCCATACCAAGCAGTAGAGCGAGGGTGCCACTGACCTGGATGGGACTTGCCACCCTATAATTGATGAAGATGAAGTGATGTTAGAAGTTTTTAGTATTTTTTTTCTTGGAAGACTTCTATAGATGGTTTTGAAGACTTGAAGATATTTTGACATTGGATTTTTGCTAAGTTGTGATGCTATTTTTACGACCTACTTTTGAGGATCAAGTTGAAAACATGAAGATCGAAGAAAAGATTTTTGAAGAATTCATCGGGACGATGAATAATCTTGGGGGGGAATAATGTTGTGCGTTTTTTCTTGACTATTTTTGCATGATGTGCTTAAATTGATGAAATGTGTGCATAAATGGAGAATAATATGGGTGTAATGTGGAGAAAATGTAAACAATGTGAAAATATTAGGGATGAAGCATTTATGATGTATACAAGTTGAACTTATGGACTTGAAGGAGTATTAAAGTCCTTAAGAAATATTTTCAATGGTTGATAATTTGATGATGTGTCATGAATCTGGGGAAGCATGGTAGTTTCAAAGAAGTTTGGATGACCTAGATTTGAAGTTGAGGTGGCAAAATCTAGTGAACTTATGGTAGTTAGAATTTGGATCTAAGGTTGTGATTTGCCTAGATCTAGTGGCTAGGATCAAGTGCAGTTTTCTATAAGATAGCCAAAATTCGTGTAGAAGGGAGGCCCAAATTTGGAAGATGACATCTGGGCAAAGTTCTTGAAGTTGTGAGTATGTTTCTTGATCAGTTGAATATTATTATGTTGAAGTATGATATTTTGATTATGATTATGTGATTCTCCTATTTGTTATCTCTATTTCTATAATCTCAAAAGACTTGTGTAAGAATGATTATGTTGGTGATTTATGATGCCAGTAGAGTGAGGCTTAGCCTATCTCATATACCTTGAGATTTGCTTGGGTTGTTGTAGTTAGCTTGTTCTTGATTTTCCTTGGAGTGCGTAGAAGATGCTAACAGGGTGATGTCGACCACTGTTAAGAGCAAGAAGCAACATAGAGAAGGCTAGAAAAGCTAATACTTACAAGTTAAATCTGAGTTCTATTTACTGTAAGCTAGATCGAAGCAGCATTTGGTTTCTAGTTTTTTGTTAGTCACAATAGCTAACTTGCAAAGAAAACTCCATAAGTAGTAGTTCCAACCCATTTTAAGCTTCCCTCCAGAAGGCATAAGTGCCGCATGAGAACAAATGCTTGGTAACATGCATATGGGAACATCCATAGGAGTTCCTTAAACTCCCATTCCTCGAGACTAGTTCCCATCCAAAGTTGAGATGGTGTGTACTAGTGTGAATAGATGGGATTGTTCTACATCTCTTCATTAGATAAATGTGCCAACATGTATTGCTTCCTACCATGCGCAAGTGTGGGATTAATCTTTTTTGTAGTATGACATCTTGACTATCTCTAAAATCTGAGGCATCCTAAAGCTTATCAAGAAAGCATTTAAAATATATGTGATCCTCATTGTTCTGCATCTCTATACATCTCTGTCCCTACACATTCTATCTTGGGAACCAATCTGCGATTTTCTCCTTTCAACTGGCTTTAAGATGCTATGGACCTATAGCCATTGTGTAGGCGAGATCTAAAAGTCGAGTGGCTTCCATACTTACCACATTCGATAGTATAATATGTGTCGCCAAAACCAAAGATGTTGAGGTAAAATTCTGTTTCATGGAGAAGAATTGGCCGGGGGACCATTGACTTATCTCCATTGCCCGTAAAAAAGGCTTTCTAGACATGTTCCATTGTGTTCAAGTCTCTCTTGGGACATTTAAGAGATCTTCATGGGATATTGTCATATGATAATGACATAAAAGTACTATCTATCTATTACGCTTTCCAGAAAAATATTAATTAACAAAAAAAATAAGGATCTTATCTATTAAAATGGGATCGGGTTGGGTTACGTGCGGGAACACCGCAAGTTACGCCACATGCGGCATTCCCTCCCACTTGCGAGTCCCTTGCAAGATCGGCAAACAACATTGATTGCCAATTTTGAATCCGCCACAACACTTTTTTTTTTCCGGGGAAAAATTAAGCATACTATATATTTTTTTCATAAAAAATTGTTTGGCTATTTTTCAAAATCTTATAGTATTTTATGATATATATTTGGCTAAAGTTATTATTATCATCACATTTATATGCACGTGGACTTGGCGAAACTTTTGAATTAAGTATTCCTTTAAACTTTTACTTGGCTATTTTTTCTAACTATAAAAAGCAAAAAATGTAAATTATGTAGTTTTAGTCATATTGTACTACAATTATAAATAATAATTGACAATCAAGGAGCATACAATAATATTAAAAAACTTGTAACAGAAGCTCACAACATAGCTTCTAACATCCATAGTCTGAACTACATTCAATGCAGCGACACCTTTCTAGATACGATGATATTCTTGAAGGAGGATGTTTTGTAACCAACTCGGGCATCTATATGGATCTTGGCCATCTCTTACAATTCCTTTCTAAAGATGCATATGTGGTATATGTAATAGAGGTTCATAGTTCAAAAAACTACTATCTTTGATGATGGTAGGTGGGATGTGTAAAAATCATTAATAAGAATTCACTTTTGTTTGGCTATTAATGATTTAGTATATAAATATTGTAATAGAAAAAAAAAAAGAAAAAGGGGAAAAATAGTGGCTAATCCAAAAATAATGGAGTACTTGATTTAACTATGGCTATTTTTAGCACACCCCTCTACCGGCCTACAACCCTTTCCTCAAATTCTAGCCTATCCACGTGTAATTTCCATGTCATCAAAATCGATGTGGCTTGTTTTGCACCATCCGGATGTATAGTTACAAATCTAAAATTTTGGGAAAATTAAATTGACCAAAAATGGAGTGCGGCGGGCCATGGAGATTGGAGAAGGTCCGCGGATAATTTCTTCCTCTTTGTAATTTCCCTGTTGATTCAATCAATTTGTTTCAAATATTAGGTCACAAAATTAGCATCCATTATAGTTGGATCAGCGAAAAGATGGTGCAAAACCGTGCTATGCGCCCCATCATAAGCGTATGGCTGGGACCATTTCCTTTTTCTTCGTTGTCATATCCTTTTTAGCCGGGCGATCATGATATTATGTCCGTTTGAAGCTTCGGGATGACGGTTTCTTCAAAAGCTCAAAGCGGTGCCTTCTTGCCCTAGTGGCATTGGCGTTAAAATACTATCTATCTATCTATCTTTGTGAGGTAAAACAAACAACTATAGCCTTCTACAATTTTAGTCAATTGAATGTAGCTGCATTGTTTTAGGTTTAAGATCATTGAATCTTGCCCGTATTCTCATGATTTGATTTTAGCCCAAATGTAAAAGCCAGTTTTGTCTTCCTCCCGATACGAACGAGGTAATGCTTAATCCATTTTAAATTGAAACAATGGCCGTAATATTGGGCAGCCATGATCAACTGGATTTGTAGTTGGGCTATGGTAGTTGGATGGTCAGTCTCAATAATGACCTTATACCCATTTGCAAGTCATAAAACAAACTAGAAATGATGGGTTACGCTTTGTTAGGATTACGCCACCCAGATGGCCATGGCTTAACTCCGTTTTAAGTGCGGATGGATGCTTAAATTTGCTTGAATTAGGCAAAATACGAGAGTTCAGTATCTGACACTCTTATAAGGTGGGGTGATGTAATTGAGTAAAAGGCTGCTATTGATGCATGCTTGAAGTAGGATGGTCATAGGCTAGTTAACTTTTTGTGGCCAGGTGTGGGGATGAGAAGGATTTTTCTGAGGAGGGCAAACGTGTTCGAACACATTATGAAAGTTGGGCTAGATCGAATAAGCTTCTAAGGAATCTCTTTGTCCAGATGTATTATGCCAAATGTGGCTTTGCATGAATCAAGGGCAATGCATGATGATCTGAGCATGCCAGCTCCTCATTCTTGAAACAACATAATTATTGGCATTATTGCAACAAGGTTATTTTGATGAGGCTATGCATCCTTTTTATATAATTCCTTAACCAGATGCAGCTCTAGGGAATGCCATGATCAAGGCCTTTGCAAATCATGCTCAGCTTGAAAATCTTTGTAGAAATCCTTGAACATATGCCCCAGCAAAGTCTAATCTCTTTAGTAACAGGATATGCTAAACATGGTCAGCTCAGACAAGCCAAAAATTATTTCGAACAGATTCCAAAGCTGAGATGTTGTTTCCTGGATGGATAGCTATGCTCTCAGGTTTTATTGAAAATGGATATTTCAGTGAGCCCTAGACTTCTTTAGAAATGCTTTAACGAAACATGGTTTCATGGATAACCATGCTTTCAGCTTGTGCTTGCCAAGGATACATCAAGGAGGTCTTTGCTATCTTTAAAACGGATGCCTCATCTTAATGGAGTTTTCATTAAATTTTATGATTTGCATATGTCAAGAAAGGCAAACTGAAGGAGGCCATTCAATTGATGGAAGAAATGCCCGGACAAGAATGTAGTTAGTTGGAATTCCTTGCTGGGGCCCTCTTTGTCCCGGAGGCATTTGATCTTTTAAGCACATTTCTAAAGAAACTTGCTATCATGGAACCATGACAATTCCCATGTATGCAAAGAAACTTCAAGGACGGGTTCTTTTCTTTATTTAACGAATGCCTTATAGAGGCGGCGTAAACAAACTTGATTACCTCATGTCTTCTTCATGGATGATTGCGGTTGGCGCAAACTTCAACAAAATGTCACAACCAGTTTTGGCGAGTTGCCTTTGCAATGGCCCGACATATGCGAGCCGCGAGGCATGCGGAGGATGCACTTCATTTTTTCAAAACAAATAGCTTTATCCGATTTGATGCAACCCCAGGACTTCCACGATAGCAACTTATGCTCGTAGGGTCTATTAGAGGAGGCTAGCCAAGTCTTTGAACAAATTCCTTTGCACGATGTAGGCTCTCCAATTATCCGGCGGATGCCTTCGCAATCTTGTATCATGGATATTGGTTGTTTTACGCTTATGCTCAGCATGGATGTCTCACAAATGCCTTGATATATCCGGAAATTGTATTTTGAAGGTGGTATACCAGCTGCTAACATGGTTGGTAGCATACCTTACGGGCCAAATACGATGGCCTAATGTGCGAGCCATAGTAACCAACATGCCATTTCGGGCGAATCGACCTCATGGGAAACCTTTGCTTGAGCAAACATGGATATCTATCGTGACATGTCATATCACATGTTGAACCGGTATCAACAAAAAAATCTTAGCTTCGTGAATTACGACAAATAAAATGTTATCGGTCCTAGACATATATGGAAAGACTCTTGGCTTTTGTGACATGCCACCTTAATCTCAAGGCAAATACAAAACAACAATACATGAAGGCTATTCATCATGAATAATAGCATCATAGAGCTCAAATCATGAAAGTTATGTTGAGTTTTTTAAATGCATTTTCACTGCATGGTAAAATGTGAGATCCATTACGTTCTCAAATTACCATCATCTTTTAGAGAGAGACCAGCAATTTGCAAAGGCAATATTGTATGGACTTTTAAATGAGAGAAGGGAAATGGCTGAAGACCTTTAAAAAGAGACCTATTTGTTTGCAAACTTGTGACCTAGATACTAATCTTTGTAGCTTTCATGTGAACATGAACAACCGAGTTTGTGAAGAGGATATGAGTTTCATTCCACAATGAACGGCTTTGAGATGCACCTTCCACAAAGGCTGGAGGGACGGTGAAAACTTCTACTCCTCTGAAAATTGTAACAAAATTTTCTAATAGTTCGGATGAGGATGAATTGGAGGTTAATGAATCGAGCAAAAATGGTAGAGCAATCACTCTTGAAAGTTGTTTTGAAACTTCACTCTCGGGGAGAAGATACACAAATGTGCATTGGTTTTAGAAGCTCTAGTAGCATACCCAATATCTCAAACGGACCCGATTGGTGACCTCGACTTTCATTAATTACGGGGATAGGAGGAGGATATTACAACCGCATAATTTTTCATAGTTGGATTTGCAGCCGATGCGTCGGTCATGGCATTTTGATGAAAAGCCCATAATTCTTACGCCATAAGAAATAATAGCATCCAGGTTCTTGAATTTGATCCGGCATAATTCTCTAGAAATTAACCACCTACACCATTCTGAATCCATCTAAATGTAGTTAGAGCATTAGGAGTTGTTATTTAATTGGAAAAAGGTATTGACATTCCACGGCATAATGGTGGGGCTATGGCTTGGAAAGAGGAGGGCTAGGAAGGAGATTTCCAAAAGAATTAGAATTCAATGTTCAGATTATGGCTGATACACCTTTTAATTATGGCTAATGCATTCTAGTAAGATGCCTCCCTTTTCCTCTTATTTTTGTTTCTCTTCTTTTATAATTGCATTTGGTAGCCGTCATAGTACGGATTTGTGACTGCCATCTTTGGTCATGGCATTTTGATGAAACGACCTACATTGATATGTCATGAATAATACCATCCAGGTCCTTGAATTTATAGTCCGACTTGAGGTAAAAAAAAACACCATGTGCTTTGCATATGTACTAGAACAAGTCTGCTGCTGCGACTACTCTTTCTCATACAAGAATATGATATAAATTTTTTGTGTTTAGCATCTACTTGGTCTAGAATATTAAACTACTTTCAGCAATGGGTTTGAGGTGCCCATCTAAGAACTTGTGACCTGCAACGTAGATGCCCACTTGGTCTAGAATATTGAACTACTTTTCAGCAATGGGCGAATGCCCATCTAAAATGCTTAAATATGTCAAAAGCGAACTCTACAGGCAAGTTACTTATGTACAACCAATGAATCGTTTGGGTACAATCAATGAGCCGTTTGATGCCTTCTTGACAAAACATCAACCTCCCTTAAGTATGTGCATAGCCGTTTGATGCCTTCTTGTGAAAATGTCAACCTCCCTTAAAGTATATACAATCTTTGGCTCCTCTATTCTAAGTGCGATTGGGAAATATGATTCTTATTTAAGCCTGAAAGTTCAAATTTTTGTGTCTCGGCAGTAATTCATGTGAATGTGAATTCCAAAAACTGGGTGCATAGGAATACTCTTTTCTAGTGCCATTGACAAGAATATAGAGCAAGATATATTTTGTGAATATTCTACCCGATCAAGATTTGATACAATAGGCAGATTGTATTCCTTGGTAAATTGTTGTAAGTTTTGCAACTATGAGCATGGGCTCTCTTCATCATTTAGTGCTACTAGTCAAAACTACTAGTCAACTGAGTGTCTACCAGGTTTGATAAAATGCTCAGGCTTAGACAGTGATTCTGTCAAAGATGCATCTCCCATGGAATATCACTGCGCTACTGCTACAGCCATTTAAGCATCGGGCAACAAGACTATCTTGCTTGCAAATTTTATGAAGAGGCAATTTTGGTACCCTAATGGAGCTCAAATCAAAATGCTCTTGAAAATGATTCTTCCATTGAGGACCATACAAGTTCTAACTAAATATTGGAATAGCTTTGTTTTCTTAGGTAACCCGGTTCTGAATTACAATACAAATTCTACAAGCATTAATAACTCCCCAACCAGGATCGCGGTTGCATTGCCATCCAAATTATGGAGGCCATTTATCTCTACAAGGTAGGCATCTCACGAATGCCAAATACTTGTGCCAGTGCATGCCATGTTGATGAGCTCTCTCTTTTCTAGATACAATTATTTTACTATCTTCAGCTTCATGCAATTAATTGCATCTACAAGCGTCGTCATCATGTAAATATTAACCAATGAAATTTTCCATGTTAAACATCTGAGAAGTGTCATGTTTGCAACGGTCTCCAGGTAGGAAAAACTTTCCAACCTACTAGCACTATCTAAGTATTATCTTGCCTTATGCCTATCGAGAATTGGCACAAAACTTGAGTAGGAAAATTTGGCATCAATTGTTTTTCTTATCTGGAAGCTCACTTCCATATGACTCAAGTCCTCAAAACCTTTTAATTAAGCATGCATTAAAATATCATGACGCATTCAAGATAAACTTTAAAGACTATTGGTTCTCCAACAACGAGGTTAGGGGCGTCTACAAGGGATATTTGACATATACCAAAGTATGCCCAATTTGCATCATCATGCGAGTTATAACATTGTCAATATCGTCACAAAAAGGTTGCTATGGTCCCCATCGTACCTAGTAATGGAGCCCCAACAATTTAGAGGAAAAACATTGTCAATATCATCACAAAGAGGTTGCTATGGTCCCATCGTCCCTAAAGTAATGGAGCCCAACAATTTTAGAGGAAAACATGAATCCTTATACCCGACAATGAACAAATGTTTATTAAAACGAAGACCCTATCGAAATACTCACAAACCTTCACAATAGATGTTAATGAACATTGTTGTATAAAGCTAAGTGGCTCTGTTGGCACCCAACATATGTATCTATTATAAGAATGTGCAAATTCGATCAAAACTAAAGTGTTGTTTATGTTTTACTCTGGCGCCCTTGGCCGTTTCAAATTCGGTGTCTGGCTATGGACATGCATAAATCATCGAGACCTTTGACCTCGATGTTTTTCTCGCTTTTGTACACCTCTACACTCCACGGTTTTTCTTTTGCTTTTGTAAATTCCTAGCGATGGTTTCCATGAGATCCTTGTGCACTTAACGATAGCTCTCTAACATTTAGTGTATGCTAATATCAACAAAATACCTAATAAATTTTGTCATATCAAATTCTTTTTGAGGCAATTCAAATTGTAGTTGCCAAATGTGCATATTTAGCGTCGCAGAAGGACATACAATAGGAAATACGCCAATTAAAAATTACCAAAAATACATCCAGTATGTGGGAAGGGGAAAAGACCATAAAATAAATGCAATTTTTTACTACCACAATTTTATCAACCCATTTCTTCTGTCGATTAGACTTAGCTCAAGTCTTGCCTTCTCTGACCAGTTGTGCTTCTTGCTAGTTTATTTTATTTTTAAATTTCCCTTCATAAAATGCATGTAAAATAGCCTAGACCTCTAAAAATCACCATTTGGCTGTGTTATAGCCACTAATTTTTCCATGCTCTTTTCCTTACAAACTTTCTTCTTTCCACTTCTCGCTCCTCCAAGTTGTGGTGCATTGTTCCTTTTTTGCATGAGTTTTTACATGAGTTCATCGGTGGATCGTCAAGACTTTTATTGATCTTTGGAAGTGAATAAAGATGGAAATTTGATCGCATTGAAACTAATTTGGGTTAAAAAGTCTGATTGGGATACATCAAAGCGTGTCCGCGATTGGAAATTCATGACAAAGTTCCAATGCATCACAGCAATGACAAAATGCACTTCAATCCCACAAATAAGAAGTCAACCTTTTGCTTCCACAAAAGAAGTATAGCTTTTATGCCTAAATCACCATCCGATAAGCACCGGAACTGTGCGGCCACCATTGCTTTTCCTTACGGTTATGGTTTATGCAACCATATAGTCTCTATGAATCTATAATCCGGCTATGCATTCTGCAAGCATTTGGTCTTTGATTACGAGTTTCATACAACCCTATATAATCTCTGTGGAAATCCTTAACTGCTATGACCAAGGTTTTCTTTTTCTATGTTATTCAAAATAAATAGAGATGATCATATATTCACAACTTCGAGTAGGTCTAGAGTTAGGGCTATTTCTTTTCAATTTTAGAGCTTGGTAGCGAGAACAATTTCAAGCTTGAAGGTTGCACTTTTTATTAGAAATTACATTCATTTTTTTTCCCTACTTTTCCAAACATTACGTTACGCACCTTTCAAGAAAGGTTTTTGCCTCCCGCAGTCAAATATTAGAGGCTCAACACATTGTATACTCATTATTGAGTTTGATACATTGTTTCATCATGCGGTGTTAAGAGCTTTCATTGTCCTTTTGAATTGGGACATTAACCCTAATGCTACTAGCCATATCTTCTTTCCTATTTTGTCTTTTATAATGCTGTTATGGTAAATCTGAGACTTTTTTGGTCTAATACCTCCCTTCTTATGCTTAGATGCTTCAAAGTCGTCCCTAGGGTCTTTGCCATCATATTAGAATCTCTTATCATCCCTACCATGATCCCATTAGTCTCTTTTTATGTGCATAATGAGTTGTAGATGGAGACTACAACACATTTCAAGTGGTTGGCTACTTATGGAGCAAACAAATTCCATGCAGGGACTAGGCTCTGGTACAAAATGAAAGCTAATGCAATTTAAGGTATACTAGTAACCACCTCTCCGACTGTAATTTCATGTACCATATCCGGTGATCTCTTTCATTCTCCATGAAAATGGGTTAATGCTATATTAGATCATTCAAACTAATGGCTGCTAATAAATTTTATTTGACCTCAATGGGTTAGAATTGCTTTAGAACATTATCCTATTTTTATTCCACCTTTTCTTTGCAGTACTTTCCATCTATTTGTGTGCTAGGTTTTCAATACTTAAGGTCGTTTGGAATTGTTGGGAACAGGCTACCTGCAATTGAAGTAAGCTAGAGGATTCTTTGGTGACAATAAAAGAAAGAACTCCGGGAATAACCTCTAGAATGGAACAAGCTCCACCAATAAAACATCAGTATTTTGAGTTGAAAATTGGATTTACGCATATGAAGCCATCATATTAATGAATGACAATTGAGTATCTTTCCAAATTAAGTGAATATGCAAAAAGATAGAGTTCTGATTACAATAATGTATACGATGGATGGCAATCTTAAAATCTCAAAATGTTTCTACGAATAATTGGTTTGTGAAATCTTATAATTGTTCTATATAAATAAAAATGATTATGAAAAACTTCGTGAAATAAAAGTAAAATGGAGACTTATTTACTTTTAATGATACATTTATTATTATTTGTTTTAAATCGCATGAAGTTACACATTCCAAATTCTCAGAGAAGTTACAATTCGAGGGCCCATCAAAATTTGGTTTCCAGGGTACTTTATGGTCATAAAATGCCTCGTGAGAAGCATATAACATCAACTACCAAACAGCTAGAATATACATTTCTATTCTTGATCATGTAGGGACATGAGTTTGCGCCTAATTAAGTTGTCTTATTTGCGGAGGGAGAGAGTTGAGTCTTATAGGCATCCGTGATGGGGATAAAGTTGTCTTATATCGCATGTATATGATGACATTCGGGCAGAGGGAAGTTGGCAAGCATTTGGGACATGTAATGTCATAGATTTCAATGCACGTATACCTACAATGCACTGACATTCACCCCTTTGACTAAGGACGTTACAGCTTCAACATCAAAGTCCTTTAGCTACGCGACACGAAGCCATGAGACCATCCTCGCCATACCATTCAAAAGACAAACTGTTTCACTGCAACATTTTTACTTGCTTATTTGCAATGGCTCCCTCGCAATGGTCATCCTCATTCTTCTACAAAAACTAAAGCCTAATGCCTTGAATGAGTTTGATGCCCGTCTATGTCCCACAAATGTTGCAAATATATGGTATGACATAAACTGCTTGCCTTTACCTTGTCTTTAATCCAACAAAGTTTTATATCATGCCCAGTTGATAATGAAAATGAAGTTTAGTTTTTTATTTTATTTTTCATTTTGTGGTTTTTGAAGGCTAAAGTTGTAACTTTGTTCATACGAGATATATATGCGTATTTATATTGTGATTTAAAGTGCTTGAGGCAAGTTGACAATATTATATAATTTTCCATTATTCGCAAAAAGAGGTTATGATAAATACATGCAACAATTAGAGCAATTGTGAGATTGCATGATACATATGAGCAATTGTAGCACTTTTATAGAAAAGTTATAAACCCAATATTTATTCTAAGCAACCACCACAACTATTAAAATGGATGCCCCAAAAAAATTAGGGCAATGAGAAGCTTTTAATGCTCAACAAATCAACAATACTTCAATGGATTACAGACAGCGTTATACATTTATACATTGGGGTGAAAATTAAACAATCTTGATACACTCATATCATGATGACAAGGCTCAAAGTTGTGCTATTTTAGTTTTGGTATTGTACAAGGAAAAACAATACAAAATTAGCCATGTAGAATAGAATAGAATAGAATTATTGTCCCTAGTGCCCTGAGGCTCCCCGGACTCACATGTAGCATGGTGAGCTCCTCAAGGGGTGCTACTTAGCGATCATGTTGGTTCATTGTAGCCTTTTCAGAGGGCTTATCTTATTTCTACTGGTACCCGTGACCCCGCTTTATATTTGGCTTCATGGCGCGAGTGTATTGCTATTACCAGCCTTTGAGCTTCCATAATATTGTGATTCCATCGCCCCATGGTTAGTGGGTCAAATTATGAACTCCTTCAATTTTGGTGCACCAAAACTCAATGTGGAAATAGCGACTGTACCGCTGGGTTGTACCCGCCTATCCTAGTGGTCGGGTTGGAAGTCCCTCATTGTCCCAACACTTCAGCTCCTTTCCTTTTTCTACAATTATTGTGTATAGTTTTGGTGCCTACTGGTGCCTTAAATAAGCAACAAAAGTCGACTGATTCGATCTGCGCGAGTGGCTTCATTACTATCGATTAAAACCCTCGGGCTCAAGGGTTTTCGGCGAAAAAACCTTAATAGTAATGGGCTCACTAATGATGTTATTATTATCAAATTCTTCTTCTTCTTCCATCATTCCGAGCCACTATCCTCTTTTGCCTTCTCAGATTCGGATTTTCCTGCTATTCATCCTTTTTCCAACATTCAATTTTGAATTTTTCTCAGATTTTTTCCCTCATGCCACTTCCCCTTGTTTTTCCTTCTTACTGCAATATTATACCCCCATTTGTGGGAGTAACAACCTAATCATTATCTTTTACTATTCCTTTTTCTTTCCTGTGACTTTCTCGTATTGGCCTTTGTGTTTCTATATTTGATCAATCTTCGCGACAAGTCCAAGAAGCTAGGAAGTGATCTTTTGCTTTCAAAATCTTAGAGCCAAACATTTTCTCCTTTAAGCCGGTCAGAGCTATAGGGCGCTCTATCTCATCTATAAGCCGTAGGTGTTCATCTCATGTATAAGCTCATTTGCTCTCTCAAGCCCTTGTCATCATATATTTTCTCGGGTAAGCTTAATATCATTCCTCTGGTTTAAAAGCCCTTTGATGTCTTTCAAGCTCTTGACTGCTTTCCGCATTCTATCATCAATGGATCTCGATATCATTCTCAGATCTATACTATTAGATTTTCCTTTACTGCTTTGGAATCATGTGCCTCTCCTTTCTCGATCTTAAATGTGCACGATTCTCTGGATTTTCCCATCTTCTATCCTCAGTTTCTTTTGCTATGACCATGGTCATGCAATAGCTACTTCCCATCTAAGACCTCCTTCATTTTCTCTCGCCTATCTCTATCCAAGAAGATTACAAGTTGCACTTCTTACGCGATCTCGTCCGGCTGGGCTTGAAACCGCTGGTCCTCGCGATTTCATTCACGTCATAAGAAAACCGGATCATACATGTAGCTCAATATATATCGGACATTATAATAAGTATATCTTGATTCTAGTTCACATTTTCCAAAGATTAGCAATTAAGTTTAAAGTTAAGAATTGAAATTAAAAAACTGATTTTCCATCAAATTTATGTTCACTAATTGCTAGCTTATAGTTAAAATATTAGATAAGAAACAATTATTATTTTAACTAAAAATACTAACTAGAAGTCTTTTCCCATATGTTCGCTTTTGCTATAGCAAACTTACCTAAACAAAAATAATAAGTAGAAGAAGTCAACAAACTAACTAAAAGTTCACCAAAACAAAAAAATACCAGTAAGTTAAAGTGATCTCGGCATCACTCTAGTTATTCAAAAGCTTGATAATTTCCAGTATGCTCTTTTACACCCCTTAAATTGCCATATACATATGTGAAAGCATTTAGTTAAGCCATTTTCAAATCGAAGCTTTTTTAATTAAACATGTGTAGCGCTCTTTCTCAGAAGTTAGCTCTAACGAAAAATTTAACTAGCATTGATGTGAAATACAATCACTTGATGAACACCTGCTAATTCAATGGTAAACTAAATCCAATAGAAACCTCTTAAGAAAGTACAGATCTTCCTCAGATCGATCCGCCATGCAAAATAGGGAGCCATGATAAATTCTCGTGAAGATGTAATTATCTTCATTATAGAAGGATGTGGCGGATAACATACATTTTACTACACTTCTAGCATGTTCCTATGTGCTTCACCACTAGGGTTGAGATTTCGGGATCATGGTGTTTGTTTCTTGTTTTTTCCTTCTCTTTTTTTTTTTTTTTCCGTGTAACTAGATTTGAAGCTTTGGTAGCGGGCGCTTTTAGCTTTCAAGAAACACTGCCTGCTGAATCGGACCATCGCTTCCCAAGAAGTACATGTTTCTTACCCATCTACTACTCAAAAGTAAATGGCGTGGCTTGCTAGTCATGCTTGACACGAGCGATTTTCTTTGTAAAGAAAGCTTGACGACTTTAAAGTCACGGACGCACTCCAATTTTATCAGGTTCTTCTCTTTGAAAGCATTTTCGCTTGACATCTCTCGTGATTTTTCACCCTCGCTTCGCCCTTTCTCCTCAAGCAGAATCACTTCTACTATATTTTCAAGTTTTGCAAGAACCACTTCAACTGCCGCGAAATTCTCAAAAGTTAGCATGCCCTCCCCAAGATATGGACCGCTACACCCCCGCACTTTGCAGCAAAGGTGATTCCCCAGATATAAAAAAATAACTTCCGCAGAAGCTTGGTAGTGTAATAGAGAGAGTAAGTTTTGTGCAAAATAAGCTAGCTAAAAGTAGTTGGTCTTAGCTATGAACTTGAAGTAAATGGGTTGGGTTGGTCTTTAGTTATGGAACTGAAACTTTACTTTTAAAGGCGAGGAAGCTTATGCAAACTTTGGGGAAAGTCTTGGCGGGTTTAATTGAAAGAGTAATGCAAAAATAACCGGATAGGATAGTATGGAGGGAGGTTCCATTAATCCAGGTTGCTTCTTTTTAAAGTCATGTAATCATTTTTTTCTAATTTTTAAATGCCGCTCTTTTAAAAAAAGAAGGGGCATTTTAAATTTAGCCAAATGGAAATCTAGAAAAAAAAAAAAAAACATATGCCTTGAAAGCATTTCGTAGCAATTTAATTTGGTGGGTTCAAATCCCCATACTACTTTATTTGTATGCAAAACATTTGTATGTGACACTTGTTTTTTTTTTTGGACTGGCTATTGTTACGAGCACCAAGTGTTGGTTTTCATTTACTTGACTTTTAAGTGACTTCATCACTATAGTACAAGAATCATGCTTGACTTTTAATTGAGTTCATCACTATGGTTCAAGATTCATACTTGAAATTGGGATTTCACCCCATCTTGATTTCTAAAGGATGACCCTGCTTTGTCCATTTGGAATATGACTTGGCATATTCTTATATTTGATGGTTAGGATTATATGGATGAAGTAATAGCATTCATTGTTTACCTATTAACAATCTTCGCACATTTTCTCGACGGTGAAAAGAAAAATGTTACTGTGTTAGGGGTGTCACCCATACATGTTGGTTTTTATTCCCCCAATAGGCGCCTCAATGTTCTAAAACCCCCATCCCCAATAGACGCCTCAATGCTTTAAACCACTCATATGACACCTTACGAGCAACGCCAGACATACATACGTGTTAACGTTAACATGATTGAATGATTTATGTGTTGTTTTAACCATGTTTGATGTAAGCACAATCACCACTACAACATCTGTTAAGCAACATGCTTTGAATGATCTATAAATTATGCTTAAACATGTTTGGCATAGTACAATCACCACTATATTTAGCATTGTAACATACAACCATTTCAATATTGTTAAGAAGAGTAAGTGTGGATAAGATTATTGGGTTATATTGATGCGTTTTCTACGTAAATTTGGATGCATTTAACAAGAACAACATTTCTTTGAAGAATAGTAGTGTTATCATCATTATAGGCCATTTTACAGCAATTACAAAAATATTTATAAAGCAAATCATGTCCGTGCATTGAAAACATCAACCCCGGCTGGTCTCAAAAGTTGCACATACATGGACATTAAAGACCAAGTGTCACAAGCGGCGAGGGGCCGTTGTGCGACGTTTACCTAGTAAATTATATTTACTTGACAATTTTCCTGGTACCATTTATTTCTACTAATTTCTAATGTATGCTTCATCCTGCGGGAGACTAAAAAATTTCTATTTCAAATTATTATCCCAACTTACAAAATTAAGACCAAATTTTAACACTATCAAAATAAGACAACCACATGAAAAAAAAGAAGGAAACATAAACACAAAGTGCCTATTCATTCTTCTCTGAAGATCAACAATTAGCTCAAAGTTGAAAACATGAGCAGTTCATAAATATTGGCAAAACATGTAAGAAATTTGTGATCCTAATAACTTACCATCAAGTCCGCCCTCGCGGTTCAAGCTTAAAAGCGGGTTCAGTTCATGCTGTATCTTTTGTTCCGTGGTGTTAAATCGGCAATCTTACCAAATATCCACGTACCACTTACCAAACCGGCACTTCTAACTGAAGCGGAAGTGCGGAGATTTCAAAACCATCTCAAACCAACAACTTAGGGCCGTGGAGGCTATTGATTCTTACATGCAACAAAAGGTATGGCTTCATCTATTTAAAGCTTGAACCCTAACATAAGAACCCTAATGCCAGGCGGATAATTTCAAATATATAAAAGTACCATTTTGTTAGGTCGTTCGGTGGATGACTATTACTAAGCACAAACAAGCTACATCGGCTTTTTTTCTTTCTCTTCATATTATATTGCAATGCAGAAGTAATTACTTTCGACACTGAAATAAGATAACTATGGATTCTTAATTGTAAATTCTCAAAATTAGGTTTTATCCTAACTCGTGATATTATGTAATTTTGTTGCTATTCTTTTCACATATGATATTACATAAGGATGTGAAGAAATTATTAATTCGATTAATTTATCTAAAGAGACCTTGGCTTGGTGAGATTAGTTGTTAGGGTTAGTTTCACTTTGATCATTAATATGATTCATAACCTGAGACCCATTCCACCCAGTTAGGCTTTGATTTTCAATGTATGCCTGGATTTGTTACACGTTAGGAGTTAGAATTTGATAAGGAAGATTGTAGGAAAATAAGATGGAATAGTAAACCTATAATTAATTCACTTTTTTGTGGCAAATGCAAAATGAGTAAAATTGCAAAGCAAATGATCAACAAAGGCACGGTCACAATAGCGAGAGAAAAATAAAAATTGAAGAACTTATGACCTTCGTTCACGGATACAAAGGGGAAGAAAAGAATTTGAACCAAATGAAAGATATTGAAGGCCAAAAGACCGTGAAATGAAAGTTTAAAACTAGAAATATTTCTGAAATGCAATGAACATTTAAAGTCAATCACTCCCCTTTTTAATTTCAAAATCGCAAATATGAACTCAAGGTGCTTTGTTGGATGATTGTAGTCACTATTTCTTGTTGCAGTTTCAATGTTTTGCGTATGTGGATTATCTGATGTTTTCTTATGTATGGGATGGCTGAATCATTAAGTTATAAAGGGGTGAATTAGGCGGGAAAAGGGCACACACAATCAATTCGCCATTTAGACAAAATGGATCTAAAACTGTTTAAAAGCTAATTGTTCAAATGGTGCCTTCCCCTACAAGTTTTGGCCTATCGATTTGGCCATTTACAAAAATGGATCACGAGGAATGTGTTCCAAAATGTAAAACTATCTCTTCTTGGCATTCATGCTATTCAAAAATCATTCCCATTCTCAGATTACATGCTTTACCGCTACATTTGTTTACTAATTTCTCTCTTTAACTGGCAATATAAGTTTAATTTTGGTGATCACTTTGAAGGAGGATACTCCTGAAAAGCCAACATCTTTGTATCCGAATTCGAACAGAGGCGTTGTCACTTAACATTAAGTTACAATGGACGCTCAATATGCATCATATCACACCCGGTTACAAAACAAGCATTGCAATTTATTTCTCGACGATAGTAGTACATCATGGAAAAAATTTGTTGTGTCAAGAGGTTTAAAGACATATAACAATCGGGCTCTAGAAGCTTTAATTCTAATGTGCGTAAAGAAAGAAAAAATGTCGCTCCCGTAGTTCCAAATTTTGGAATATGAGATTGTTCCAAATTTTTGATATTTGCAATGGTTTAGCTTTAACCATTTTCGGCTAATAAGATGATCTATAAACAAGTGCAGAAAGGGTAATGATATTGCCCCAAAACCCAATGCCATGGACAGGATGTGGTTTGCAATTGCACGATGCATAATTGGGATTTTGAGAGTGTTATTGTATGGTCATTCAAGGACGATATTAGCTTTTGCTTGATTGAATTTCGTTCCATTCTTCATCGTTTATTTTGACATTCAAAAGATTCGTTTTACGCAATTGAAAGTGCTGTTTTTGGATTAGCTTCTCGCCTCGCCCTAAAAGACAAGTCTCATCAACGATCCCATCACGAAGCCAGCCTAATTCGGTTTGAAGGTGCATGGCCGTTGGAGTTGACCAAGCCTTTTATAGGTGTTCGTCTTGTTGTTTAACGTTGAAAATGAGCCTGTTGTCTAATGATGCAGCATTTTTGGTTTTCTATATAAACCTAGCAAAACCACTCCTCGCCTCATCTAAGCTAATCAAATGAAGCTCAAAAGAGGTGTTATTGATTTTTCTCTGCGGTAGCTTCATTTGGGGAGAAAATTCATTTATTTCCATTTAATGCATTGCGGGAAATGACGAATCGCCATTGCTTTGCCTTGTCGTTGGTGCTCGTAATTGGAGCAAATGCGAGGATCGCACCCAGGCAAAACAACTTGTTTCCTCGAGGGAACCCTCCCGGCAAGGTGGAGGGAACCTCCGGAGGAGGAACGGTGGAGGGAAACCTCCCGGAGGACAACAAGGTGGAGACCATAATGGACACGTTGAGGTAAGACATCAATAAACCAACCTTTGAAGGATTTCTCGTGGGCGTTAAATTTCTATCTATTTTTGAAAAGCTTTGTGTGCATGTTGTATATTAAAACCTATCCTAAGGATTATTTTACTACCCTTTCTCGGATGGGACATTATGCTATGGAAACCATTTGCCTCCGTGCTTGGTATTGGTGACAAGAACTGCGGATTTTCCTCCCTTATTTCGTGGAGGCCGTATGGTACTTGTTACGAGGTGAAATGTAGAGGATTAGGATGTCTACCGTGGCCTACTAGGTGGCCCAATTGTATATAGTAACTGTAGTAGGCCGTTTGTCGAAGGAATCCAAATGCTCTTTGATCTATCTACTAATTTTGATTCCTACAAGTTGCCGGATACTAAAAATAAATCTTTTATAGACATAGACTATCAAGGTAAACGGTCTAAATGCCTTATCATTTTTCTTTTAAGTATATAAAAATAAAATTAGAATGCACTCAAAATGATTATTATTGGTTATTTTCTGAGGTGAAATGTGTGAGAACCGGGTAATTAACTCTTGTTGATGTTGATGTAAACTTGAATCGTATTTTACTACTAATAAGCAATGTTTAGCCGGTCTTTGGAGACATTACTAATGTTAGAATCAAGGGACCCAAATCACGTATGGATTGATACATCCCTAGGACTATGGTTGCTATTGGATGTACATGCTACGACTACCTCAAGGGCCTAAGTTTGACTATTGAAGTGAAAACTAGTGATGGCAATAATGCACCTCATATACCTCCGGATTTGGCCTTCTAGTGAGCTCTATGTTGGTGCCCAAATAATGTTACTTAGGGTTGCATCTCTTGTTTCTTAGTTAAGTGTAGTAGCATAAAAATAACTTGTAGTTGTACCTTACATATGGCGCAATCTATCATGTCTTTGAAGCACCTCGTATTAATCAACATGTATTGTTATTAAGAAATTAGTGTATTAGGAATAATTGGCAAATGTAATGGGCGCGATTGATATCTCTTCCTCGTAAAAGTGGATGATAATGTTAAATTTTATAAGATAGATAGTATTTTTTAAGTCATGCCACATTGGCACCGGTCCATGAGGACATATAATGAGACCAGAGACTTGAACACAAGATCTCTTAGTTGCTAACCCAATGGACTCCAAGAAACTTGTTTTGTTGTTGTTCAATGATGATGTCTTATCTTTTCAAGTCAGATCATCGCATTGTAGACTCTAGGTGTCTATAGTCACACGTGGGTAAATCCACCGGATGCAATGCCATCATGACTAACGTTGCCACTTCATGACTACCTAACGCTTTGTGGCAAATTTTGTGGACCACGAAGAATAACCTCCTCTTTCTAGAAGGTTACGATGCACATTCACCATTTTAAAAAAAATGCTTAATTTTTTCTTAAGGTAATTGTATCTATAGCCTACATTGAATATATAATACAGTCGAGTCCAAGACAAAGAATCCTCCAATCCACATGCTTAAATGGGCGTTCTCACCAACACTTCCTTGGTGCTCAAATTATAGTTGCTTAGTTTGCTTTCTTTATTTCTAAAGTTATATTGTAGCGTTGAAATAACTTGTTATTTCATCTTTGAACTGAACCGGGTAATATTTGAGGTTGCTATTCAAGTGAAGGTGCATCTAGGTATTAGTAATATAATGAGCTTTGATATCTCCTCATAATTTTCGAATCTATAAGACTTGTACGAAAAAATAGTACATATATTGTTAAGTCCAAGACAAAGAATCACTTCTATATCCATCTTCGTGATAAAACTAGACATGGCACTTGACGACTCATCTATAGGACATGTTACTATAGGAGTAGTCCTCTCTGTCTCCACACTTCCGAGTGCATAAGATGACTTACTAGAAGACTAGTATGAGAAATTGTTGTATTAATTAGGGCTAGTATGTGAGAAAAATAAAAAGCTTTAAGATACTACAGAAGGACTTCTAAAAGAAAAAAATGAAAGGTTTTAAGATATCACACATATAATAACTTGCATATCTCATCTTCCTTTGAGAAGAAGAAATGTATATTTATCATATTGAGTATTAAATGTACAAAAGCCGCTTTTGTCGAGCAAATTAGCTTGAAAAATAGCAAACCAAATATACCAGTTCTAATTTTCAAATAGTAATGCCTAAATCTATTTGTTTTTAACTTCTTGTCTCACCAATCATAAACAAGATATATGTTGCAATATATATGTCATTTATTACATGTTTATGACTAAATTCCTCCTTAAAGTATAGTAGTGCTCCCTTTACATTATGGCAGCTAATATAAATAAGGTACTTTCACTCCATTTGCAAATATGTAAATTGGGATAATTCCTATATATAAAGTAAAATAAGGATCCGAAGAGAATTATGAACCATTATGGTTAGCAAGACAATGACTGCTTATTCAAGTAACATTAGAAAAGGAACTGTGAATTGGGGATGATCATGAAGTGAGAGCTTTGACATAAACAAGTTTTAGAAAAAAAAATCATTCTACAATGATCACCGCTTGTATGAAAAGTGCTTGTTGAATTGTCATTCCCGAGCAGAAGGTGCCCAGAAAATAGAGTTTACCTCCCACCCCTCTTATCGGCTTTTATTGGAGGAATGAGGAGGATTCTAGCAACAGCTAGACACACAAGAATATGTTTGCCATGAGACAAAAATGAAGGTAAATCAAGTAAGACAAAGGTTATGTGGAAAAGAGGCGCTTAGGAATGAGGTTTGAGGACGAATTGAGCAACTACGCCGGTACAAATATTTAGGAATAAAATTCACATGGAATGTGGGTGTGGAAAAGAATAACTATGGTTTATGCGGTTTTATATAGTACCTTAAGTTTGTGGAAACATACATAAGGCAATAGTACATGTAGAAATTGATGTACAGGGTATTATAATAAAGAAGGGTGTTGTATGGATGCCCAATGGGGTAGGCTTTAGCAAAGTATAGATAGCCGTAAAATGAAAAATTATAGAAAGGTTTTACTAGTCGAAATGAAGATCCCAATGCCATTTAAAATGATACTACGAGACAGGTATGATACCACTCTTGAAATCGAGGCTCTCTATCAAATGCTTATTTACTTCAATAATAGAATAGTACTCTGCTCCCATCAAGCCTTTTAGAATGTAAATTAGACCAAGGGTTGGATGGTTTCAATAGCTTGTTATATGGTCAATAAGTGGTGGGGATTATTCTACAAATTTGGTTGATGTGATGTGGGAATATGAGATCCTGATGGACAAAGTTATGGAAAAACTACATGGATCTCACTCAGGTCAAGATGGGAACTTTATCGCAAAGTGAATCGGATGTTTGCCCATAGAAATTTCTTGTCTAAATCCCGAGGAAATTTTTTATTCTATAAAGCATATATGGCAGCCTAAAAAGCATTAACTTCAAACCATTCAAGCCATCATTTATTCTTTTCGCTTAATTTATATGATTCCCCCATTTATTGGTATATGTGCAATCGTAAGTCCATCAAGTCATCCGTGATATTATCAAGTCAACCATCTTCAACATGAGATAATAATTTTATCATGATTGAGAATTTTAGCAATTGGAAATTGGTGTGCAAGGAATATGGCCATTTCTTGGCGCCAACCAAAGGCTCTGCGCTAGAGTGCAAAAGGGAGAGGAGGCCGCCTCCTCTTGATTCCTGCGATCTTCACCTTTCTTGCAGATCAACAAAATTGATGCTAATGATTTTGCCATACCTATTCTGCGGATTCTGTTTCTTCTAAAGATTCTTCGATTTCCGATTGAAATCGGGTCAAAGCGTCTTTATGATTTTGCTAGATGCCACTAACCCTCGGCCCGATTTGCTAAAGTTGGTTGTATTATTTTGCCGGAAGTTGACTCTCCGGCAACCTCGAGATCTTGTTTAAACTTAAGGATAGGTCTAAATTGGTCTAAAAAACTTTACAAAAGTTACAATATTAGTGAAGGATTTAATCTTCCATTTTGCCATTGGGAATGATCCATTTATCCATCAAAGACAAACAAAAAATCCAAAAGATTTAGTATCCATAATATTATATATAATATATACTACAACAACCGGACAATCGCATATGAGCTTCTAGCTCTAGAACTCAACCCCAAGCCTCTAGCTACATCTCCTTACCCATCAACTTGACCTCATCGCTTTAATCTAATCGCGACATGCACTCAATGGGTTATCCTCGTGACTAAGTGGGGATTCCCGACGCTTCTTTACCGTATTTTACAGAAATCTTGGATACAAGAACATACACGCGTAGAAAGCTCGCCAGAAAGTACAATGCTGCATAACACAACATAATCCGCTGAAATACCAAACATGACCATCGAAGTAGAGAAACATAGTCAAAATACCAAAACATCATAACATAGCTCCGAAAAATGGGAAGCTCACTTAAATACATGCCCCGCTAGCGTAAACATGCACATCTGCTAGCCTACATTCCTGCGCCCTCAGAAAGGTGAGGGTGGGGATAAACCGATATGCATTCTCCTTCCCGCATCACTGCCCCAGCCGAGACTTCCTTGGGTACTATGGGGTCAGCAAGAGTTGACGAAGTCTTCTCGATTAGGGAACTATGTCCAATATCAAAGAATCATAGGATGAAACATGAGCATGTCACAGCTCCACCGCGACCTGTAGAAGCCCGGATCCTAGAGGTTCCAAATACATATTAAAATGCCAAGACAATGTGAATAATGCTTCTCCATTTTGGCGGGTTTGTTAAGCAAAAGATGGGAGGCGCACATCTTCGCCATGCCCCTCTATCCAATAACTTGAGACTCATGGTGGTGGGCACCATCGCCCGTGACTTCGCCAAGATCACTGGCACCGGGCTTCATCCTTTACACGTAGACGAATGGTTCTGCGTGTTAAGCCCTCTATTCAAGTACGGTATGAGGTGAGGGTCGCATCGCCTGCTCTTTGAATTTCGTGCAAAGTTCCCGCCTTCCTCGCTGATGTTTCTTCTATGGGAGGAAGGTTTTAAAATTCTAGTTCTCATAAGTGTTGGTGTTGTTGAAAGGGTGCCATGGGACTGCTATGAAAATATTCACAAAGGCAAAGCAATTTGCATTAGTATATCGCTTCTTTAGCACCACAACCTCCAGCTTGCCGATGGGTGGCACTTACATGTTCCACAACCCACTTCTGTGTCGCATATGGCGCATGGCTTTGGGATCTTAGGTTGCTCCACCCTAAAGTCTCTCAGACCGGTAAGGTGTTGGTCTGGCTGTGTGCTCAAGCGGTTAATGCCTTTCTCGGCTATCGCTATGATCCTCGTGATATTCCAATATGCTCGCCGCTTCTTGACGCTGAGATTCTTTGGAGCATGGTTCTTTGATTGTCCCGAGGTTCAACCGCGGGTCCCGCTACAAGGTTTGTTTAATAAAGACATTGACTACCGATTCTTTTGGCGCCCTATCCAACCGCATGGCGCCCAAACAAATGTATTTCATCCTTGGTTTCGCTTGGTTCCTATGGTCGAGCATGGAGTCAGCAGACACCACATCTTTTCGTGGCATTTATTCATCCGCATAATGTTGTTATTACAAAGGGTCTGTAAAAGATATTGGATAAAATTTCACAAGTGTTCTTCCCTTTGACTCAACTAGCGAAACGATCCGATTCGCATCTTCAATTGATTCTTATCATTAGTCTCTATTCGAGTAAGCGGCATTGTGCCCCAGCTCTGCCCTTATGGCACTTCCCTGCAGGCTTACACGCTTAGATTTACATGTAAATTTTGTATCACTTTTTCCATTAATAAACTTTTTTACCATTCCTTCAAAACCAACCTTAGCTTTGACAAAGCCCAACTAGGATCATCAGTTCGCGACAAGTCAACTCTAACCCATACAAAGTCTAGGTAGTCTTAGATGGGACTCAAATTCTTAGTTTCCTTTTAACAAACCATAAAATTTTGACTATAATCCATAAAAGGTATGCGCGTGAATCCTTTTAGATAAACCTTTTAAACAAAATTCCAATATCCCAAAGAAGCATATAAAATCAATGCATTTTGGAAGTCCAGCCAAGAATTGGTATCAAACTTAAGAACGAGACAAATACTAGCGGTATTATTTATATCCACACTACATGTTTTCACAACCAATACTCATTCCCCTGCTACGTCTTTGACCAAACTTTAAACCTGAGCTTTACTTATACTCATTATATTCTGCTTCCGACTAATATAACACTCAAGGGTGTTTCATGATATTTTAAATAAGAAACCAAAGGATGCATAATATAGTTCGGTTTTCTTTAAATAGAGTATTAGGAAAACACCTTTCTATCTATCACTAAAACGGCATATCTTGCATCTAATATAACGTTTCCGAATAAAAGCAGGACAGCGCCCCTATTTTATGCACACAATGTAATGATTAAAAAATTCATTCCCTAGCTCGATATTTGTTTCAATTATGTTCATTATACTCGCCTCGACTCAAGTATTTCCCTCGATCGCTTGTTGAAAAATCATGGATGCACGACATAACTAGTTATTCAAGTAGAGCACAAAGAAACTACCATTTTACAAAATTTCAAGATGTATATATTAGTCTCAAACAAACATGTCTTGCATGAAGTATGGCTTTTATTTGACATGGTATAAAATTGAGATATCACAATATGGCAGATTTTACATGCATACCAAGCTTACACCGCAAATACAAGTTAATTATTTTCATTAAAATGTCAGGATGGTTCACGATCGTGAGACTTTATGAGCCATATTGAATAGCATAATTTGGTCTTCTACATGGGTAAAAATAGCAATAATATACGCTTTAAGGCCTAAACAGGCGAAAGGTAGCTGGGCATGTAACATGTTTTCAAAGCTTTTAAAAAGAATACCCCGCAACTCTCAATTTCCAAGTAGAAACCTCGTTTCATTATGTATTATTTCTAAAACAAGAGCAGAGAAAGATTCACCATATATTATGTGCCTCAAGAGTTCGCAACCATGAGTAGCCAAAACCAGCGTAAGATAGATCACGAGTACATTCTTTGTTTCTTGTTGCTTTGAAATGGTTCTTCATTCCACTCATTGTTGCTAAAGTGCACCCTCTTACAATGTCTTTAACTCCTTCTACCAATCCAGACACCAACTTCATATGCAAAAAGAGACAAAGGAAGGAGCACTCAGACTGGCACTCAATCATCAAAACATTAGCAGAAACCGTAATGATTGAAGGGCCAAAAGGTACATGTGGTAACTCTCGCTTTATTGCTATATTTCACCCCTTTGTAGCCCTTTTGCAAATCATCGATCTAGCACGATAAAAGGAGAAATATAAGCTGTACTAAATATTCAATCACATATTGAAATAGAACTCAGAATCCACCTTTGTATTGGAAACCAGCAAATTAGATTCTGCTATTAGAATTTATAGCATGCCGTATTCCACCTTTAGATGCAAATAATAGAAGATATATAACCAAATAAGACCAAATAGAACTTATATTCCATGATCACCGCCCATGCAAATCAAAGTTGGCATATACAAAAAGCCTGCATGTATCATCCTGCACCGCGATGAAGCCGTTTTGCGTGAGCTGAACAAGATTTTCCATGTCTTCTCTAGAGCAAGGTCGATTCAAAGGTAAAATGGCTAAAATGAATCAGAGGCCACAAATCATCAAGAACATACACCGTAAATAGTTTTCATGCCCTCAAAACAGGAAATGCAACGGAATGGCCCCTAGTGCTGCTTGCGTATCATCACGATTATAAATGCTGCTTGCATTCCGCGCCGGTATCATCCATGGCTTTTGTAAAATATCCGTAATGGCCTTGGTTCTTAAATGATGATATAATATCTTTCCAAAACCCTAAACAAGAAATTCACCTTTTGACTTTTTTGTCTCCACATGTGCCAAACATTAAGGGAACCGGAAATAATTTTAATGGAATGGAGCCTCCACTTGAAAAATAAAAAGCTCCTTTGTCCTTGTTCAAAGCCAAGGAATTTACCTGGCGTGCTTCATCAATCACACTGATAGTGACGAGGGCCACTTTCACTAGGCATGCATGCATTAGTTGCATGAGTTCAAAGAATAATAGAATAGAATAGAATATCGAATAGAATGTTTAAAAGGAAGGAAGGAAGGAAGGGGAGTTATTTTGAAAGAAATCCTACTTTATCGTTTAAAACAAGCAAAAGTAAAATAACACCAAAACAAACAACGGAACTAAAATTTTCAAAGCATTTGAGAGTATATGACCCTAGAGGTCTTTTAACAAGTAATAGGCAAAAACAAGTGCATAAAAAAAGAGCTTTCATGTATTATCTTTTGTATTTCAAGACAATCCCATAGGCCCATAGTATTTCTGCCACTAAATATCTTAACCAAAGCATTCAATATGCATAGCATTTACATGAGAGTGATGTAAATCATCGGTGAAGTCATCACTCAAATTTTAACACCCATAGGCCCACAAGATTTCAAAGAAAAAATCCTACCATCTCCCAAAGAAAGTGTTAAGACCTTTGTTGTTAACTGTATTATAGGAGGGCAGACCCTTACCGCCATGCTTGAGGTCATACTCAATTCCCTTAGCACATGCCTACCCAATCATAATTTCGTAAATATAAACAAATTCACTTCTCTTGCTTGATTGAGTGTTTGAAATCCCTTCCATGTCTATCTTGATCCTTTGAAGAGTCGCTCTTGATTCCCACTATAGCGTGGAATTTATCATTGGCCGAGGGCATAGATGTAAGGATACAGTCTTTCTTTATTTTTCCAAACATTTTCTTGTTTTCATCATTTGAGCTCTAGTGCAAGTAAAGACATAAACCGTAAATATGCTCGATGCTGCCACATATCTGAAGTTTCCATAAGATTGCATGGGCATTCTATATTACCTTCAGCTTATCCGCTGAGAGCAACAATTATTCCATGTAAGCATGCTCATTTTAACCCACAACAAAAGAAGAATTCAGATATCCCCGTTTCATGAACAACATAGAGATTTATGTAGTAATGGTCGCACCCAAAGTAAGTCTTTTTTCACACCTAGAATTCCCTATTTACTAAAGGCGGAAGAGCATCACCAGTAAAAACTAGTGAGTTCAAGCATCAAGAAAAAAACCCAATCCTAGCTTTTGTGACAAAAGCCCAATTAGGATCACCCGGCTCCCGCGACAAGTCAATCCTTATACAAGATGATCAACCCATACAAAAGTTCGATAAGTCTTAGATGGTACTCAAATTTTAGTTTCTTTTAACAAACCATAAAAATTTTGACTATAATCCATAAAAGGTGCATGTGTAACTTTAGATAAACCCTTTTAAACAAATTCCAATATCCTAAAGAGCTACATAAAATTAATGCATTTGAAGTCCATTAGGAATTATAACAAACTTAAAAACGAGATGCAATACTATGTGGCATATTTATATGCACACGACGACATGTTTTTCACAACCAATACTCATATTCCTGTTTTCATACATGTCTTTGACCAAACTTAGATCAGAGTTTTACTTATACTCATTATATTCTGCTCCTGACTATAACAGTAAGGTATTTCATGACATTAAGAAACCAGTGGATGCATAACATAGTTCTGGTTTTAAAATAGAGCATTAGAAAAACACTCTTTCCATCTACCAAAACGTGGCATATCTTGCAATTCCATTATAACGTTTCTAAGAATAAAAGAGATGAAGTGCCCTATTTTATGTTCCTGACTATACAGTAAGGTACTTCAAGGATATTTAAGTAAGAAACCAGTGGATGCATAACATAGTTCTGGTTTTCAACAGAGTATTAGAAAACACCTTTCCATCTATCACTAAAAACATGGCATATCTTGCATCTAATATAACGTTTCTGAGAAATAAAAGAGCGAAGTGCCCTTTTATGTGCACACAACGTGGTTTCTCGCTAAAAAAAATTCATTCCCTAGCCTGTGATATTTGTTTCAATTATGTTCATTATAATCTGCTTCCTGACTAAGCATTTCCCTTGGATCGCTTAAGTTGAAAAATTCAGGATGCATGACATAACTAGTTATTCAAGTAGAGCATTAAAGAAACTACCATTTTACAGCTTCAGTATGTATAATAGTCTAAATAAATATGTCTTGCATGAAGTATGGCTTATTTGATATGTATAAATTGAGATATCACAATAAGGGCAGGATTTACATGCATACAGCCAAGTTTTTACATAACAAATACAAGTTAATTATTTTCATTAAAATGCTGTGGACAGAATTCAGATCAGAGACTTTATGATATGCAGTCATATTGAATAGTATAATTTTTCTACATGGTAAAAATAGTACACATACCTTTTAAGGCCCAAAAATATGAGCAGCTAACATAACATGTTTTTCAAGTAAAGCTTTTAAAACAATAGCCCTGCAACTCTCAATTTCCAAGTAGAAACCTGTTTGTCATGTATTATTTTCAGAAAAACAAGAGCAGAGAAAAGATCTCACCGCGATATTATGTGCCTTAAGAGTTCAAACGATTGTTTATAGCCAAAAACCAGCAGAAGATAGATCACGGAGTGTACATTCTTGTTTCTTGTTGTTGAAATGGTTCTGTCCACCATTGTTGCTAAAGTGCACCCTCTTTACAATGTCTTGAACCCTTCTACCAACTAGACACCAACTTCATATGCAAAAAAGAGACAAAGAAGGAGAGCACTCGTACCTGCAGCCAATCATCAAAACATTAGCAGGAACCGGTAATGATTGAAGGGCCAAAAGGTACATGTGGTAACTTCAGTTTATCACATTTCACCCTTGTAGCTCCTTTTGCAAATCATCAGTACTAGCACAGATAAAAGGAGAAATATAAGCTGTAGACTAAATATTCAATCACATATTGAAATAGAACTGTAAATCCACCTTTGTATTGAAACCAGCAAATTAGATTCTATAATAGAATTTATAGCATGTTTAGTTCCACCTAGATGCAAATAGAAGAAGATATAACCAAATAAGACCAAATAGAACTTATATTCATGATCACTGTCCATGCAAATCAAAAGTTACATATACAAAAAGCCTAGTATGTATCTGCAGACCTTGATGAAGCTTCGTGCTTGCAGGAGTTGAACAGTATTTCTCCATGTCTTTCTTAGAGCAAGGTCAGTATTCAAAGGTAAAATCCTGGCAAATGAATCAGAGGCCACAAAATCATCAAGAACATACACCAGAATAGTTTTTCATGCCCCTCAAAAACAGGAAATGCAACGGAATGGGTCTATGCATGTTTGCAGACGAATACTGTTTATAAATGCTGCTTGCATTCCAAGCGCTTGCATATCCATGGCCTTTTGCAACTATCCGTACTGGCCTGGTTCTAATGATGTATAATATCTTTCCAAAACCCTAAACAAGAAATTGCTTTTTGACTTTTTCTTTGGTTCATTATGTGCCAAACATTAAACATTAAGGGAACCCAAAATAATTTAATGGAATGGAGCCTCCACTTGAAATAAAAAGCCTTGTATTCGGGTTCAAAGCCAAGGGATTTACATATGCAAAGCCATCAACTAATTGATAGTGACAGCGGCTATTAGGTATGCATGCATTAGTTGCATGAGTTTAAAGAAAAAGTAGGACATTAAAGAAACTTACTTTATCGTTTAAAATGTTTATAAGGATGGAGTATCTAAAATTTTCAAAGCGTTTGAGAGTATATGGACCCTTGTGAGGTCTTTTGACAAGTAATAGGCAAAAAACAAGTGCATAAATAAAAGAACTATGTATTATCTTTTGTATTTCAAGACAACCCTATAGGCTCCATTGTATTTCTGTCAGCTTCAGCCAGTCATCTTAACCAAAGAGCATTCAATATGATGTTATTTACATAAATAAGTGCCCAAATTAGAGAGTGATGTAAAATCATTTGTGAAGTCACCAAATTCTAACACCCATAGGCCCTACAAAGATTTCAAAGAAAGAAAAAAAAAAAAAAAAAAAAAAAAAGAGACAGAGAACAATGCAAAGATCGGGACATGTGATATACATTACATATTTGCTACAGTGTTTAAGTTATACTCTTGTCTCGCTGTCGGTAGGTTGCCCATACAACTTACTCTTTATTTATCTTAAAATGCTCCTAGCTAAGATTTTAATAAACTCACAATTAGAACCCATCTTCCTTGATTGATACAACTATACTACATCTTCGAATGATACAAACGCATTATTCGGTGGTGCCTCCATAAGCCCTTAACCGCCTTTGGCCAATCCAAACTCAATTTCATATCAACCGCATAAGATTCCAATAATTACTATCAATCAATTAGCTATGATTCCTAATATTTCCTAGTTTTAAATCCACTTTATTTAGCTTTCAACAAAATGGTGCAACTAATATAAGCATCATGAACCACTTTGCGCATCCCATTATCCTTTGATGGAATGGTCGTTAATGTCCGCATCAATGCTAGGCTCTTCCCCAAACAGAAGCTCTCCTATCTTCTGGCCAAGTGTTCAATGCCTTTAGTTCCTTCCACTTGTCTCATGTTAAAGCAACAAACATGCCTTAATAATCTATTCCATCCGACATTGTTAGATTTATTATCGATGACTCGTGAGGGTTGGAGGGCACTTTATGCGATTTAGAATAACAACTACGGGCAGTAGTTGTATGACTAGCCCCATCCGGCCCTCAACCACGGAATGAATTGGAGCAGTATAGAAAGCCTTGTCAAGGGCCGGGTGAAATCCACGCTCCATATCGATCCTTTTGCGTGAGAAAAATTTCTTGCCTCTTCAACGAGTCACCCTTGACCGTCATTACATTATTTACTTCCGTAAGGTGGCTGGTATGGGCAATGAACGCCCCAACCTCGGGCTTATACCGCGGGTCATGGGGCGCCCGTGCTCAATAGGCATGCCGAAGGAGAGGTAAAAGCACGCACAAGAGCATAGGTGCATCCAAGTTGAAACCAAAGCCACCACCATCGATGCGGGTAATACGGATGCGTTTCCTCAAGAAATCCTTTGGGATACCGGGTGCCCTGAACATGTTAAGACAAAGCACTATAATATCCAGATCAATCCCACGCTTGCATATGATCCATAACGCATTCGCCTGCACATTTGCCACCGGTGTGCGATTGATAGCTTCCATTCGCATTGTGCACATCGCTTTGCAAATTGAGACAGCGATGGGCTCTGGCGTACGAGAGGATGAATTAGACTGTTGTTAACCGGTACGGCTGGAAGATGAAAGCCACACTTCCGCAAATATTGTCCTGCAGGTACCACATTCGGGCCTATGATGAGTTGATTTGCCTAATCACCTACACTCCACCTTAGATACAATGTCGGGTTTGTGACGCCCTAAAAATATATACGCACTACTGTGAGCATACATACGGGACTTTCCTCCCATGGCTTATCATCTCACCATGAGTGTGGCTCTCGCCTCACTGCTTCGTCATCTATGAAATGATGCCCGAAAAGAAGGACAATGGCAATCATTCGCCCACGCCAATGGGACTCCTATGTCGCTAATACAAGGGTTAGCAATAAAGATAAATATACATAAATACCACGGGGGTGGCGATCCATCCAAATACCAACGCCATAGAATATGCATCTAAACCTAAGAAAACGCCCAAACCCCGTGTTCTACCCCGCCCGTACTCCAATGAGGATCGACCGACGGCCGGGCCTCAAGAGATCGCCTAGAATCGAAGTCTTGGTACATGGCGCTATCGGCATAGAACACGGGCTAGGGTTGTCCACTCCATCCCCTTCCCCTGGCACACTTTGCATGGGTCAATTCATGCTATGGTTTTGCTATAGCCTTCCGGAGACGCAAGCTCTGTGGTATCACCCCTCCTGCCTACCTGTGTTCATGACGCCGGTCCGATGAGGTGCTCTGGGGAAGGCCCCTTCCGTAATCACAAAGGGTTCCATGGGTGAGCTAGAGAATACGCGGCCGACGCAATCTCCAGCATCCGCATCTCGGCCTTTACTCACCCTAAATCCACTAAAGTTCAAGGTGCCCCATACGGGTCACACCTCACACTACACCTGTGTCGGGACTCCATACCCGCCCTCACGGACCGGGTTATCGCCTAGCCCACCAGAGTCCCAGAGCCTTGTATGTTCGCAAGACCCCACCCCCACTTCACCACCACCGGTTCCTTTGTCCGGGTGCTGCCGCACTATAGCATCTAGGACCCGGGGGCTCTGTGCATGTGCCGCACTAATGGGACTCTGCTGTGGTGCTATCTAGAGCATACTACAATACACCTGCCTGCAGGTCTCTACCTCCGTAATCCCCCATTTCGCAGAGTAAGATTAAACAAAGAACTAACAATCCTTCCTTTCGGTGCAAGAACCGTAATCAATATAAAGAGAACTTACTTGTACAAACAAGGGTTAGTTTCTATGATTGAAACACAAAGAGAACGTAGAGAAACGAACACAACCAAGGCCCAATAGGGGCGCATCTAGAATTCACTTGCTATCCTAGCCACCCACCCCTCGGCCGGACTCGCTACTCATGGGGTGCCTCCATCTCGGGAGTTGAGGGTTCAGCCTTTGCTTCATTTCCAGGTATGGTGGCTCGATGGGATGATGGCGATGGCCCCGCCTTCCTTCTTTGGCCGAATTGAGGGAGTCAACACAGTGGATAGGGGTCGTGGTGGTACTAACTTGAAACCCCATGTCGCCTAATCGACAAAGTGTGTGGCTTCCCAAACAAGAATTAGCCCAATTAATCCTATTTAATCTTAATTTTTCTAAGTTATAGGTTATTATCTTTTAATGTGTTAAATTAGCATAGCTAATTTAATCCGTTTTAGAGTAACCCCCTAGGTTACAATTAAGTTCCCATACCCCCATGGTGGCGCAGCGCAGTATTTGCACGCGTCCCATATAAAAATACGCGGATTTTGAAGACCGAAAATAAAGATAAATTACGCTTTATTAATTATCCTTAATAATTTGGAACCATTGTCACATTCTCCCTCCTAAAAATAATGTCAACGCCCCATTCTCCTCCTTAGAATCAATGATGTCCTCAAAGGGGGTTAATAATCTACAAAGATACATATACTTGAAGAACTATATTCAATTAGAAAATAAAGGGAAGAATATAACATGAAATACGCATGGAAATTATAGCATTTCGGTCATGCTAATAGATTGAAGTTGAAAAATATCAAGGTACAAGCACCAAAGTGCCTTATACAAACTTATCATCAAGAGAGTTTAGGACCAAAGTCCGATTTAAAACATCACGGGACAACAAAAGTCACACATGTAGACAAAACCAATATGGGAAAAGTTGGGTCATCAAGAACCCTATACAAGGTGTGACGACCGCTCAATCGGCCTCAAGCATATGTCAATATACCCGTGAGGTCAATAATATGATTAGATTGTGGTTGAAGGGACCACCCCCTATAAATACAATAAAATGTATCTAGAAGGGAACCTATCATGTCTATGGTTTGCAATTCATTGTGGCATAAGGAATGGTCCAGCTTCCTCAGATAGCCGAAATGAACGCAATTATTTACTAGATGCTTTTCAAGCAATGCGCCATGTCAACATCAACAATACACCACGCCCTAGAGAACACCAAGGTGATCTCATCATCGGGTTATTATTATAAGATACGATGCATCTACTCCTAGAACCCGATTCTCAAAATCAAGTCTTCAAGCTTACCGTACGAGCGGGTTGATAGCATCGCTGATGGTGCGGCCCTCGAGATTCCCCTGCCGATGAAGTCCGGATAGTGTTTCTCAAGGTCTATCTTCATCACCCGTAGTATCTTCAACCGTAAGTGCTTCCACTTAACCAAGTATTGCAACATTTGAGTTCTTCCCGTCCGCTTGTAAGCTCGATCAAGAAGAGCTTCGTGCACTATTTTCCACCGTTCTTCACCATTTCTAGGAGGGTTGGGGTATCCAAAACCTCCTCGATCGTGGGTGTGTTGTTTCGAAGACTCACGGAAAGACCTTGTGGATCTTCAAGCCGGGACGGCAAGTCTAAGCATATGCTTGTTCCTCCCACGCCTCAAGAATCTTGAACGCCCCACCATCCGGTGCCAACTTCTTACGCTACCAATTTTAAGCTTGGCTTGTCTTACTTTGATCTTAAGCCAAACTGATTCTACCACCGAAGACTCGTGGGGTTCGCGGTTATCCGCTAGACTCTTCAATCGGATCATCAGGCGTCAGCCAATGGGTAAATCATCAACTTCCTCCACTGTGGCCTCCCCGTGATTTCTAAAAGGAGTTGTTGAGAGACCTCCACTTTAGAAACAGGGTTATGCCATGTGTCCGGAGTAAGACATTGATAGCCATAATTTATCATGAAGGAGACATCTTGGAAGACTCCTCAAGCTTAAATCGCTATAGGCTAATCCTAATGTGACATAAATATAATCCCGCCTCCATTGGGATCGCTTACTCCATACATAGCTGCAGCATATATCTTCGATAATACCATTGACACGCCTGCCCCGACCATCCGTCTGAGGGATGGGTAAGTCGTATCATGGCAAGCTTGGTCCGATGGTGGTGGCAAGAAGTCCTTCCGTAATGCACTTACAAAACTTAGGATCCCCTCCCGATACAATATTTCGCATCCCGCAAGTAACCCCAAAATTTCTTTTGCAAAGAGCAAAGCGGTCGAAGGCGGTCCGTGGCGACATGGCAAGAAATGAGCCATCTTTTGACAATTTGTCGACTACTACCATTAATGCATCATATCCACTGAGAGTGCGTGGAAGGCCCACAATGAAATCCATGGTTATGACTTCCCACTTACGCTAAGCACATCCAAAAAAGTTGCAACTCCCTCGAGTTCTTAATTGCTCACCCTTGGTTTGTTGGACACACCGACATCGCTTTGATGTACCTAGCAATATCCTTCCTTCATCGAGTCAAAAATAGCCGAGCGATCTTAAAATAAGTTTTCATAAAACCCGCGATGTCCCGCTATAGGGTCAAGTTGTGTGTGTCATGGAGAATTAGCTTTAACTCGTCTCCTAACACACAACTTATCCTTGTGATATAATAAGTTGCCCTCTTTTTTATATGAACGAAAAGCTTTCACGCTTCTTATCTCAGACGGGCTTTTACCCAAACTTTCCCAAACGCTACAAAAATTCGATCTCGTGGGTCGGTCCGTTTCTATCTGCTTCCCAAACTCGCCGGGTGAGTGTGGAAATGGCGCTACAATGGGTGCGGTTATCAAAGGATGACGGACAAGGCATCCGCAACCACATTGTGTTTCCGGGCTTGTACATAATATCAAGTCATATTCCTCGAGGAATTCCATCCATCTTCTCCTCGATCGAGATTGAGATTTGGCGTGTGGATAGATAACGGAGACTCGATCCGTGATCTAGCTGAAATCTTCTACCAAGAAGGTAGTGTTCCAACACGAGAGAGGATGCAATCGCCAAAGAACTCCTCGAGTCATGGGGGGGTATCAATGTTCAAGATCATTCATTTCTTTGAATCAGAGGCAACAACTCTCCTCCCCGCATTAGCACTCCACCGGTAGTTATCTTACTAGCATCGTAAGTACACCGATTTATCCTTTTTTCAGATCTAAAGTGTGAGACCGGGTGCGATGTCAAGGTATCCTTGAGCTCAATGTTCCATCCAATCCTTCACTTTCATGCTTTGTGAGATTAAGAAGAAGTGCGCAATTGTTGCAAAATCCTTAACAAATTTCCGAGCAATATCCCCGCGAGTCCCAAGAAACCTCCCACTTCAACATTACCTAGAATAGGCCAATCCTTTACCGCTTCAATCTTGGTATCGGATCAGAGTAATTCCTCCGCTGAAATAATATGCCCTAAATAGTCTAATTCTTGTGTGACGCCCCTACTTCTGAGATACGGTGCACTTCACCGCATACACAAACAGAGTTCATCCTATACCAGCCCATGCTACTGCTGTGGCCTCTCCTGACATGACACAACGCAAACGCGCGGTTCCCCCGGGGAAGAGTGGAAGGGTCATTGCACCCCCGCCTCCCTCGGCCTACCTAGTAGCTTTAAGCGAAACATACATGTCGAGAGCACATATATCAATATCATATGACCATCAATGGCGATGGTCCTCCACATATCCGTGATAGACAAAGATCAACACATTACATAGGGAATCCCACCCAAGGCTCGTACTCAAAGGGATGACCGATTTCGCTTTGGCCCCGTGAGTTCATTGCGCATGTAATTCATGGCAATGGATTTACCGGGCATAAGAACATGGCATAGGGTTGTCCACTCCATCCGCCCTCCTCCCAGGTACACTTTGCAGAGTAGGTTGAAAAGTGTTGGGACCTCCGATCAGAAGCCCGCCGGGATGCATAGCCAAGGGGGCCTCGGGTTACATCTCCCCAGTCCCGATGTGGGCAGGTGGGGATCTCTCCCTCCGTGATCTACAATGTCACTCAAGGTGACTAGAGGGCCACCGCCCAGATTCGACTTGAACTCAATGGAAGGTCATATCCACCACCACGAAAATGAGCCCATGCCTTGCCCACACGCAAGGGCAAGCCATTAGACCTAGTCACAATGATCCCCAGAGCACCTTACACACCATAGGGATCGCTCAAGAGTCGAACACGAACCTCCTTATAAGCCGCCCGCCCCTTCACCCACAAACTGTGTGTGGCTCTTGTGCACAAAGCCGCATCTATAGTGTGCTAGAGAGGCTAATCTAGAGCATCTACTACCAAGCTTTTAGGTCTCTACCCCTTCCCAATACAAGGAGTTCACAAAGATACATCATCCATATATTATCACGTAAGAACTAAAGAACAAGATCTAATCTATATCATAGAGTTAGGTTCTTTAGTTAGAATCTGCTATCTAGAGTTCTAGAGGGTTGCTATGGGCAATTTAAGAGGCTAAACCCACCATTCGATGGCTGAAATGGGGTTTAGACTACTAAATTGCCTAAATACCCGATCCTTGAGTTCCTCCTCCCGACTAACTCACCATCCATCCTGAAATGCTCAATCAAGGAAAACTAATGATGCAGCTCTCGCATTTAGTTCGAGGGCGGTTTTGGCTCTTGAGGCAGCCAAAAAACAGAGCTCTAAAACCCTAGAAACTAAAATGGGCAAGTTAGGGTTCTCCTACTTAAATAGACAAGGGGTGGTTAGGGTTTCCACCATCCCCTTTAGGCATGTGGGATAATTGGGGAAAAGGGCCCACTTGCCTTTAAGGGCTAGGGTGGCCAAATGTGCCCACATGGAAATGTGGCCCCAAATGTGCTCACATGGAAATGTGTGCACATTAATGAATGTGTACATTGGAAAATGTGCACATTAATTGCACCTATGGGTATGGCCCACTTGGCATCAAGTGGCCACATGGAAATGTGTGCCCACATTAATGTGTACATTGAAAAATGTGCACATTAATACTAATGCACATTCTTAGCAAGTTGCCCCCCTAGGGGCTACCCACTTGGCTACACATCGCCGACATTAATGCCACGGTGGGTGGTGGTAATGCTGGACGCGGGCGCATAATATACGCCCCGGAGCGATAATCGCGGCCGAACGCCACATTCTCCCCACCTTGAAATGATGTCGCCCTCACAAAGATCGGGTTCTCCCCACCTTGGAATCTTCCTAACCCGCAATCAACCCGATGCATACGATATACTACTATAATACTTACACATTTATTACGATTACCTTAAGATAATATTTTAAATCATTATTACGCCATTACATTATCAAATAAGTTGTCAATTCAGAACTTCTACTAAAATAAGGTACTTATTAGTTTCTATTATCACAACATTTAGTTTATCACAATTTAACACTTTCATATACAATTATTATTTAAGGTACTTTCATTCCTTGCAACACATTCCAACAAAATTTGTGTTGCGTGTCTTCGCGACCTTAAAATCCTCGCATTAATTTTACAATATCTATAATTACATACTTACTATCTTAATTATTAGAATTACTCTAAGGTAATGTTTAAGACATTACTATTTCATATCCCATTAACTTATCACATCATAACTTAATCCACGCTAAGGTAATTATTAACCTTTACTTAATACAACATTTAAGTTTATCAAAGTTTATCAATTTCATACAAAATTTACACTTCTAAGGTACCCTTCATCCCTTGCAACACATTATAACAAAATTTGTGTTGTAAGCCTTTTCAGAGTTCGACCTCCTTGCCCTCCCGAGCTTCTATTGGCCCAGGCCCATTAATTACCTATTATTAATTATTACAAAAATTTTGGTTATATGGTGACCACCCCACCTATCTACATGGATGCATGGCTAATCTCCCGCAGGGGAAGAGGGTGGATCTTCCATTATGGCCGGGAGACAAATACCATATGCCTATATGCCGCCATGCCTACACCTCTAGTTGCCCAACAGGAGGATATCCTTCCCCGCAAGGGGAAGGATAGATTCCTCCTATCAAAGCATATATGGGGCTAAAGGTGCCTTTCCTATCAATGCATTCCTTAATGACCTCCTTTCTTCGAGGTCGCCTACTCCCGTGGGACAGTATAGACTTTCTAATCTACCTTCCACTCATCCAAAGGAAACGCTTGGTCATGCCTACATTGACATTACACCACGCCCTAGAGATCACCGTAGTGGTCTCATCATTTGAACAACGCATGCAATCCATACCAAGCATAGGTTGCATGCGCAGATTAATCTTAACTACACATGAAACTAATCTAAACACAAATCGACATGCCCGAGCCAATTTTTTTTTTTTTTTCGGCTCCCTTTAATGCATGTGATTAACATAATTACCCTAAGGTAATATTTATGAATTAACATTATCATAGTATCGATACATTACTCCGATAGTACAATTATATTTACTCTAAGCTTTGCAATATTTAACCACTTTTAGATCGCGACATTTAAACAATAACCCCGATTTAGACCTATTGTATTATAGATGTGGTTTTAATTATCATACACAAGAATTAGATGTGTTTTTATTCTCTTCCTTGGTCCTCAGATTACCCTTTGGAAGTATATCCCTAAGATGCACTTAAGTATATCCTAATTCTATTTTCTATTTATATTTATAAGGACCTATAGCTATCCTTTTGAAGGAATTGCATCCTTATAAGGATTAATTAACATGCTACTTCACATTATCGTTGTTATTTAACTTATTTCCTATGATACATATACGCATAACAATTTCTATGCGCTATTAGGGTCTATATTTAACTTATCAATAAGACACATTAAGGCTTATAATACATGCGATACCTTTTACCTAAGGCTAAAACGATCCACTCATTGAGCCAAGGCCGAGTAGTTTGAGGTGACTTGGTCGCTCATTGCTCCCATAGTTTTGCTCCACTTCATTGGTGTAGTTCACTACTACGCCGGGCCTCAAGACGCTGAAGGCCTCCCCGAGCTATCTATCTATCTATCTTACGCTTCATTCGCTTCGCCATTGCCGAGTGAACTCTATTCTACTGGCCACCAATTCGGGTAAGTACGCTCAATCATAAGATTGAGCCCTCCCACTTTCTTTGAAAAGAAAAATGGTCCTCAAGACTCCTTCAATGACATTGCACACAACGCCATATCTATTCTCTCCCCTTAAGAGGTTATACGCTTTTTACTTAGCGCATTAAGTTACTAGCCTTAGCTAACATATATAAACCATCTAAGATGGATGCACATATTATGTTATCATTTATTTCAATATAATTATGGGTTATCTACTTAGTTAGAACGATTCTAAACCACAAGGTTTTGTCATGACGACAATTCCTTTGTCTCAAAAAGACTATTTGATTACTATAATTTTATTTTTAGATGTACCTTGCATGTACTATTATTTTATTATTCTAGAGATTCCCCTTTCTTAGTTATTTAAACTCTTGGAATATTCCTACCAATCGAATTGATGTCATCGTAACAAGTTGGCCTTTGACTTGTTAGATTACTTTTTCTTTCTGTTGATTATTCTTTGAGATACTAGATTTATACATGGTCAACAATTATCCTAGTAATGATTCCTTCTTAGTGAGGAGATCAATCTCACCAAGTGGTTTCAATACATTGGATGTCCTGTTAACAATCGTGTATAATTTTAGTTACTCCTATGCATTTCCTTCCTTCCCAATTGGGCAATCCTTTCAACGAGAATATCCGAATTGCCTTCTATCCCAATATGGATGTTACCATCCATACATTTAACCTACTAGGCCCCATGGCCTTAGATCTTTGAGCTTGCTAGAAGCTCATCCGCCAAGCTGTTCGCTTGAAGGAGCAAGGTAACGTTTCTTCCGAAGTCGCCGATACTTCAGGCCTCCTTGACAAAGGCTCCTCTTTGATGTAGAGGTTGACTTTGTTCGCTAGAAGCCTCTTATTGCCGGGTGGCTTGATGGTGTAGTTGATCATTTGAATCTTGCATGCCGCCAAAATGCCCCGAAAGTGGCGCCGCTGAAAGAGATCTTTCATCTTGAACTCTTTGTCTTGGCAAAAAAAGGATGACTCAGATCCGATATTGTTTCTTCGACTCCATCGATGTCTCATACGCCGAGTCCTCTTGTCGCTATCGTGGTTGCCCTTCAAGAGTGTTGACGATGTTGATTGCTTCACCCCCGCAACTTGCATGACATCTCTTCCTTTGATGTGTTACGCCATGGGAGGGAAGAAATAACAAGGGAACTATACATGCACAACATATAGCTTACATAATTACAATTACTACTAGAGCTATTAGGTCTCCCTTTGTGCCTCCCTTCGAAGTTGGACACCTACTCTTGGCAATGTCATCTGTGTTCCTCCCCGCAATGGTGTTGACGATCTATATCCTCCTATTTGTACGCCGGCTCAGATCTGGGTAACTTGTTGATATACTTGGGCCCTCCGATGTTTGTCGGGCTATGGCACAACCGCTTTGCATCACATTCTAACTAAGGTGTGCTTGTCGCTGATGCTTCGACATTTCACCGGGCTTTTGATCCCGTTTCTGCAATAATTGTTCCCCTTCATGATACTTGAAGCTATTTGAAGGCGCCTCTTGAGGTCGCGGCGCGATTCCTTTGGCTATACCCTCCGAGTTGTTCTCTTCTCGCAGCTTGTTCTTTGAATCGCTCATCCTTGTTCACCAAGTTGCATGCAAGGTCACAGGTAAGTCATCGGCTCGCCTCACCTAGTTATTCTCCATCGAAGCCCAAACTTCTTCGCTTGATCCCCTCGATCACATGGCTTGACGCTGTCACGCCCACGCTATGCCGCCTTCTTGTCTTGAGGTACCCTCCGTGACTTTGATTGTGCTCGCGCCGCTTTTGATCCTCCTGCCTCCGGGAAGCTCGGGGAAGAAGTCGCTTGCTAGCACTTCTCCATCTTTTCAGTTCCTCGACCTTTGTCCTTCTATGCATTTCGGTCTTTTGGCAAGTAAGGCATCATGACTCTCCTCCCCGATGGTCTGCTTGTGTTCGGATGATGGATCCTTATCTCAAGCAGCCTTTGACCCTTTGCGCTGAAGAAGTACCCGCCTTTAGATATACTTTGTCGCTGAATAGCCCGGCTATTATCTTGAACTCTTTTCACCGGAAGGTGCTTCAGCCATATCCTTGTCGCTATAGGTGTCAATGCTTCTACCTTGGGCGCTTGACGCCACATGTCGTAGATATGGTCGGCTTCTTCTCTTCTAATTATCGGTAGGAGTACCGACGGGCCATCACCTAGTTGTTGAAGGCATATCTCCTCGTCAAGGGCCTTTCGTAAGTGCATCTCCATCTAATACACGCGGTCATAGCACATCCCCTATATTACCACAAGTTGGAATTATGGTCGCCGAGATGTTGCCTTCTTAGTTGGCTCGTTGATGCTCGGGTGTTCCTCCTTCCATTGTTGAGGCCACTCATGTCATAAGTTCGCCAAGTGCCGCCACCGCTACAAGAGGTAGTGTTGCCCTCGACGATGTCCCGGGTGCAATGCTGATGCTCTTGACATGACCGGTGTTGTCTCTTTATCCCGACATTGGGTGGACGAGCCGCCTTCTACTTGAGGGCAGTCCCGGGCGTTTGAGTCGGTTTGCTTGGGCTCCTCGCCCCCCTCATTGCTCTTCCATTTTGATCTTGGGCTATGGTTGTGCTTCCTTTGTTTCCTCCTTTGGTAGTCGGCGAAGGAGCTTCCCGATCTAAGCTTAAATCCAGAAAACATGACTCTAAACTCATGTTTCTCCACTATATATGTGGACATCCTAGATATACAATAGACATATACATTTACATTGGGATTTTAATTCATCCACTTTTGCAAAACAACTACTTAAGATCTACCTAATTATTTATACTCCTTTAGGTTTTCCCTTCCTCCTCGCATTTGATTCTTCTGGTTTTGCCGCATCTTCTTCGCTCGTTGACTCCTGATTTCTTTTGAGATGCCGCTACTATTGTTGAGCTTTTTTATGTCTGATCCGAGCTGATCACCTCAAGTTGCGAAGAGTGTTCGCCGATGTGATCCCTTGAAAAAGATGCTCCTCCTTATTGTGTATATTCGCCGCGCCGAATGCGGTAACCGCCACGCCCCTACATGCGTGTGTTGTTGCAAGATTGCCGATTTATGCGGTGCCATTGATCGAAGCTTGAGTAGGGTCACCGGGCTGTTGCGCGGGCATTCTTGAATGTCTTCGGCTCGGATCGTGGGTTGGTAGGGTGCATTGTCATTCCCCCGCAGTTGAATTTCGAAAGCGACTTCGCTGCTTGGGCTTTGCTTTTATTCCGAGGTGGCTCTCCCGCTTGGAAGTGTGGTCATCTCCATTGCCCTATCATAGCTCCTTCTTCTGGTCGCTTTTGCGCGGATTTGTACCGCCGGCTAGGTCGCCTCCCTCCGCCCTTTGGGTCCTAACCCATTCGAAGTCTCGCACTCCTTGGCCGACGTAGTAAAGCCGCCCTTCCTTTGGTTTCTAGGTGTTCCCGGGTCCCAATTCCTCGCTTGAGCGTAATATTCTCCTCCTTGGTCTTGCCCCTAGTGCTCGAGCACAGCCTTCGAAGCCGGAAATGTTCCTTGATATGCCTCCTCCCTCCTCATGGTCTCCTACCTTTTTGAACCGATGAAAGTTCTCCCCGCTGGTGCAAGGGAGCCGGAGGCTCATCTTGGTCAGCCTTAGGTGCTTTGTGGTTGCCTAGCTTGGTTACTCCTTTTGTTGACGCGGCGCTTTGAGCCGGGCCGGGCCGCAAGGTCGCGGTGATCTTCCCTCCGGCTTTCTATATCGCCCCCGTGTCGCCATGAGTTGTCTCCCTCGACGGAAGATTATGCCCTCCGCCCTAGCTCGATGATGCTAACGCCACATCGATGCCTAACATCTTCCCCTCAGCACTGTATTTTGTTGTCTCGCTTTTCCATTTGAAACTCATGCGCCGAGTTGGTGAAGGCGCTGGAGATCCTCTTTCCGATGTGAGCTCGTGGACGGGTAGCCGGAGGTTGACATCTAGAACATTCTTGGTGCCGCGGTTACCAATATTCTTCCCATTTGATGGAGATTGATGATAGGCCTATGGTGTCCCTCGCTCTACCGCTTGTCGGTTGAGGTGTTTGTCGCTGTGCTTCCCCTCTTGGGTCCGCCTTTCGGCCTCCTCTCCTTATCTGTTTGTGCATTGGCTGGGACCTTGATGTTCAAGAAGTTAAGCCTCTTTAGCTCGCCTCAGGGCTCGCCCCCGCCCTTCGAAAAGCAACGCCGTATCCTAGAGTCTAAGAGTCTACTTGAAGGGCTCTCCTACAACATTCTCGGGCTCTATAAGCAAGCAAGATGGCTTGAGCAAAGATTACTAGAGACATATCTATAATCTACAAGTCTATGGACATTAGGACGGTGGTATGGCATGACATGAGGGTTGTTTTGCAAAGCCCCTCATGGTGTTTGAGGTATACTCTAAGGTCCTAGCAAAGTTGGTTTGGGGGGGTCCACCTCTACACATGGAATGACTTGGGCAGCTCTAGGCTCTAGCTCCTTTCTAGGTATCCCGGCAATAGGGAGGTCAATGTGGCGGCTATATAAGTCAAACTCTATTAGAAGGACACGTAATTAGGTCAAGGTTTATGCCTTGGCTCGAAAGCAGAGGTGGTGTACCAACAAATTGGACTTGGGTTGCTATGCTAAGGTCTAGATGACTATAACAAAGGGGTGTTCCCGAAAGCACTCTACCTAGGGAGTAAGGCATCAGCTTCTCGAGCCGAGAGCAAAGCATTTCTTGAAGCTACTAATGGGGTATGCTTCTATCTACAAACAAACTACAGCTTTGGGAAAGCAATTCAAGGGTTTGAGCAATTTTGGTCATTTTGAGATGGGGTTTGACATTTCTATCCCAATTTGAGGTCATAAATGGATTCTAGGCTGCCTAACGGTCCTAACGCAACAAATTTCAGGGCCATTTGGAGCTCAGAGCTCTGCTATGGAGGTTCGTAGGTTGAGGTTCACGCTGCTCCTGCACCGATTTTGAGAATGTAGAAATCACGGCCCCGCGCGTACGGTGAGACATGGGTCCCAATTGGGCTAGGCTTACTCAATTTAAGTGATCTAAGGCTGTAATTCCACTAAACTCATCGAAAGTTAGGCAGAATTGACCCCCTTACTTGGTCGATTTGGAGTCTGTTTTGGGCATTTTTAAGATGGTTCATCGCTATGCCCAGCCCATTCCTAAAATCTAGAAATCGCCCCGGCGCGACGTGTGAGACATCGCCTCAATTTTGCTCAAAAGCTCCAATTTGACTAAAACAAAAGCTAGAATTCTATAACTTAACTTAATTAAGTAACTTTATACGCTATAATTTACTCTAAAAACACGCTTGTATTAAACAAATTTTATCATTTACTTAAATTAATAAGGTTCTCCTTTGATATGATTGGTAAGTGCATATCTTTCTTCATTAGAGTTACCCCCTTGGTGTGTACCGGCGGGCTGTTGAGTCTTCAAAATGTTGACCAGCTTCTGTCACCGCTTGACCCCGGGCCTCCCCGCCTGCTCGGCCTCTCCCTTTCTTGTTTCCTTCAGCCTTTTGGCCTCCTCGGGTCAAGCTTCTTTTGTCGAGGGAGTCGAAAGTGGTCTGCTTTGCGCGCCATATGTCGACGGAGGTTTGGTGTCTATCGATGATGACTCTATCTAGCTTAAGGGTCTTGGTTCTAAGTCTAAGGCTTGGCTATTTAATATTATCTAACATTATTAAAGCTTAAATCTAATTAAGGATTATAATTCAAACACAAACCATGCCCGCCTGGGTTGGCACCTGGGGTTTGGGGGTTCAACCCCGGAGGTTCACCCCCGCCATCGTGGAATTTTTTTAAGATGAGGTTTAAATAGATTAGAAAGCTAATCTAGCTAATTCCTAGGCTGAAATTCAATTACTAAGTTACTTTTCTAAATTTTTTTTTCTTTTAAACCCGATTTTTTGACTTTTAAATCGTGAATGTTCTAATTTTTAAGTGCTAAAGCTACGAGACCATCCCGTCACTTTTACATTTTTTGAAAATCGCTCGGGCGTCTCACATCCTTATTTGGTGAGACCATCCTATTTGGTTTTACTAATTTTTTCTCAGACCATCCTATTTAACTCTACTAATTTTTTTTTTGAGACCATCCTATTTGGCTCACTAATTTTTCACTTTAACTTTAATCTTTAACTAATTTTTTCAATTAGCTTAGTATATACACTTTAATTTTAACGCTACTAATTCACTTTTAACTTCTCGAATTCACTTTAAACTAGCTTAATTCACTTTTAACTGTTATTAGCATATACTACAAAATGAGAAAAAAAATTTCCCATTTCAGGTTTGAGGATCCTATCAAGTCAAGACTATTGGAGCATGGTCGCTTTGCTCTTGGTCTCCAAGAACATTGCTCGATACCACCGCGGACGCCCCCTTTACTGTGATACCTGCACTCACCGTATTACAAACAGAGTTCATCCCCCATACCAGCTCCGCGCGCCGACAAGCCAGGTCCTTTCACATAACACCGCGAACCGTGGACGGGTTCCAAGTGGAAGAGTGGAAGTCATTGCACTTCGCTTCCTCAAAAGCCTGGCACGAAGCCGCTTAAGCGTAAACATACATGTCACGTAAGATATAAAGAGCAATGACATATATGACCCCTTCCGGGATGGCACATCACATATCCGTGAAAGACAAAGATCACACAATGCATAGGGAAAATCCTACCCGCCCGCATCAAAGGGATGGACCGGAAGCGCTTGGAGGTCATCGAAATGCTATGCATGTTCCATGGCAAATGGATTTTGGCCGTGGCATAAGAACATGGCATTGGGTTGTCCACCCATCCGCCTTCCCCGCACACTTTGCGCAGTAGGTTGAAAAAGTGTTGGGACCACCGTAGCCCCACGATGCATAGCCAAGGGGCTATATCCTCGGTTACATCTCCCGCCCAGCATGGGGTGTAGGGATCTCTCCCTCCGCAGATCTACATAATGCCGACTAAGGTGACTAGAGGGCCACCGCCTCAGATTCGGAATTTGAACTCAATGGAAGCGTCATATTCACCACCACACGAAGCCGAGCCCATGCCTTTGCCCACACGCATAGCTGGCAAGCCATTAGACCTAGTCACAATGATCCCCCGGGCATCTAACACCATAGGGATCGCTCAAGAGTCGTAACATGAACTCCTTATAAGCCGCCCGCCCCTTCACCCACAACCAAAGCGTATTTTGTAGTAATGCGACTATAGTGTGCTA
>JAJEKV010000011.1:16603616-16740426 GCA_021234155.1 Isoetes taiwanensis
GCTATGGGATGATCAGATAGAAAAGAAGGTCATGATGGAAAGTAAGCCCCGCATGCAATGCGTAATAGCCGGCATAGCACAGAGATCTCACATTGGGCACGCGAAAGCACACCTGCTCCGGAAAGCACTGCGGGAACCAAAGATAATCGTGATGGGGTAGAGGTCCGGGGCCGCCTGCTAGCAAGTGGGTACTTGGGATAAGCTAGAGAGGGTACGTAAGGCTTTCCCCGACATACGTACTTGTAGCGCTGGCGACACAGCGCGGTTTTATCCTCGATTTGCCGCGATGAGATCGCTTTTGGGCCTCTAAAGATTCGCTATGCGCAGTACCTGGGCGTGTTTCCATAAGGTTGATGTAATGGATGCACAATGCCTTCCTCCCCTGCCTGCTTATTATGGGCCAAGGCCACAACGTCTGGTGAAGAGAGGGTAAGGTGAGCATTGTAGGGGATGGTTCGCAGATGGTCCATAAACTATCAACACATTATGGATATGTAAGTTTGATATCATGGAGCAGAGTCTGCATTTGAATGAGCTTTGTCAGCCTGGTGGGATGCACCCACTCTTGCAAAGTCCAAAACGAGCACTACCACACGCAAAAGTTAATCCGTCGGCTTGAACATGCCCCCACCAAGATTTGAAAGCACACACATCTCTACCAAGAAACCGGAGAGCTATAGCTGCAATAAGGGCGAGTGGTCCCACCATCTCTAATTGAGACAAAGTATCAGGGGTACGATGGAGGACAGGGAATCCCGGCATGAGAGATTATGATCTTTGTCACATGCATAGTAGAAGATGAACTTTGATCTAGTCAAGGAAACGTGTATGGGGGGGGGAAGAGATGCATCCGGTGAAAGTTAACTATAGGGCTAGACGCATGTTTGATAAATGGAGGGTCAGTTTTTATCATGATTGCTCAAGCATTGGAGGATGTTCCACCCAAAGAACCGGCCTCAGGATGCTAATGAAGTTTATCCTATAGGTTAAGAGAAGAATCCGGACAAGTTTATCTCACGGGAAGGTATGATTATAGATCTTCCCTTATTTGTTTGGCATGCATTGTTTTTCTTAACTTGTCCAATTTATGGATGCGATCTCAATGTTCTTTATAGAACATTTCAAGGTGATCTTATGGAAGAAACATGAAGTAAAAGGGAACAAATTACTAATCGATATTTCTTATTAGCCATAATGGGTTTAGCTAAACTTACACACTCCGATAATACCAAAAGTTTACCAAAAGGTTTAACTAAACTCTACACATTTTCCTCAGATACTTTCTAGCATTTAGCTAAACTAATCTAAAATTCATCCCAAAAATTTTGTGGTGTGGTCAACAAAAAATATTAAGCTAAAAAATTGCTATTTTTTGCCCTCTAGGGGGCAAACCCTTGTTTATTGGGTTTGTGGCATATCTTAAGTATATGCTAGAATATACCTAAAATATCCGTTGATTTGCTAAAAACCTACCGACCCTCAGAAATTGGCGGTACACTGACTTGTGCCTTTGCCGCTTGAACCGATAACCGGCAATACAATACATACACAAAGATCTGCAGATTCCGGATATGACCCCTCTTTTAAATTTATTGCCTCTAATCCAATTCATGTTAAAGTCTAAGGATTTTGGCTATGGCGTCACAAGCTATCGCCGAAAGGCTTGGGCACTCAATAATTATCCTCTTCCTAGGGTAAGTGTTGAAATTCCAAGCTTGGCTGAAATAAATGCTTTACTTGTTCTATGTGTTGCGTGTTCAACTTTTATGCGATCATGAGTGTTGCGTGATGCTTTATGGACTTCCATTTGGACTTTGGTGGATCATCGGTTTGGTATCATATTCTCGTGTAACATCATAGTCTTTGATTAATAAAAGGAAAAATGCTTTAGCAATTGCCATTATGCTGATTCATTCGCGATTTTCCTTTCCATGTCAAAGATTGTCGTGGGTTACATACACCGCTGCCATGGGTTTCCGGTACCCTTGATCGAGGAGGGCGAGGAAGAAGCTCTAAGTTTACCAAGCTTTTGCAACCATGCCTTAAAGAAGTTCCAATGCAATCTATCCCAGTTATCACCGTAGTATTCTTTATTTGGACACATCCGGTTGATTGACAGGTTTATACCGATCCTCAGAATTGGCGGTCACCGACTTGTAAAAGGCCATTGCTTGAACCGGATAACCGGCAATACAATACATACACAACATTCGAGATCGCTATGGCTTACCCCCTTTTTTAAATTTATTGCCTCTAATCCAATTCATGTTAGAGTCTCGAATTTTGGCTATGATGCCTACCGCTATCGCCGAAAGGCTTGGGCACTCAATAATTATCCTCTTCCTAGGGTAAGTGTTGAAATTCCAAGCTTGGCTGAAATAAATGCTTTACTTGTTCTATGTGCCGCAGTTCACTTTTTATGCGATCATGAGTGTTGTGATGCTTTATGGACTTCCATTTGACTTTGGTGGATCATCAGTTTGGTATCATATTCTCGTGCAACATCATAGTCTTTGATTAATGTGCGTAAAATGCTTTAGCAATTGCCATTATGCTGATTCGGCCGCGATTTTCCTTTCCATGTCAAAGATTGTCAGGGTTACATACCGCTGACCATGGGTTTCCTGTGCCCTTGACCGAGGAGGTCCGAGGAAGAAGCTCTAAGTTTACCAAGCTTTTGCAACCATGCCTTAAAGAAGTTCCAATGCAATCTATCCTTATCACCGTAGTATTCTTTATTTGGACACATCCGAGTTGATTGATGTGGTTTATACTGATTTATATTCTTGTGTGCGTACCATTCGAGTCCACTCTAATTTGATCATCCATTTGAGGTAAGCTTTTGAATGCTTGAGACATTTTGCAGAAGTTCTTGATCGCTAAGGTGTAATTGTAAAATTGCTTGAGCAATCCACTTTAAACCGTAGAGAACGTGCTATGGCATGCATTGTTACCGGCGGCGAGATCTATAGCAAATTCAAATGCTGAAATATGAATCAAAAATTGCATATTTTAATCTCACAAAATAGATAAATATTGCACTCTTTTACGTTGACACGCCATCTTTTTTACATTCCGATGCTTTATTTTGTCCAAAGACTGAGGTCGTGTTGTAATAGTCGAAGAAGGGTTGATCTCTCCCATGTATTGGTCTTCTTTTTTTATTGTCTTACGTCATGTATCTGTGGCCTTGCTATGAGGTAAAGAATATAATCAAGATTTTATAAGAACTGGTTGCCATTTAGCATCCTGCTTCGGAAGCCATATCCTTCTTGCCGCCCATTTTTTTTTTTTTTTTTTATAGCGTAAAACCCTTCCTCCGTGAGAGCATTTCTATATTTCTCACATGCAGCGTATGATGTAAATTCTGATCAGAAGAGTTTGATGCGCCGAGAGAGTGTAAGATTTTTTCAAGATTTTAGTCCGCATTACATGGGGATCTTCTCGGCCCTCACCTTCGTAAAATAGTTACCGCTATAATGCGGCATCCGAAGACCCGTGATTCACAAACATGAGATGCATGTCTAGATGCAATGGGTGTGCTTGTTGCGAATGTGCTAGTTCCAACAACCGCGGGCAAATGGCACTATAGAAATGCAGGCAAGGGTTCTTCTTGGGTGATCTCTCGTAATTTTCACTAAACCATTGTTTGATGCAATGAATGATCCAAATCGGAGTGTTCAAATAGGGAGCAAAGCAATGTGTTCGCACGTATTCTTGATAATACTCAAGATCTCCCAAAGTTGTATTGTATTCTTTGCATGGAAATAATCCTTAAGTTCATCTGAATTCCAAGTTTGAACTTTTTCCCCAATGTGTCAGTATTGAATTAGTAACTCCCGTTATATGACTACCGATTTTAACCATAGGCGCTAGAACAAGCATCAACCCACATTTTTCATCATTGATTCATTGCCCGCAGTGCATGAGGGATAATGATTGGGCGGCACTAAAGGCCGCGAATCGAAACCTAGTGATTCATTTGATGTAGGCTCAACCGCATTTGCCACAGCCTACAATGGCGCCATAGTCAAGCAGAAAGCACAACTCTAGCACCCTTGTTATCTTCAGATCTCTAGGACCTTGTACACAACAAGGGCCGATAGAAAGAGGAGCCGACAAAGAAGCTTGTGGATGCACATGGAGCAAAACCATTCCATTTTTTCCCATTTGTGGCTACACGCATGAACTTTTTGCATGGCTCGATGTGGATGAGAAAAGCTTGGCAGGATACACACCTTGCACTATGCAGCCTTTGGAATGGCAAGCGTGAAGAAAGAGGAATGGTTGTTGCATAACAAGGCTTGTGTTGGTTCAACTACTAATGTTGGGGACACCCCCTCTCCATTGAGCTACTAGAAGTGGTAGTTTTCATATTGTCAAATTACTTTTAAGTCATGGAGCTGATATCCTTGTTACAAATGGAAAAGAATTGCCATTAGATTTAGCCGATAGTTATGGCCACGATGATATCAACAACACATCGGTTCAGTCCATGCTTACGGGTAAGAGACCCGTAGAGGTTATCGCCTAGCCGGAGCTTAAAAAGGAAGTACTTTAGTTATGATTCTATCAAAGAAAAATGACCATGTTGTGCATAATGCAGCTTTAGCTGAAAACGATTTCTTGCATGGGAAGAAGGTACTTTTACTGGTTCCTCCAACGAAAGGCAACCTCTTGGCTTTTGAAGAATGGGCATCTTCTGACAAATAGGTTTACAATAAAAAGTAGTTTTCTTGTTCTCTTTGTAACAAGTATTTATTTTCGTGCCCCGACGATAAACACCATGAAGCAAAGAAGAGTTATTGAGGAAAGCATTAAGCATGCAAAAACAAGCCATTGAACTCGATATCAAGGATGGCAGTCTTGGTGTAACGTTATCAATCTTTGGTTATCATTCATAATATGCTTGACGAATTAATTGAGGTCCATATGTACTTGGTTAAAGCCCACTGTCGTTTTCTAGCCAAAGTTTCTCCTAATAACTAACCAATGGTATTATGGAGTTCCTTAATATATAATATATCCATGAACTGCATGTTTTACAACCTTCTAGATGATAAGAATCAATTCAAAACTCTTGAAAATTATACTAGTTTAAATCCCATTTTGTACTCGATAATAAAAGCGGGTTTATCTAACAAAATCATTGGTGTCGTTTGTTTGTGTTTGAGTCAAATTGCAAGGCACACCCGTGAGCTTGTAGAGGTAAATCTTGCAATGCATACAACAAGATTTGTCGCTTGCCCAATACGTGAATTGAAATGAAATAAAGAAATTTGATTGCATTTTACAGGTTCTCGCTAGCATCGATGTTTTTCCCAAAGCATTTTTGTCTTTGAAGGATGTTGATCATCAAGTGTGTAAGCAAGGAGCAACTCTAGTACGAGAAGTTGTAAAACACACACAACAACTTGCACAATTTATCGTAGGTGCCGGGGAGTTGGCGGGCTTGTTGAGAATGCTGCTCAAAGCAATGGAAATGATCGCCTTCAGTGTAGAACTCTTATGTAGGAAATTTTTATTTGCATAAATTTATCATTGCACATTATATTTCCTTTATGTTGGCATGTTCCTTGATGTGTTTTTTTTGCAGCTATTATGGCTCGGGCTTCATCACGTGATTTGATGAATCACCGGCAACAAGCATTATTCGTGCCAATGGAGTCCGTGCTTTGCTTGATGCTACCGACTATGGAACCGTAAGATATTTAAAGAGTGCTAGTGCTTGGTCACTTGGGCAGATTGGAAGGCATAGCCCATCTCATTCCTTGGCAGCTTGGCCGAGGCCGGAGTCCTTCAACATTTGGTTATCTCCCTAGCAAGTACCGCCAGTTGATGATCCGAATTAATGTGCGTAAAGGCAATAAGGGCAATTGTAGAACGCCTTGCACATCTTCTTGCTTTAGATTCGCCTCATTCGTGCAAGTGTGTTAACCCTTTAACTTTTTTGGTAATCACATATTATTATTACCCACTATAATTTGTCAACTTTCCTTTTTTCCAGGGCCAACATTACCATCCGACCTCCCTCAAGAACGTAATAATGCAGCTATCAAAGGTCCTTCCAAACGATCCGTAATCAAGAACCAAGTTTGTCACTTGGGGATTTGAGAAACTACAACAATTTGAATATTGCATCCGATGCGTAGATGAAACAATATGTTGATGTTGTAAACAAGGCTTATCCTATAGTAGTCGCCCAATATTACTCTCCGGATATTCTCGAGATTCTTTCGCAAAGCTTATCGGATTTAAAACCCGCGCCAAGAAATGACTCATAAGTTTTAGGAGTTAATTGGTACCTAATCAAAATGAAGTAGATAAAAATGGATGACAACATCTTCCGCTCCATTTGGCATGCCGGAAATCGTTAATGATATTATGTATGCCTTAGTTTCATTTTCTTAATTGCAAAGCAAGCTTTACAATGAATTGTGAGTGGGCAAGATTCTCAATTGCTAAGTCCTGCTCGAAGTTGGTCCTAAGAAAATAGGCTGCTTGTACTACAACCATATTCGAGAAAATTTTATCCGCCAACCTTGACGCTGTAATTTTGTCTTAAAGAGGTGCATGAAAGATGAAATTGGACCAAATGAGACCGTGGATTTAATCTCATGTTGGATGTGGTGAAAGAACCGTTTTGGAATGCAAAATATCCAACTGCGCCATAAAGGTAGCATGGCTTTTCTATGTATCCGCTGCAACACTAATTCTAATTGGTGACTTACCTTCGAACTTAAATAAGGTACTTTTACAATGCTCAAAATTGCTCATCAAAAATACCTAATAAAATACTAGTTTTTATGATAACGAAGGCTGAAATTAAAAATGTGTGATTGAGGTCAGACGTTCGATGCTTGATAACTAGTTAACCGCTTCCACCCATATAAGCTCAATAAGGTGGCTATCGGGCTCAATGCCGATAACCGGTTAATTGGTTTCCATCTATATAAGCTTGATAAAGTGGTTATTAGTCTTAACCCTGATAACAAAACATGAGTGGCCTTGGTTGTAGATTCGAGGCTAGATATTTGCCACTTTTGTAGATTTGAGGCCGATATTTGCCACTCCCAGGCCCCCGCTCTAAATGGGCCTTGGGCTTAGGTGCCAAATATCCGGTCTCGGGCTTCTAGTTTTAGGAATTCACTTTGTGGTGTTGCATGCCATTTCGTTTTGTTTTATCAAATCTTGTTAAAAACAACTCGGTTTTATAGACCTATCAATATCTAGAAGACTATGCGAAGGCTAAAAGCTTACAATGCCGCATGTGAGGGGGGATCCCGGACTTCCGGTGGAAAAGTGAAATAGAGAAAACCGTGGAAGCTACTAGCAATACCGAGGATTTAACAATGAATAAGGTGAAATTTGTGCTCGATGTATCCAAAACCGGTTTAATTTTTTTCAAATTTAATCAGATTTGGTGGAAGGCTCAAACCAAAAAAGTTTGTTTCATTGGTGGCATCCATCCCTTCGCTAAAAGTGGTATTTGTCTTATGAAAGTATGCTAAAGGATGGCCTCGAACAAGGGTTCAAGTTGTCTCAAAATGTTTATAGTAATCGGCCATAAATGTCATAAATACGTATTTTATGCCTAGTCTAGTCTTCTATTAACAGTGTTATAGTAGGCTATAGTCGCATTATTTGATTAATTAGGTCGTGGTGATGAAGAGGGTTCTGATGGGAAAACTTATTAAAATTTAGTTGAGGACTCTAGTCAAGCTTTCTCGCTCATGCTTTTTGGAAAAAAAACTTTGACCACATTGTGTCATGTTGCTGTATGTGTCTCATTTAATGGGACCCAAGAATATGCCCATCCATCTTTCATTTCTAGGGCTACTATTTGGCCCTTTTTTTTTTAGAGCACCAAATTGCATTTACTAAGCCTAATTACATTTCTTGCGATTCTAGCCTAATTTTTATTTTATTTTTATTGAAAGATGCTTTCATTCATAATGGCTTTTTTTTTATATGAAGAGGGTTCTAACGGAAAACTCATTAAAATTTAGTTGATGACTCTAGTCAAGCTTTCTCGCTCATGCTTTTTGGAAAAAAAAACTTTGACCACATTGTGTCATGTTGCTGTATGTGTCTCACGAATGGGATCCCTAAGAATATGCCCATGTATCTTTCATTTCTAGGGCACGAAATGACCCAACAAGAAACATGAAAACAAAACAAAAAACATGAAAACACACTCTCGGGTGTTCATCGGGTGTTCTCGGGTCTGGGCCCCTGACGATATTGTAAAGACTATCTGACGATTTTTTTGACGCAGAACAAGCATTCTCTTGTAGTGCATCTCTCATCATTACTTGCTTCTTGGAAATGTTAGAGGACGGTCATCATAATCAACTGATAAACAAATCATGTAACCCTTGTGCAGACCTGACCTGACCTTTCTCGGAGAGAAACCTAAGCCTGGTTTATAACAGACTACTGAAAAGGAGATCAAATGTGCTAGGACCATGGTGGTGGTACTGATCCAAACCCATTGTTCCCCTCAGAACCGGCGACACCGCATTGTGTGTCGCTCATGTTTGAACCGCCTAACCGGCAAGATAGACAGCGCATTGGGGCTATGGCGACCTCCAAGAGGCAAAACGCTCTAAGTCCGGCAGCAACAGAGGTCCACAAACACAAACAAAATGCCCTTGCATACTTGATGTAGAAGCCTGTGACATAGCCGCATTGCTTAGGATTTTAGCTTTAGAATAAAAGGCAAACCGTTCTTCTCAATCGTGTTCTTCTGCCGCCATCAAAGTCCGTTGTTTTCTACATTATGACCACTTTTGAGTAAGCAAGTAAGCAAACATAGAACCTTATAGATTTGCAACAACAGATGCAACATCCATTGCCTAAAATAGTGGCACGGTTCTAGTTTACAATCTTCCATATTTTATCTATAGTACAATGTCAATCGCAAGAGATATTACTTCTTTCTCAAGTATTCTATTGTCCGTATAGCAATTTGACAAAATATGACTTTGAACTATGATTTAAGCCACTTCACCCTCCCGCCATGGAGGGCAACCCCTCCGCATGCTAAAAAGACCTTGTTTTCAATTGTTTCTATTTCCTTTTTTTTAATTTTTTTTTGTGAAAACATTCTAAAACAATGCCGCTTAGCTAATTTTAGGCATAAAATTATTCCATAGATGCTAGAAGATAAATTATTATTCACATGTTTCTTATAAACTAGAAATGTTGTTAGCTAAACTAGTCCAAAATTTATTCCAAAAGTTTCTATGGTTTAGCTAAACAATACAAAATTTCACTCTCTTACTTTCTAACGTTTGGTTAAAGAGATCGAAAATTCGTGCGGGCGCGGAAAAAGTTAAGCTAAAATTATTATTTTTTTCCCAATTTTTTCCATTTACTTTAGCCAATATTTTTTGAAAATGTGCTAAAAAATCGCCAAATAGCTAAGTTTAGCCCTTAAATTATTCCATGGAAGTAAGAGTATGCGAGAGTGGAATTGAAGAGCCTCCTTTCAATATTTTAAAGGCCGATGTATTCAAGAAGAGTACATATGGATTTGTCATTGCTGTTAGAAGGTCTAGACTTCTTGGAGCAGCAGGGAAGAGAAAGAAAGCTCCTATGATCCCTTTTAGTGTAGAACAGGATATTCTAGCAGATGTTGATCACCAAGTATTTCATCCTAGGGGAGTACAAAAGAGGTTGTGTTTTTTACATATGCTCTAGGTTTGGTATTAGAGCTTGCAAAGAATTATGGGATTTGAAAGTCTATCAGTTTCTAGTAGGAAGTAGTGACCGTGGTGAATTTGTTAAACATGATGAAACAATGAGTAAAAACAACTAGCATTTTGTTAGATGCTTTGAGGATCATCACTTTAGAGCTCCAGTGTGGAGTTGTGAAGAGGACTTTGTGTTTATATACAAGCAGTATAGTAGACATTTACCTATAAGACAGTTTAATGATGATGATAAGACTGACAATGCTTTGTTCCTGACACCAATTGACAGTTGGACGACTAATATAAATTATCTATTTTATGCTTCATATTTTTGTTTCCTTAGTCTATTAGATCTAAATTTTAGTTGTTTCAGGTCTAGTACCATAAACAGAAGGTAGGGACGAATACCGTAACTAAGTGGCTGAAAGTGACGGGAGATACTGTACATGCTGATATCTGCAATAAATCCGGGCGAGTGACACTAGTTTTGAGATCATCTTTGGCTGGCGTACCAGCAGAAGTTGGGCTTGATGTTTTTTAATATTTCTTTCTTTTGTGCTCAACTTTTGATATTTTTAGGTATGATAGAAGCACCGAAGTGGTTGATGCTGCTATGGCCATATTTGCGCAGCCTGTTAATGATGATGGAATATGTCGCGTGTATTCCTCGGTGCTTAATGATCAGATGGACAAAAAGAAAAAAGCTGAACCTGAGGTTACAGAAAATAGAAAGCAACATTGTCTTCGTCCCACCAAACAGGTCAGTTATTCAACATTGTTTAATTTCATTGCTTTATTTCTTTTTTATGTTCTATATTGATGTTCCGCTTAGCCCAAGACTTAGCGGCTTAGTCCTAAATGCATCTACAAGTGGCAGTTTGCTGCAAATTGAAGTGATGTAAATGAGCAGGTTAGTAGTTAGATTCAACTTATTTTTTGGTTTTTTCATTTCTATAAGTTTTCATTTGATGCAATTCCACAGGTCAATAATATTTCCACAGGTCACTTCATGCCAATCACATTAGGAGGCGCAGATAAGGAAAATGTCCCACCATTAGCCCAAGACTACCTTGATTTTATTGACAATGATGCGTGATAAATTGATGGCATCAAATCTAATTGCACGAAGAGCTTTAATAGGTGGAAATTTCAACGTGGCGAAAGGAAACACATTGACAAACACAATTGGTCAGAGCTTTATGGACGCAACATTTCCAGGTTGTGTTTTTCTTAGTTGTGGAAATCCACTGCCGCCAATGTTCCGTTAGCAACCGGAACTTGAACAAGAGTTCTACCGTTCATTATAGTTTGGGCGATTCAAGCTTTAGTGACCTTTTGTATGATCTTTTGGCTATGTATGACCTTTTGTATCAAAAACTTCAAGCTTTGGTTTTGTATCAGAAGCTTTGGCTGTATCAAAAACTTTGGCTGTATCAGATTTGATGTAATAGAGAATGGCTGTGTAAATTGGTGTAATAGAGAATTTTTTGGCTGTGTAAATTGGTGTAATGGAGAATTGTTTGGGCTGCGTAAATTGTTGTCAACTGTGTAAATCGTTGTGATGAAATCTTGAGTGAAGATCAGGTCATAATCACTTGACAATGAGCAAAAAATTACAGCTTATAAAAAACGGTAATTAGTGGTGAAATTCCTGGATGGTTAGAATTTCGATAAAGAAACTTGGCCAGATGGCGCAGTGCCATTGGCACATACGGCGAAATGCAACCTACATTCAAAATCCAACAAATACTGATTAGTTTATATGCAAAATCGGGTGGGGCATGACATATTCTAGCAAATTATCTAGTAGGGCTATTGGGGATTTCTAAGCTTGCCATGCACGTTTTAACCCCCAAAGCGCCCACATGGTATGTCTGGATTTACTAACAAGCATTTTTGGGTTGCCCCCAGGGGGGCAAACCCTTGTTTATGTGGGTTTGTGGCATATCCAAGCATATGCCAGTATATGCTTAGGATATACTAGTGACTGCTCCAAATTGGCTATTGCCAGTAAACTCTCGGTCAGCCCTGTTGCCGCCCAAACCCCTTCAGACTCCGGCTTCGGCTATGGCTATGCCTCCACTCTGGCGCAGCCGATCCGTTAGGGTATGGCGGATTAGGGCAGTGTTCATATCAGAACAGAAGCAGAGAGCCTTCAGGGCATTGTGGAATGCAAACAAGGGTGGATCTGGCGGCCCTTTTGAATATGGTAGACAAGAGGTGGAAGAATGAAATGAAGGTTACGGCTATGGCAAAGAGATGGCAGATCTGGCTATGGAGAAGTAAAGCTGAGAAATGGCATTATAGCAATCGAACATGGCATAACAAAGATGGCGCGATCGGCTCGGTTTTAGCAAAAAAACGGATATGGCAAAGAGAAGAATATGGCAATGAACGGCTTCAGAGCATCCAGCTTGAATCATAGGCGTGGCTTAGTAGATGGAGGATGGATCAGCCAATGGCGTAAGGAAGAACTTGGCAAAGGATCCGGTCGTGGGTAGACGGTTTAGGCTTGGTAGATTTTTATTCTCCTTTTCAGAGATCGTGATAGGTGCTCTCATTGCCTCAAGACAACTACTTACAAGATCATTTTGAAGCATCGGCTTGCAAAGAGGAGATGGTGCACAGGATGATATGCAAGCCATTAAGGCAAGAGGCCAAAGGCGCAGGCAGAGTAATTAGGACAATAAGATGAAGATGTTTCACGCTTTTTGCCGCTTGATATGGCGTTGATCGGAAGGTATTTTCAAGAATTTATTTTTAAGCAAATGGAAGCATCGAGATTTCTATGCAGTGGTTTTAGTAGAGATGGAATCGGAAGCACATTCATAAGAAAGGAGCACACAACATTTATTTTAGACTCAAGGATCAACAAAGCATTCGACATTCCATATAAGCATTCCATCCAAACTTGCCGGGCCGACAAAAAACACAAGGTGAACAAAGATGTTCAATCTTCTCATAATCATACAAATGGCAGCAAATATTGCATATTAAAAAAAAATAATGCATTATTACCGGAGCCGCCAACAACATAGAAAACAAGGTAAACAAACCCGTAATTCCTAGTTTCCCCTACCACAACATAACTGGTTGACATCATTCATCACATAACCCTTGAATACAATGCCCGAAAGTATAACAAACATAAGATGAATATAATACTCAACAAATACGGTTGTATTCAAGGAAACATTATGAAGAGGCTTACACAAAATGTAAAAATTATAATGTTGCATTCAGGATCAGGATACGATAAAGAAAAAAGACAACAAGCTTTAGATCAACACAACAAGCCCTATTAATTAAAGACGCCGAACCCGATGGAGTCCTGGATCACCTATTACAAATGCACCGCCACCTGGCCTTTGACTTGAAAGGAATGTCAGAGTCTCAGAGGAAAATATAGACAAGAATATCACTTTTACACTTCCAAAAATAACAAATAAAAGTTTTTCCTCAACCACAACTTACCTGGGCAGAGGTGTAAAAATGAGCAGCCCCAGGTTATGAGAAAGACTTACTTCCTGGACACCTGCAAGCAATTTATTGCCATGGTAGACAACACCATCCATATCTATAATGAAAGCACGCTTAGAAAGAATAGAAGCCCTTGAAAGCACTCTAAACATGGCGGTGTCCAAAGTGGATCGACGTTTCTTGAATTATCAAATTTCCACATACCAAAGTAATCATGATTGCTCCCATTTCTATTCTGCAGTTCAATTCTTTTCTCTGCTACAACTGGAGCTGGAGAAACATCGTTAAGCGTAGCAGCCGAGCTACAAACATGGGATCTTATTTTTAGTGCAGATACCATAGCTCGTGCCCTATATGTTAATGCCATAGCTTCAGCCCCAATTAATTCTTCAGGCGGTCATGACATTCCCTAGAGATCAATTTTGATCACTATAAACAAATATGAATAGAACTGTAGGCTGTTTTGGACAGAATATTATGCAAGGTATATGCACGTAAGATCGAATCGTAAGGAAACTGTACTCTTATCCCATTCGCACCATAGAGAAGGAAGATTGTTTTTATTCCTAACCTAATAGCAACCTAGCATAATCCAAGGATATGCTCATTTAGAGTGTTCTCGTGCATGCCCTCAATAGTCAATACCGCTGGTGGTATAACGTGATGCATGGATGTTGGCATTTAATAAAAACCATTCGAATAACATAAAATGCACATAACTAGTAATGGGTGCCCGGCGTTGCCGGGCATAAATACAAAGATAAGGTAATGCTAGACATTGAAGTATGATGTTGTTGAAGTTGGAATTAGGATATGAAGATGATAAGTTGATATCTATTTTGATGTGGGAATGTTCAGCTATGCGTAGAGAGCTCTGACTTCCAAGTGATTGCTTTCAGAGTGTATTTAATTGGTTAGAAGCCCAAGTTATGTAGGTGATGAATAATACTCAAGTGGAAAAATGCGATAGCCTAGTTTTGCCATGCCACAATTCGAGTTCATTGATGAGATGCCCAAGTTGTCTAGACGATGAATATTACTCGACTGGGAAAATGCTTTAGGATCGCACACGATAGTCTAGTTTTGCCATGAAACTCTGTAGCAAACAAAACGTTAAATTGGACTTGATAGTTAGAGGTTGGATGATATACACTACAATATGATGCATTACTATATAGATTGTTTTACAACTTGAGACATATCACTATATAGGTTATAGGGCCAGCGAATACGCTACAACCTTAGATTGTTTTACAACTTGAGACATATCACTATATAGGTTATAGGGCCAGCCAATACGCTACAACCTTAGGCATCACTACAAAGTTTGTTTTACAATGTTGCATTGCAATGGAATAAGTATATGTAGTTTCCATTATGAGCATGTGATTTAATAAATATAACAAACTACATTCATTCTCAATAAGAATCTAAAATAAGTTATTTCAATGTGTATAGCTTAATCAGTAAAACTCATTTGCAATATTATGGGAGCTAGAATGCAGCCCCATGAGAACTCTATATTACATAGAAGTCTTTGAAAGTTCATATTCCACCCAAAAAAAAAAAATGATTGCACACCAATTATGCAATGTCGTTGATATTCAAGATCGGCAATACCACATTGGAGACCAAAAAGCAACCATAATCTCTATTGATAATGCTATTACATTCTTGGAACCCGCGATGCATATATAACAAAGCTGGCGTTGAAGAGCAAGTTTGTTCCCAATCAAATATAGTTCTAGGACAAAATGCCTCCTCTTGTTTCTTTCTAGCAAAGATGACCTGCAACACATGAAAACACATGCAAAACTAAGCACAAAGAAGAAACAGTGTTTCCTTGAAGCACACGATTCAATTCCACCAGTATAAATTACTTTACTCAATCGTTCGCTAACTACCCTGCATTTTCATTGGCAATCAAAACCTAGCTCAGAAATATGGCCTCAGATAAGATGCAATATAAGGTGTAGATAATTTGCATGCTTCCTATCTGAACGAACAAAGAAACCCCAATTTGGTGCTCTTCATCCCCACATTCCTCTGATCAAAACAATACATCTCATTACAACAATACATCAGACATACCTAGTGTGAAAGTATCTCATGGATGTGCATACATCTCATTACAACAATACATTAGACATACCTAGTGTGAAAGTATCTCATGGATGTGGAGAACATATCCGTTGTTACACCAAGATAAACAAAGCAGTTGCTTGTATGAACTTCATGATGTTCAAATCATAGGTTGCCTGCACGAAATGCATAGGTAGGTACAATGCGCATAATATAGAAAGCATTGAGCCTGACCAAATTGCTACATGTTTATACGAAGTGCAAATAATCTTTCTTTTTTTTGTCTCAATAGGCTTTTCCAGAACCTGATTTATCTCATAGAAATTGCTGGAAGGATGCTGAAGAATGTCTCAGCATTGCAAAAATACAATAGTATAGTGGCTGTAACATACTTGCAGTCAGAACTCTAGTTATAGCGCTTGAGAGATGACGCCATAATTTGGCTGCCTGTAACTTGTCGACACACTTCAATGCAGGAGATTTGAAGGATTTACCTTATGTCTCTAGTATTTCAACAACTGGATCTAAGCAACCGACTTCAATGCAAGAGATTAAGGATTTACCTGATGTTTCTACTAACAATTGGATGTAAGCGACAACCTTTCCCATCTGCTTTCACACATGTTGAAGATGACAGCACTTGTCCAATATAGACCAAAATGAAGTTGAAACATAAGCAAACTGGAAGCAAGAAAATGTTAACTCTGAGGCCGGCTTGTGCAAATGAAATGAAAGAAAGGACATAATGTTTTATGATCAGAAATATGGTGACAGAGCTGGGAAGATTTTGGACATCTCCTGCGTTAGAAGCCTAGCAAAAATTTGCTTAGATAGACTAAACAATACAAAGCTTCTGACTGTCTTGCATAATTGTTTTAATAACTGAGACACACTAAAACGTTTGGAGAGAATATGTTGCAAAAGCATTGTATAATTCAGCTAGGATGATATTTTGCATGAAAGAAGCTCTTTCACTGGTTGCATGGTGTGATTCTCACAAATTTTTGAAAGGAACTACTTCTATTCCTTATAACTCTAGAAGAAGAAATAGATCTTTAGATATCTACCTACGTATGTATGTTTCTATAGATGCATAGATATATGCATACCAAGGCAGCAAGTCATACACATATGCGTAGCTGGTTCTGGTGCACATTTCTATGATTCCATTCGCCTTGTTGCTCCTGCTATAGAATGGCACCAATTAGGAATAGAATATGGAAGAATAGACATAGGAATCTAAACTGATTCAAGAACATACAGGATATTGTCCACAAATAGAAATGTATGATGGATTGAGATTGCCAAAGCAAAATTACCTAGAAAATAAGTTGCCACTTAAACCATTGTATCAATTAAAAGCCTATGTTTAATATTCAGAAGCACACTAATACTAAACTAAGAGAATACTAAACTAAGAGAATATTGGTGGGTCGATGCAAAGATCCTCAAGAGAAAAGATGAACTTAACAGGAACAAAAAAACATTTTCAGCATCACCCACCAATTGAGGCCATTTTGAAGCCAACATCTTGATGTGTATAATGAATAGGCCAACAAAGTTAAAAGGTCGTCTACAACTTAAAGTAAATTAGAAATTGGAACTGTAGATCTTAACAGCTTAGAAAGCTTACCTCTTTGCATGTGGGCACATGCTTTAGAACGCACATGAAGGTCCAGCTCAGATCTTATGCTTGATAATGGATCGTTCCCATTTTTCATTTGATGAGACACATATTTGGTATAGGGGGCACCTGCTAATATAACTTACATTAAATGGGCAATCAAATCCAAATAGTCAAATCAAATGCATTATAGCATGCTCTCAAAACTTTTGCTACATAAAATGAGGACCCTTGCTATGGATTTGGTGGTTTCATGATGCTTGGTTTTCTGAAGTACACCAGATTACATACAGAATTTAATGAGTGTAGGATGAATGTAAGCTCTACTGTAAGCATGAAAAGTAGAGTAGACTCACAAAGGCATCATAACTCCATCCTATTATGCAAATCTTGCCATTAGCTCATACTATGCCCAAACTGCCCAAGGAAAGAGCATACTACAGATGAAACCATGGAGAACAGCTCTGCACAATAACACACTTAGCCCATGCAAGGACAATTCAGAAAGAGAAATAGAGAAGAAATTGAGAATCATGCAGAGAAGAAAGGCATGGCTACCTATGGTCTTTATCAGGAAGATGCCAAAAGCAAGGAGTTAGAACTTGCAATCGATGTAGTGTCAAAATCAGATCAAATAATTCTTACAAATATTCAACTGGAGTTCACATAGGACTACCTACCTTCTACCATATAAGATGCAATTTTGGACTGTTTATTTCACCTGAATAGGAGAGTTCACTCTATTTTGACTGAACCAAACCGAAGATGAAGAGAAATTGCAAGATATTATAGGATGTCATGGCAGCTTCTCTGCAGCTTGCACTAAACCCCATGTGTCTCCTTAACCCATATGTTATAGTTCAGAAATGGCCTAAGAACATCTCAACTGGGCAGCAGAGAAACAACTGCACATTGTACGGCTTTGCATTTCAAGTTTAACGTGCTGTCAATTCTTCCTCGAGACAACGCTGCAAAAAATATTTATAGAGGGATGTGCTTATCTATGCACAACTCTGCAAGCCAAAGCAACAGAGCATCCAAAGCGGATCAAAATAACAAAAAGCACGTCTTACCAAACAAACACTGAAGAAGTCTCGCGTGAAGAAGAAGCCGCCGGTCCAGTAGAAGCATGTCTCTCCAATCGAAGGCCAACACCATCTACGCCGATCATAGCTACGGCTATTATGCCGATTGCTTCTGTTAGACGTGTCTTCCATGCCGAAATCGTAGCTCAGGCCTTCCATCTTGTGCTGATCCCGCTAAAAATTGGGGGTCGATAAGAGCCCCATAAATTAGATTTCGTGGAAGGCTCGATTTTTGGAACACCGTGAAAATTTTCCGCCAGCGAAAAAACCCCAAACCTTAGAAAACTAACTTAAAAAAAAATCTAAAAACTTTTCCTCTAGATCGGAAAAACCGAATTTAAACAAGAGGATTTCGTGCTCTAAACCCATTCACACTCAACCTTAGTTCACAATTTATGCCAACCACCATAGCTATTACTCCATACCCACAAAAAAATAAAACACTAACAAATAGGTTGAAGAATAGAAGCCATATATTTGTTGCAAAAAAGTGGATTCAAACCTCAGAATAACTCTTTTGTTTCCGAGCTGCATGCCATGTGGCAATTTGTTTGAAGACAACTGCTAATAGAATGCTGCTATTCTCAGAATGCCCCCCACTTTATGTAATCCAACAGAATGAACCAAACCCCAAGCTGAGCAGAATGCAAAATATATGCATCAGGCTACGCCACACTCTACCAGCAACTCAAAAGGCAAGACATGAGAATCGAAGAGAAGAATTTGAAGAATGGAACAAGAGACCAAATACACCTCAATTGCACAACCAAATAATAATCAAGATAATTTGGAGGTTTATCCTCCTCTTCCTTATTTGTTTCTTCCATGGAACACTCTATACAATAGATAATCTCTTCAAGAGCAAGAGTGAAAGAGAGAGAATGAGGAGGCGTACCCCTCCTCTTAAACTTACACAACAAATCTCCTCCATTCGTCTTTAAGCAATCTCCACCATTAGATCTCGAATAATTTACATGTCTCCTAGGATTGCACCACCTCACCTCCATGCTTTAACCATTGAAAAGGACTTTTATACACCTTCAAGTCCATAGGTTCATCATAAATGCTTTATCCACAATATTTGCACATTTTTTATATTTTCTCCACATTACACCCATATTGTTCTCAATTTATGCACACATTTCATCAATTTAAGCACATCTTGCAAAAATAGTCAAGAACCAATGCACAACAGAGGGCAGCCCTCCGTGCGCAGCACCTTGTTTAGGTTTCTTCATTTAAATCAATTCAGTTGCAAGTGCCGACAAGGGTTTATTTTATCTCTTGATCCGGGAGGAATATTCGCTTAAAAACCATTGGATATTCCAAATCTAATCTCTAGGCTAGATTTCAAAAAACCTCCAGCACTGCTGCTGCTTGCATGCTTTTCCTTTTCTTAATCTCTTCGTCAATCTTCCGTTTCTTTTCCATCTAAGCTTATTTATAAATACGCCCTGCCCAGTTGGGCTGCACAAGTATGCTACAAGCTTGCATAATCCCTTCTTTAGCTCTAAATCCTTTTCCTTATCCTTGCCATCAATCAGGTCGGCAATGGGGTTCAAATACTTGCAGATTGGCACTGAAACGGGTTTCTGTGAATTTTGTGGACAATCGGAGTTTGCGTAAGGGTTCTCTGCATTCATTAGTGAAGGAAAGTTGTAAGAAGAGTCATGCCAGAAGAGTAAATTTGAAGAGAAGCAAAAGCATGGCAATTGTGGCTGATGCAGGGGATCCGTCTGTGGCAGGGAAATCTGATCCCCAATGCATTTCAATGCAGCAGGACAGACACGGAAGCAAGCGAATTGTACTTTTTGTAGAACCATCTCCTTTTTCGTAAGCTTAAACCCTTTATTATTATGTATGCGAGTTCAAATTTCCCTTTATCAACACTTCAACTCAGCAATGTAACTTCTGGGATGGAACCATCGGAAACGAATCCATCACAACAAAATTTTCCTCACTCTGACGCTTATGTCCACACTTGTGACAGTTATGTCTGTGGTTATAAGAACCGTTTCCAGAATTTCATCAAATACCTGAGGGAGATGGGAGACGAGGTAGGACTGTGATAAATCTTTTAGGAAGCTCCATGGATTTAAAATTCTGAAGTTAATTAACTTTTATCAGGTCCTAATTGTGACTACACATGAAGGTGCTCCAAGTGATTTCTTTGGTGCTAAAATCGTTGCATCATGGAGGTATGAAACTATTATGCTCTTTCACAATTTAGTTAGTTTTTGAACTTACTAATTCATTCCTTTGGCTTCTATGCATTCAGTTTCCCGTGTCCATTGTACACAGTTCTTCCTTTATCATTGGCTTTAAGTCCTCGTATATTTCTTGAGGTCGCTAAGTTCAAGCCTGATATTATTCATGCATCATCTCCTGGAGTAATGGTATTGTTGCTTTTGGAGATCTGCTTTCTTCGCATATTTATGTCAAAAGGTTAATTCGTGGTTCGTTTTGTAGGTCTTTGGTGCTCTTGCAATTGCAAAGATTCTTTCTGTCCCAATGGTGATGTCTTACCATACTCATGTACCAATGTAAGTTTACTAATACATTGGAACCTCTTTGTGCTTTAAGGCGATGTTAAGCGAGACAAAAATCATTTACAACCAGCATTCCAGTGTGGCATTAATACCTGACAGCTTTGATGATCATATTTGGATCTACTCTTTCCATGAATGACATAATAAATACTTTATTGCTGTATACCATTGTGACAGTGCCAAGGGATTTCAGCTAATGCTGCTTGCAATTGAGTAATTTTCAATAGAGGCTGCCAATCATTCCTTCCACCATGATTCTCCCCCTTCATCCTTTAAATGCTTGCCCATCAGCTAATAGAACAAATGCCAGAGATCGTAACTGCGACACTGTTCTCAAATGAATTAAGAACGGGTTGCAAATCGCCTACTTGATTTCAAATCAAGCTCTTAAGAAGGAGAGGCTGCACGAATAATAATCCAAAGTTGTTGCTTGTTGATTTTGAATTCATACTTTCATCCTCTCACTTTATTGAGAAAATATATTATCCTGTTATTCATCTAAAAGGAAGAAGGTGGTGGTTGTATTTCTCCTAAATCTGACTGAATTGTAAATTTTGTGTTGGTTTTGTACAACTTTGTCATGGGATGTCGTCAATACGTTGAGGCTAAAGATGATATGCAAGACACATCATGCAGTTGTATTTTAACCGAGGTGCATTTCTCTGTAATGCAGATATCTTCCAAAATACTCATTCAGCTGGTTTGTCAAGCCAATGTGGTTACTAATAAGTAAGTAGGGGGTGTTCTAGGAAATTAAACTATTTTTGATCCATCAATAATCTAAGTGGCGTTACTAAGTAATTAATAGTAAGTGACTTAACTGGAGGCCTTTGCGCATATGCATACTAGCTAGCTCTCTTGCTTTTTCCCTTCTTATACTTGTTTTAGCATACTGTGTGCTATTTGTCAAAATGGATCTGGTTGATGCAGAGTTTCTCCACAGAGCAGCAGACCTTACTTTAGTTACTTCAAGTGTTATTGGCAAAGAACTAAGTGCTGCCGGAGCTGCCGCAGGTATGGATTTTAAAATTTGACAGTTATTCCTTATTTTGTACTATTAACAAATTGGATCTGGCTTTGATGCAGCGGACAGGATTAGGCTCTGGCGAAAAGGTGTCGACTCTGAAAAATTTCACCCTCGCTTCCAGAGTTCTGAGATGAGGACAAGGCTGACGTATGCATGCGCTTCATTTCTCATTTGTGCATGTCATATGTACACGTAACAAGAAATAACACAAAAAATTAGGAGAATATATTTTATCCATCAGAGCATAATTTGTTCTCATGTTGGGATCATGCCTTAATTCAGGAATGGCCAGCCAGAGAAACCATTAATAATACATGTTGGAAGGCTTGGAGTAGAAAAGAACCTGGAATTTTTAAGAAGGTAACCTCGTAGTAACAGATTTTCTATTGATGGTAATTGCAGTAAAAGAGAATTTGGTTGATGAATATGTGCAGAGTATTAGAAAACTTACCAGATATGCGGCTTGCTTTTATTGGAGATGGACCTATGAGGTGAGAGTTAACTGTTTGCTACTAATTTTATGGATACTGACAACACTTTTGAAACTGATTTTTTGTCTCAGGAAAAGCCTAGAAGACATGTTTGCTGGGATGCCTGTAGTGTTCACTGGTATGCTTGAAGGGGAGGAACTTTCCCAGGCCTATGCAAGTGGAGATGTCTTTATCACTCCATCTGAAACTGAGACACTGGGTTTTGTGGTACTGGAGGCAATGGCTTCTGGGGTTCCTGTGGTAGCAGCTAGAGCTGGTGGTATTCCTGACATAATTAACCAAGAAGGAGAAACGGGTTTCATGTATACACCAGGCGATCTTGAAGATTGTCTGAGCAAAATCAGAGATCTTATTTCATCCCCAGAGTTACGCCAAAAGATTGGCATGGCAGGAAGACATGAGGTGGAAAAGTTTGACTGGAGAGCTAGCACAAAGCAAGTGAGGGATGAGGAATACAATGCAGCCATTAGATTCTGGAAGCGGAGAAGACACCAAGTTCGTAGGCGGCTGGCTTGGTTTGTTAGATGGTTGAAACACAAAGCAGCTAAGTCGGAGTTGAAAACAGCATAAGGATAAGCCTTCAATACAGCCTTGTTATTTCTTGTACAGATTATTTGGGACATCCTAGTTTTGCTTCAAGCTGAAGTTGTACTATAGTTGGCGTACAAAATTTCATCAGTTATAATACAAAATTATGGTGTGCTTGTAGCAGTTCTTGGATGATAGGGAGTAACTTCCTTTCTATGGAATTAAATCTTGGAGCATTTGCCTGCGGTTCTTCTACTATTCAGCCAAGGAAATTTATGATTTAGTCACGGCAAGGCATCAACCGTAATACCCCATCGTCGCAACCATGCCATTTACCATGTTTTTCTTTGACATTTACGGAGTCTTTCTTGAGGGAGGGGCCTTGAATCAATACAAAATATGCTCAAAGCATTGGGATGGTGTTGTTTGGATATCTTCATAATACAATCAAAATGTCAGTTGTATATTGGATCAATACTAAGTTTGCTCATGTGCAATGTAGTACTTGGGTCGCCATTTTTATCTCTCCGGTATGGTGATGCCACGTTTCATTCTCCCTCCAGTGCGGAATGATATTTGGGTTACCATTATGTGTGCTTACATGTAACATGGCCAAGAACAAAGCCTAGGTGCATGCTATATTGAGTAAGCAGATTCCTCCTGATGTTTTTCTTCTTAAACCTCTTTGGTGTTGCCTAGTTTGGCAGGGGTCTTAATTCCCCAGGTGTTGTATGCATATTGCACAGAACCCTTTTTCTGACAGATTTATGTAGATTTCAAGTGGTATAAACTTGGGATGAAGCCGTATCTGCGATTGCATAGCAGCATTGGGCTTTTTTGGTCTTTTGAAAATTTGGTTTCTGTAAAGCTTTTGCAGAATCGGCTATGGTTTCTTAGCTGATCGATTGATTCTGTCTTGTTTTTCTGCTATTGTAATTTTTGTCAGGTCAAATGTGTATTTAGTTTATTGCCTAAGGTTTAAGGTTTCAAGACCCTAAATAATATAGACACATCAGTGTTTGACCCCGAGGATTACAAATTTTGGCATATTCCATGGAATATGCTAGGATCCAATGGCTCAGAATCAATAATACAAAAGTTCAACTGTAATATAGACCATGTATATATCGTTCCTAAACGGATGCAAGGAACAAGTAAATTTTGATGTATCTTGAAACTGACATCTGGGTAATTGCTGTATATCTGCATCTCTCACTTATCAAGATAAGATAAGATAGGTTTTTACTTCCAGGGGGACCCAATCGGGCTATGGGACGTGTACATATGAAGGGCAAGAGCCCAAAAGGGAATTGGGGATGAAGCCCCATCACTAGATTACAAAATAAATAGTGATACAGACAATTATAAAGAAGACCAAGGCTATGCAAAAGTTGTCCATGGACCAGAAGGCCACTGATCCCGAATGATAGCCTGACCTCCTCTGTACACTGTCCACCTTCGTTACAGGCGAGCTTCACGTACACGACATAATTCCTCCTTCTGCCTGCAGAGCCATGCTGGGATGAGATCCTCTTGAACTAAGAAGGTGATCCTTTACAGATGATTACCGTATTCGAGGATATGGAGCCAGGAGATGGCATCTCGAAAATAAACTAAGAGGTGCTGCTGCAAACCTGATGTATCGAGATGATGTCATCTACCTATATGTGCATTACTTGTGTGAAAAGCCGTATCGCTACATCCGTAGCAGGACAACCACTTGTTTCCGCAATATCGACGATACGCAAGTTCATGGCTGGTGTATACTGCTCATCCTCTGGTGACACATCTGTCTCAGAGATGGAAATCTTTTCTTGTCCAGTGTTCAACAAGTCTCAATGGATGCTTGTGTGGACATGTCTATCCTGTCCACTTGCTCGGATGTTGTGGCAGGTCCCGTCTCAGTGTAATTCCTCGTCTGTGGCTATAACCCTAACTCAGACATCTGCACTAAAGCACCATTTGTTCTCATACATTGGTCATCGAATTTCGGAATTAAGGCCTGTATTAACTGTAACAATCATGTCCATCTCTCAATAGATATAGTGATAGATGTGGCTGTCATCCCTCCCTCCAAATGGATAGCTGCATCTGGTCACGAAGTGTAGGTGGGAAACATTGGACTTACAGGTCTAAAATATTTTGGACACTGATCCCAAGAGGCTGTTGTAGACCAAAAATAGAAGATGGTAAATCTATTGAACACCTGAATTAGTTGGCACCTGACCATGGAGTTATGTGCTAGACCGAGCACTTGTGGGATGGGGACCTCCTATTTGAGCAATCATTTCTTAGGAGGTGGCTTTTTCCTGGCCATCCACACATGGAACCTCAACTTATTAAGGTCCTTTCGTTCATGGTGAACCGGGGGCTCTAGAATACCCTTCGTGTAAATTTTTTTCTCGCAAATTAGGGTAAGGCAGAAAAGTTGTGCGGCATTTGAATTAAAAACGGGGAGTCTAAAACGTCCTTCGTGCAACTTTAAGGCAACTCAGCAAAACTCCTAGTGGGCTTCTTCCTGATTCTATCTCCTACAGCTGTTAGATGAGCCTACGCGCTAGCTTAGGATGGTGGCTTTAGACGGACTGCTCACATGCAATAGAGTTAGAAGGAGCTAAGTGCTAGGGGCGCTGGGTGCATATGCGAGGAGGCGATGAGGCTAGGTGTTTGGCGAATTGACCTTCAATATCACAAATGTTGCTCATATCATTAAGCCAATTAGAATCGATCATTAGCATGTACCAAGTTTATGACGATTGGCTTGCAAGAAAATAAACATGCCACCTATTTGGTCTTTGACTTCACAAGATAGAAGATGGAACAACAAATGCTTTAAGGTATCAATGACATCAGCTCCATAACATCTCACTGGCTGCTCAGAATCCTCCGTCTTGCACTTTCTTCCTCTTCTTGATATATCTAACAACAACAGATTCTTGCATGGCAACTTCCAAGCCTTTCCACGTCTTAAACATCATGGTAAATGTCAATCATGTATCATCTTGCCTTGAATTCAGAATGTTAAGATCCTGGGTATGCGCAAGAATCCTATTGAATGTTGGAATAAAGTCTGCAACCTAAAGGAGTTCAAAGCATTCAGAATTGATATATCTCTACTAACTAATACATATCTGAAGGGAACTCATCGTCTTGTCACGATTGTATCATCATACACATAGAATCACTATCTCTAGCTGATCAAGCTTATCAAGTGAAATTTCCTCGATCTTTCTATCAATTTTCAAATCTGTTTGTAATCTCCATGGTTCAATTATCAGTAGTCCTAGATGAACTAGTAGCAATAGAATTAACCTTTTCCACTAGCATTGGATCTAAAGATCTAAATCCTTACCCAATTATCAGTAGTCTCAGATGAACTAGTAGCAACAAGATTAACCTTTTCTACTGACATTGGATCTCAAGATTTACCCTGAATCTTCAAAGACTTCTTGCCAAAATGATGATCAATAGATTTAGGAACAACCTTTCTTCTTTGTCGTTATCTTTCTCAATAGCCATTTTGCTAATGGCACTATCAAGACGAAATGAAGGACCATATTCAAGACAAATGGTCTCAGCAACAATATGTACTTCATACAAAACTAAAATAGACAAAGAGAAAATAAAAACAAATAATGGCTCGAAGCCATTCTGACTGCTAATGCTCCATTTTGTAAAGGAAGTTCAAAACCACCTGCATGAAGAAGAATAGAATTTCCTAGATAAAAAAATAAAGAATAAAAAAAATAAAAAGAACGTAATACTTTAGATCGTACCTATTGCACCTTAAAATAAAATTAAAAAAATGTAATACCTTAGATCATACCTATTGCACCTTCATGACCTTCAACAATTGCAAAAACTTCAGCAAGATCTACATGCATGAAGAAGACAACTTATCAAAATCCTAGACATCAAAGAGTACAAATGATAAAGGTTTTAAGCCATACCTCTAGAACCATCCGACCTGCCAACATATAAAAAGTATATTTGTGTATTATTTCTATAGTTACCCAGAATGGGACCTAAAATCCGGAACGGGAACAACCAACATTTGAATCTTTAAATTTTGAAAACAGATTTGGAGGTCCTTTTGCTTAAGGAACATCTTAGAACACTCAAAATTAAAATATAATTGCTTCAAAGGGACTCTTTAAACTACAATTTTTGATTTAAAATATATTTTCTAAGTTCTAATACATTCACAAAAAAGACAAAATGAAATAGTTACATCAGCTTTTTTGGTTCTTTGCTGTTGGCTCCCTTAGTAGCTAAACTTGAAGGGGATTTGTGGATTTGTGTTTGTCTCAATGTCTGCTGCAACAACTTTAGAATGATAAGAACAATGGAAGAATAAATAATACATTATCTGTCATTCTTAAATAGTACACTTCTGTCATTCATCTCATCATCACGAAATTATATATGTCGACTACTTTGCAATCTTAACCAATTTTACTGGAAAGTTACTTCAGTACATATTTCCTTCTCAACTCGGGTGTGTTGTGCGTTTTTTCTTGACTATTTTTGCATGATGTGCTTAAATTGATGAAATGTGTGCATAAATGGAGAATAATATGGGTGTAATGTGGAGAAAATGTAAACAATGTGAAAATATTAGGGATGAAGCATTTATGATGTATACAAGTTGAACTTATGGACTTGAAGGAGTATTAAAGTCCTTAAGAAATATTTTCAATGGTTGATAATTTGATGATGTGTCATGAATCTGGGGAAGCATGGTAGTTGCAAAGAAGTTTGGATGACCTAGATTTGAAGTTGAGGTGGCAAAATCTAGTGAACTTATGGTAGTTAGAATTTGGATCTAAGGTTGTGATTTGCCTAGATCTAGTGGCTAGGATCAAGTGCAGTTTTCTATAAGATAGCCAAAATTCGTGTAGAAGGGAGGCCCAAATTTGGAAGATGACATCTGGGCAAAGTTCTTGAAGTTGTGAGTATGTTTCTTGATCAGTTGAATATTATTATGTTGAAGTATGATATTTTGATTATGATTATGTGATTCTCCTATTTGTTATCTCTATTTCTATAATCTCAAAAGACTTGTGTAAGAATGATTATGTTGGTGATTTATGATGCCAGTAGAGTGAGGCTTAGCCTATCTCATATACCTTGAGATTTGCTTGGGTTGTTGTAGTTAGCGCTTGTTCTTCAGTTTTCCTTGGGTGCGTAGAAGATGCTAACATATTTTTTGCGAGAAAGCAACACTTTGCGGGCAAGATAATCAAAGATCAAAGATGGTAGTGGTACATAATTATGTTGCAATCAGTATCCATGGAATATCATTTAAGTGCAAGTGGAGAATACGATGTCAAAGAATGGTAGTGTATCAATGGTAGATCGAAGTTTGTAAATGTCTTTGAAGCCTATTGCAGAGGTATGAAAATGTTGTTTCTATTCTTGTTATGCCCGGCCAAAGATGATTGAATGGAATGCCAAATGCTTCTAAAAAGAAAATGCCTTAGCAAAAGCGAAATGGTATAAATCTCTGCGTCTCTTAAAAAACCGTGCTCCCTTGCTATCGAACTTGACGTATCTCAATTAAAACCAAGCCCCAGATTATCATTTATCAAGCTTATTCCTTCAAGCAAAGCCAAATCAAAGCCATGCTCACACCATCTTTTTCTACCATGGACCCCCGCAAAAGAAAAGAAAAGAAAAGAATTGCCAAGCCCGCCTATGATCCGTGGTTTACAATCCCCGCAAAGAAATATCAAACTTTACGCTCGATTCTAATGTTATACACGCGCCATAGCCCAAGAAGACATTGCCTAAGAAACCGAAGCCCTAATCATCCGCCATACTAGATGAATCCCGCCGCCATAGCCAAGTAGACCTATTCTTTGCCATAACCCTGTTTTTTCCTCCGCCATATCTATCCGCCTCGTCGAATACCGCACCCGGATCGCAAAAACCCAGGAGGGATTCGATTCCGCTAGTCCTTGCCATTCTCGCCATACCCTAAATCCTCCTCGTTTGCTTTCCGCCACTACCCAACTTCGCCTCGGCCTTTTTTCGCCCATGATCCCGTTGGATGCTCGAGCCATTCCTTTGCCTACTTCCCCTTTCGCCATATCTAAGATCAGGTGATCCATCTCGCTTCTACAGATCCGCCATGCCCTAATCGCGCGGCGGCCACACGGATCCGATGCCCTAAACCCGGCCACCTGTTTGTAGCAAGGAAAAAAAAAAAAGGAAATGAAAAGAAAAAATCAAGAATGATCGAAAAGCGGGTTAGGGGAGACCGCCATGTTTTGGCGCAGGCCCTAAACAGATGCGCAGGAGCCTCCGCGTTTCACGACATGGATGCCCTTCATTTCCGCGATCGGCGTTCGACCATTTCCGCGATCAGCGTTCGACCATTTGGCGCACCGGCGTTCGACCATTTGGCGCACCTCGCTCCAAACCATAGCACAAGCCCGCCATAGCACAACCCCGCCATAATTTTGTCTTAAACAAGATTGAACGCCCAAGATGGCCACCACCTTACACACGCCGTTGAGCATGGCCAAGCACGAGCATGTGAGAACGAGAGCACAGAGAAGAGAGCACAGAGATCCGATGGACAGAGCAATGAGAAGAGAGCAGGGGGATCTAAACGTGTTGCAGCCAAAAAGAAGCCAAAGAAGAGGAAGATTAGGGAAGGCAATAGCAGGAATGAAGGGAGCTATCTTAGACAGAGAGAGGTAAATGGAGTGATGATGACATGAAGAGGGCAATCGGAACTTGTTGAGGGGAATGTGATGAGCATAAGAGCAAAGAAAGGCAGAGAATTTAGCATCCCCGAGTCTACAATTAGAAGTTGGCTTTATGGTAGAGTGAATGTAAAGCATGGTAAGCATCCTATAGCCATGACAGCCAGTAAGAAGAATCGACTTGGTAGAATGGGCATTAGAGAGGGCGATCGGGAATGCCTTTGACTCTAGATATGTTGAAGGAGTTTGTGGCTGAAATATGCCTTGATAGACCAACTCCATTTAGGGATGGAGTTCCGTGACACAAGTGGTGGAAGCTTTTCAAAGGAAGGCATCCAGAGATAGCAATAAGATCTGCTGAAACGTTGATTCTCGCAGGGCGTGAGCACTAACAACCGCTACTCTAGCTAAGTTCTACGATGATTTTGAGAAGGTGTTGGATGAGTTCAAGTTTCCACCATCTAGAATTTGGAAATGGGACTAAACCGGTGTCCAAGCCGGTAAGGTTTCGGAATGAAGGTTATTGCCAAGAAAGGAAAGAGGAACGTGCATGAAGTTGTGATGAGAAATAGAGAATGGGTGACAGTACTTACATGTGTCAATGCAGATGGCTTTCCACTTCCTAGTCTCTACATCTTCAAAGGAGAGAGGATCAGAGATGACTATGTATCTAGATGTGAAACGTGTGCCGTGGATGGCTTGTCGTGGTGAAGCATGGATGACAAAAGAGCTTTTAAAAGTTGGTTAATTGATCATTTTTCGCAAGAAGGTGCCGTGAGCTTGCAACCGAAAGTACACCACATTTGCTAGTGCTTGATGGCCACAAGACTCATGTGGATCTTGACACTATAATCGGGCAGCCAAAGAGGTAGGAGTGCATCTTTTTATTTTGCCACCTCACACTTCACATAAGCTGCAGCCCTTGGATGTGTCAGTGTTTGGCCCTTTCAAGAAGTGCTTTAAGAAGGAAAGAGCAATTTATATGTTAAAACACCGTTATGCTGAACCAAGCAAGCAAGACCCGCTACAATTATCTACTGAGCTTTGAAGTCATCCATGACAAAGGCGTAACATCCTCTCCGGGTTTTAGATCAACGGGTTTAGTGCCCTTTGTGAAGGGCAAAGTGACACCACAAGTCGAGGCAATTGGAGATGTAGGGAAGTGGAGTTGCAACCATGGGAGCATGGAGATTACAATCCAAATGATGCTGAAAATGAAGGTGCAGCAGCCCCCGATGCTAATCAAGTGTTCCCCAATCAATTGTAACGCGGCACCAAAGAACCATGAAGAAGGTAACAATCAAAATTTTGAGCAAAATGTTGTTGAGGCAAAGACATAGCAATGTTCTTCTAAATTGCAATGTGCCCGAAAACCAAGCACCTAACATTGCAAGGCCTTTGCCACATGCAAGCATCGTTGTACATCACTCTTCTCCTCATGTTAATGTTGCTTATAGATCCGCTCTACCTACAGCCCACGTAACACCAATGTCTAGAGCATTTCAACCCCAAAACAATGACTCTATATCTCACCAAACCTCAAGAAGACTAAATCTTCCCTTGTCGGGCTGGAGTGCATCATGTTAGCTCTGAACAATGGTGTCAAGCAATCGGGACTAACAAACAAAGGAAGGCTAGGAATGAGGAGGAAAAGAAGAGAAAGTTAGAAGAGAAGCTAGCTGCACAAGCAGCAAAGAAATTGGCAAGGGAGGAGGCTTTGGAAAGATGCAAAAAGAGAAAGGAAGAGAGGGAAGCTAGGAAAAGAAGTGAAGAAGCATGGGAGGTAGGCTGTAGAAGGTTTAGGGATCTAATATATGGACCTCATAGGCATGGGAGGCCTATCTTGAATGGTGTAAGCCCTTGGATACCAGTTAACAAGGATGCTATGGAGGCTAGAAGGCAAGCAAGGGACAGGTTAAGAGCAAAGAGGGCAGCTAGAGAGAATGAAGGGCATGCAAAGTTGTGACATACGATTTGTGGCTAGTAGCCAAATGGAAGAACAAGAGAGCTGCCCGCCATTATTCCAAGATAGTCAAGTTGAAGAAGAATTGCCTCCAAGTCCTCGTGATTGTATAATGCAATTAGGAATATGTCTCCATTCTCCGGCTCTATGGTAGGATGCGCCTTTTAGAAGACACTCATATATCCTGTTCTCAAGACCATATGGATGTCGTTCATGTATCAATTGATGAGATGATACCACCAAGAAGAAATGAATCAAAGATCACATGCGATGTTAATGTGGACACTCAAACATGGGTCAGGGTTTGCTGATGTTAATAGTGGTGTTCCAGATGCCACAGGCACAACTTGGCTAAAGCAAGGCTGATCCGAGGCTTTGTTGAAGATGGTAGGCCTCATGACATAATTGAGAAGGCAAAAGGGATGGATGATGGCTGGGCAAGAACTTACAGAGCGCTACTTGCAAATGTAAGTCCAAGTTTGCATGTAAGTTTGATGTTTCTACTTTACCTCTCTCTTAACTGGTACTTCTTTTGCGTGCAAATGATGTGGAGATAGAAAGCTCCTCGGAAGAAAGCTAGGTCACATGATGCATGTCTTCTTTGTTGTGGCTGGTCAATGCTACTTCTTGTAAACATTGGTCAGTTTGTGTGCGTTTTCAAATTTGCACATAAACAATTTTACATAGACCTTTGTCTATTGCAAAATAGCACATTTTCAAAAACTTGTATGCCAAGATCGCTAAATTGTTGCTGAATTGTTGCTAAATTGTTGCTGAAACTTGTATGCCAAGACTGCTAAATTGTTGTTGTTAAATTGTTGCTGAATTGTTGTTTGATTCTTAGGTGTGAATGCATTCTGTCCTTTTCTTAGCAAGATGTATGCAAAAGGTTGATATTCAGATGCGCAAATTGAGATATGCATGTGCGCAGTTTGTAGCAGGATAAGACATAATTGTTTGTTAATAGGTGAGCAAATGATGGTGGGTTTGAGAGCAGTAATGTTGTTTGCTGCGCAATTGATGGGAGTTTCATGCGCAATAGATGGGAGTTTTATGCGCAATGCAGTGCGCAATTGATGGGTCTGTGGTGCGTAACCAGGGTTCTCAGACCCCCCTGTGTTTGAGCAGCTGTAACTTGCAAGTGGCTAATCTGTAGACCCTAAATCTGGCATCTATTTGTAGCTTAGATTTCAGGCTTTCAGATGAACTATTTCTTGTGGCAAAATTCCACACCTCGTGCCCAAAATTGCGTTTGCGCCCTTAACTGCGCAAAACATGGCCTGTCTCCCCTATAGGAAAAATCAAAATCTTTTTGCCTCATAATCGTGCACATGGCATGATGGATAAATTTTGTGGCAATCAACTGCCAGATCATGAGTTCAAGTCCAGGTGAAGACATGCTTTTCTCCAACATAAATTTGTGTATTATTGAAGATAGCTTTTTGAAGACCAAATCCTAGCATCACATGGAACATAATATTTTTGAAGATGTTATCCTATTATGAAATTGAATATAAGCTTTATGCAAGAGATGGATATCCCATATATTTATTTCTCGAGAGAAGTTATAAAAACTCCAAAATCTTTGAAGACCAAATGATGTTAAAGCTATTATCTATTGTTGGAGGATCGTGTTCTCTCAAGATATTGAAGTTCAAGTATTAAGATGAAGACACATTGGTTGGTATTTTGCTTTTGCAATTTATGGAAGTCTAATATTTAAGTTATTCAATATTTGAAGGCATTTGTGGAAGTCGTACAAGTTTTCTATTTTATCTTTTCTCATGTTGTGGAGAGGGGATGAAGCGCCATCCCAAGGCAGAAGAGCGAGGTTGCCACTGACCTGGATGGGACTTGCCACCCTATAATTGATGAAGTGATGTTAGAAGTTTTTAGTATTTTTTCCTTGGAAGACTTCTATAGATGTTTTTGAAGGCTTGAAGACATTTGGACATTGGATTTTTGTTAAGTTGTGATGCTATTTAGAGGACCAAGTTGAAGACATGAAGATCGAAGAAAAGATTTTTGAAGAATTCATCGGGACGATGAATAATCTTGGGGGGGAATAATGTTGTGCGTTTTTTCTTGACTATTTTTTCATGATGTGCCTAAATTGGTGAAATGTATGCATAAATGAAGAATTATATGGGTGTAATGTGGAGAAAATGTAAAAAATGTGCAAATATTGTGGAGGAAGCATTTATGATGTACTGAAGTGGAACCTATGGACTTGAAGGAGTATTAAAGTCCTTAAGAAATATTTTCAATGGTTGATAATTTGATGATGTGTCATGAATCTGGGGAAGCATGGTAGTTGCAAAGAAGTTTGGATGACCTAGATTTGAAGTTGAGGTGGCAAAATCTAGTGAACTTATGGTAGTTAGAATTTGGATCTAAGGTTGTGATTTGCCTAGATCTAGTGGCTAGGATCAAGTAGAGTTTTCTATAAGATAGCCAAAATTCGTGTAGAAGGGAGGCCCAAATTTGGAAGATGACATCTGGGCAAAGTTCTTGAAGTTGTGAGTATGTTTCTTGATCAGTTGAATATTATTATGTTGAAGTATGATATTTTGATTATGATTATGTGATTCTCCTATTTGTTATCTCTATTTCTATAATCTCAAAAGACTTGTGTAAGAATGATTATGTTGGTGATTTATGATGCCAGTAGAGTGAGGCTTAGCCTATCTCATATACCTTGAGATTTGCTTGGGTTGTTGTAGTTAGCGCTTGTTCTTCAGTTTTCCTTGGGTGCGTAGAAGATGCTAACATATTTTGGGGGGCATTGCGAGAAAGCAACACTTTGCGGGCAAGATATTTCTTATCTTTAGATCAAAGATTAATTATGTTGCAATCAGTATCCATGGAATATCATTTAAGTGCAAGTGGAGAATACGATGTTCAAAGAATGGTAGTGTATCAATGGTAGATCAGAAGTTTGTAAAGCGGAGGAATATGTGTTGAAGCCTATTGCAGAGGTATGAAAATGTTGTTTCTATTCTTGTTTGGTCTGGCCAGTAAAGGAGAATGGAAATATTCTGAATCTGCTGTGAATCTTAACTTGCTTGCTCCTATTCCATAAATAATGGTATAAATGGATGGTACAAAAGTTTTTGTGCTCTTGCATCTGCTAGAACATCTTCAGTATTACATCCTGCCATATTTTTATGCTCACGCCATCTTCTTCCACCACGGACCCTGCAAGAAGAAAAGAAAAGAATCTGCCAAACCCAAATCGCCATAACCTGTTCTGTCATGCCTTCTTGCCCTTCTAGTTTCGTTCTTTTCTTCCATATCCTATGCCATGAATTGTTCTGCCCTGCCATAATCAAAGAAGAAGCTTTTTGCCATTGCTGTGCCTTCTACTATCTACAGTAAAAAAAAAATATATGACAGAGAAAGGGAAGGAGCAAGCTTCTTCCATCGTTATTTTCCTTCTGCCATAACCTGATCCGCATGGCCGAAACCTAATATGTTTTGCTGCTGGATTCACCGCCAGAGCTTGATCTGAAGCCGCCGTTCTTTACCCTTGCTCCATCATACCCTAACGGCCGCCGCGCGCGAACAGAGGAGTAGAGAAGAAGGAATTAAAAAATAAAAATGAGGGTCGTTCAAAGGAAAGAAAATAAGGAAGTTTTAAAAGATAAGAAGAATGAAAACAAACAAAGTTTTAATATCTGGCAAATGGTTAGTTGGTTAAATGTTTGGCTATCAACTATTTGGTCACGAGTTCAAGTCCATCTAAAGCCTAGAAATGCTTTATTTTTCAAAGATGTTTGCTTATGGGAAGATCTTACACATTAATTTTGAAGCCCAAAAATCTTGAAGACTAAATGAGGTTGAAGATATATCTATATGATCATGTTATTTTCACTTAAGACTCTATTTTCCAACAAGACTATTTATTCTCCAACAAGCTTATTCAAGTCAAATACTGTATTATGAAGATCGAGATTATGTGGTTAGTGCTTATGCTTTTGCAATTTGATTGGATTTCATTTTCAAGTTTTTTCAAGAATTCAAGCTATCAAATGAAGTTGTACAAGTTTTATTTTTTATTAAAGTGATTATGGATGGCATGATGGATGTGTTGACCTAGAAAGGCAGCAGCATCCCATGACCTATATAAAATGTGATGAAAAACTATAATTGTTGTGAAGGGGATAGAGCGCCATACCAAGCAGTAGAGCGAGGGTGCCACTGACCTGGATGGGACTTGCCACCCTATAATTGATGAAGATGAAGTGATGTTAGAAGTTTTTAGTATTTTTTTTCTTGGAAGACTTCTATAGATGGTTTTGAAGACTTGAAGATATTTTGACATTGGATTTTTGCTAAGTTGTGATGCTATTTTTACGACCTACTTTTGAGGATCAAGTTGAAAACATGAAGATCGAAGAAAAGATTTTTGAAGAATTCATCGGGACGATGAATAATCTTGGGGGGGAATAATGTTGTGCGCGTTTTTTCTTGACTATTTTTGCATGATGTGCTTAAATTGATGAAATGTGTGCATAAATGGAGAATAATATGGGTGTAATGTGGAGAAAATGTAAACAATGTGAAAATATTAGGGATGAAGCATTTATGATGTATACAAGTTGAACTTATGGACTTGAAGGAGTATTAAAGTCCTTAAGAAATATTTTCAATGGTTGATAATTTGATGATGTGTCATGAATCTGGGGAAGCATGGTAGTTTCAAAGAAGTTTGGATGACCTAGATTTGAAGTTGAGGTGGCAAAATCTAGTGAACTTATGGTAGTTAGAATTTGGATCTAAGGTTGTGATTTGCCTAGATCTAGTGGCTAGGATCAAGTGCAGTTTTCTATAAGATAGCCAAAATTCGTGTAGAAGGGAGGCCCAAATTTGGAAGATGACATCTGGGCAAAGTTCTTGAAGTTGTGAGTATGTTTCTTGATCAGTTGAATATTATTATGTTGAAGTATGATATTTTGATTATGATTATGTGATTCTCCTATTTGTTATCTCTATTTCTATAATCTCAAAAGACTTGTGTAAGAATGATTATGTTGGTGATTTATGATGCCAGTAGAGTGAGGCTTAGCCTATCTCATATACCTTGAGATTTGCTTGGGTTGTTGTAGTTAGCGCTTGTTCTTCAGTTTTCCTTGGGTGCGTAGAAGATGCTAACAGGGTGATGTCGACCACTGTTAAGAGCAAGAAGCAACATAGAGAAGGCTAGAAAAGCTAATACTTACAAGTTAAATCTGAGTTCTATTTACTGTAAGCTAGATCGAAGCAGCATTTGGTTTCTAGTTTTTTGTTAGTCACAATAGCTAACTTGCAAAGAAAACTCCATAAGTAGTAGTTCCAACCCATTTTAAGCTTCCCTCCAGAAGGCATAAGTGCCGCATGAGAACAAATGCTTGGTAACATGCATATGGGAACATCCATAGGAGTTCCTTAAACTCCCATTCCTCGAGACTAGTTCCCATCCAAAGTTGAGATGGTGTGTACTAGTGTGAATAGATGGGATTGTTCTACATCTCTTCATTAGATAAATGTGCCAACATGTATTGCTTCCTACCATGCGCAAGTGTGGGATTAATCTGGTTTTTGTAGTATGACATCTTGACTATCTCTAAAATACAGGCATCCTAAAGCTTATCAAGAAAGCATTTAAAATATATGTGATCCTCATTGTTCTGCATCTGTATACATCTCTGTCCCTACACATTCTATCTTGGGAACCAATCTGCGATTTTCTCCTTTCAACTGGCTTTAAGATGCTATGGACCTATAGCCATTGTGTAGGCGAGATCTAAAAGTCGAGTGGCTTCCATACTTACCACATTCTGATAGTATAATATGTGTCGTTCCAAACCAGCATGTTGAGGTAAAATTCCTGTTTCATGGAGAAGAATTGGACAGGGGACCATTGACTTATCTCCATTGCCTGAGTAAAAAAGGCTTTCTAGACATGTTCCATTGTGTTCAAGTCTCTCTTGGGACATTTAAGAGATCTTCATGGGATATTGTCATATGATAATGACATAAAAGTACTATCTATCTATTACGCTTTCCAGAAAAATATTAATTAACAAAAAAAATAAGGATCTTATCTATTAAAATGGGATCGGGTTGGGTTACGTGCGGGAACACCGCAAGTTACGCCACATGCGGCATTCCCTCCCACTTGCGAGTCCCTTGCAAGATGCTGGCAAACAACATTGATTGCCAATTTTGAATCCGCCACAACACTTTTTTCCAGGGAAAAAATTAAGCATACTATATATTTTTTTCATAAAAAATTGTTTGGCTATTTTTCAAAATCTTATAGTATTTTATGATATATATTTGGCTAAAGTTATTATTATCATCACATTTATATGCACGTGGACTTGGCGAAACTTTTGAATTAAGTATTCCTTTAAACTTTTACTTGGCTATTTTTTCTAACTATAAAAAGCAAAAAATGTAAATTATGTAGTTTTAGTCATATTGTACTACAATTATAAATAATAATTGACAATCAAGGAGCATACAATAATATTAAAAAACTTGTAACAGAAGCTCACAACATAGCTTCTAACATCCATAGTCTGAACTACATTCAATGCAGCGACACCTTTCTAGATACGATGATATTCTTGAAGGAGGATGTTTTGTAACCAACTCGGGCATCTATATGGATCTTGGCCATCTCTTACAATTCCTTTCTAAAGATGCATATGTGGTATATGTAATAGAGGTTCATAGTTCAAAAAACTACTATCTTTGATGATGGTAGGTGGGATGTGTAAAAATCATTAATAAGAATTCACTTTTGTTTGGCTATTAATGATTTAGTATATAAATATTGTAATAGAAAAAAAAGTAAGAAAAAGGGGGAAAATAGTGGCTAATCCAAAAAAATAATGGAGTACTTGATTTAACTATGGCTATTTTTAGCACACCAGCCCTACCGGGCCTACAGCCTTTCCTCAAATTCTAGCCTATCCACGTGTAATTTCCATGTCATCAAAATCTGATGTGGCTTGTTTTGCACCATCAGATGTATAGTTTTACAAATCTAAGGCTGGGAAAATTAGAAATTCGGCCAAAAATGGGTACGGCACGGAGCCATGGAGATTGGAGAAGGTCACGGATAATTTTCTGCCTCTTTCGCAGATTTCCCCTGTTGATTCAATCTGTTTCAAATATTCGTCACAAGAATTAGCATCCTGTTATAGTTGGATCAACGAAAAGATGGTGCAAAACCGTGCTATGCCGCCCCATCATAGCGTATGGCTGGGACCATTTCCTTTTCTTCGTTGTCATATCCTTTTTAGCTGGCGATCATGATATTATGTCCGATTGAAGCTTCCAGGATGAACAGTTTCTTCCAAAAGCTCAAAACAGGAGCTGCCTTCTTGCCTAGTGGCGTGACGTTAAAATACTATCTATCTATCTATCTTTGTGAGGTAAAACAAACAACTATAGCCTTCTACAATTTTAGTCCAATTGAATGTAGCTGCATTGTTTTAGGTTTAAGATCATTGAATCTGCCGTATTCTCGTGATTTGATTTTAGCCCAAATGTAAAACGCCAGTTTTGTCTTCCTCCAGATACCGAACGAGGTAATGCTTAATCCATTTTAAAATTGAAACAATGGCCGTAATATTGGGCAGCCATGATCAACTGGATTTGTAGTTGGGCTATGGTAGTTGGATGGTCAGTCTCAATAATGACCTTATACCCATTTGCAAGTCATAAAACAAACTAGAAATGATGGGTTCTGCTTTGTTCCGGATTCTGCCACAGATGGCCATGGCTTAACTCCGTTTTAAGTGCAGATGGATGCTTAAATTTGCTTGAATTAGACGAAATACAGAGAGTTCAGTATCTGACACTCTTATAAGGTGGGGTGATGTAATTGAGTAAAAGGCTGCTATTGATGCATGCTTGAAGTAGGATGGTCATAGGCTAGTTAACTTTTTGTGGCCAGGTGTGGGGATGAGAAGGATTTTGCAGAGGGCAAACGTGTTCAGGAACACATTATGAAAGTTGGGCTAGATCAGAATAAGCTTCTAAGGAATCTCTTTGTCCAGATGTATTATGCCAAATGTGGCGCTTTGCATGAATCAAGGGCAATGCATGATGATCTGAGCATGCCAGCTCCTCATTCTTGAAACAACATAATTATTGGCATTATTGCAACAAGGTTATTTTGATGAGGCTATGCATCCTTTTTATATAATTCCTTAACCAGATGCAGCTCTAGGGAATGCCATGATCAAGGCCTTTGCAAATCATGCTCAGCTTGAAAATGCTGTAGAAATCCTTGAACATATGCCCCAGCAAAGTCTAATCTCTTTAGTAACAGGATATGCTAAACATGGTCAGCTCAGACAAGCCAAAAATTATTTCGAGCAGATTCCAAAGCTGAGATGTTGTTTCCTGGATGGATAGCTATGCTCTCAGGTTTTATTGAAAATGGATATTTCAGTGAGCCCTAGACTTCTTTAGAAATGCTTTAACGAAACATGGTTTCATGGATAACCATGCTTTCAGCTTGTGCTTGCCAAGGATACATCAAGGAGGTCTTTGCTATCTTTAAACAGATGCCTCATCTTAATCAGTTTTCATTAAATTTTATGATTTGCATATGTCAAGAAAGGCAAACTGAAGGAGGCCATTCAATTGATGGAAGAAATGCCAGACAAGAATGTAGTTAGTTGGAATTCCTTGCTTGCAGGCTACTGTCAGAGGCATTTGATACTGTTAAGCACATTTCTAAAGAAACTTGCTATCATGGAACCATGACAATTCCCATGTATGCAAAGAAACTTCAAGGACAGGTTCTTTCTTTATTTAACAGAATGCCTTATAGAGACGACGTAAACAAACTTGATTACCTCATGTCTTCTTCATGGACAGTTGCAGTTGGCGCAAACTTCAACAAAATGTCACAACCAGATTTGGCGAGTTGCACTGCAATGGCTTCAGCATATGCCAGGCACAGGCATACGGAGGATGCACTTCATTTTTTCAAAACAAATAGCTTTATCTGATTTGATCTGTAGGACTTCCACGATAGCAACTTATGCTCAGCAAGGTCTATTAGAGGAGGCTAGCCAAGTCTTTGAACAAATTCCTTTGCACGATGTAGGCTCTCCAATTATCTGAGCAGATGCCTTCTCGCAATCTTGTATCATGGATATTGGTTGTTTCTGCTTATGCTCAGCATGGATGTCTCACAAATGCCTTGATATATCCGGAAATTGTATTTTGAAGGTGGTATACCAACTGCTAACATGGTTGGTAGCATACCTTCTGGACGAAGCCACGATGGCCTAATGTGCAGAGCCATAGTAACCAACATGCCATTTCAGGCAGATACGACCTCATGGGAAACCTTGCTTGAGCAAACATGGATATCTATGCAGCAGACTGTATATCACATGTTGAAACTGGTATCAACAAAATCTCAGAATTACAGCATGTTATCGGTCTAGACATATATGGAAAGACTCTTAGCTTCGTGACATGCCACCTTAATCTGAAGGCAAATACAAAACAACAATACATGAAGGCTATTCATCATGAATAATAGCATCATAGAGCTCCAAATCATGAAAGTTATGTTCGAGTTTTTTGCATGCATTTTCACCTGCATCAGAAATGTGAGATCCATTCTGTTCTCAGATTACCATGCAGAGAGAGACCAGCAATTTGCAAAGGCAATATTGTATGGACTTTTAAATGAGAGAAGGGAAATGGCTGAAGACCTTTAAAGAGACCTATTTGCTGCAAACTTGTGTGACCTAGATACTAATGCTGTAGCTTTCATGTGAACATGAACAACCGAGTTTGTGAAGAGGATATGAGTTTCATTCACAGTAAACGGCTTTGAGATGCACCTTCCACAAAGCTGGAGGACGGTGAAACTTCTACTCCTCTGAAAATTGTAACAAAATTTTCTAATAGTTCAGATGAGGATGAATTGGAGGTTAATGAATCGAGCAAAATGGTAGAGCAATCACTCTTGAAAGTTGTTTTGAAACTTCACTACAGGGAGAAGATACACAAATGTGCATTGGTTTAGAAGCTCTAGTAGCATAGCCCAATATCTCAAACAGACCAGTGACCTCGACTTTCATTAATTACAGGATAGGAGGAGGATATTACAGTCCGGCATAATTTTCATAGTTGGATTTGGCAGCCCGTCGTGCTGGTCATGGCATTTTGATGAAAAGCCCATAATTCTTCTGCCATAAGAAATAATAGCATCCAGTTCTTGAATTTACAGTCCAGCATAATTCTCTAGAAATTAACCACCTACACCATTCTGAATCCATCTAAATGTAGTTAGAGCATTAGGAGTTGTTATTTGCGGAAGAAAAGGTATTGACATTCACAGCATAATGGTCAGGCTATGGCTTGGAAAGAGGAGGGCTAGGAAGGAGATTTCCAAAAGAATTAGAATTCAATGTTCCAGTTATGGCTGATACACCTTTTAATTATGGCTAATGCATTCTAGTAAGATGCCTCCCTTTTCCTCTTATTTTTGTTTCTCTTCTTTTATAATTGCATTTGGTAGCCGTCATAGCTGGATTTGGCAGCCTGCCATGCTGGTCATGGCATTTTGATGAACAGCCTACATTGATATGTCATGAATAATACCATCCAGTCCTTGAATTTATAGTCCAGCTTGAGGTAAAAAAAAACACCATGTGCTTTGCATATGTACTAGAACAAGTCTGCCTGCAGACTACTCTTTCTCATACAAGAATATGATATAAATTTTTGTGTTTAGGCATCTACTTGGTCTAGAATATTAAACTACTTTCAGCAATGGGTTTGAGTGCCCATCTAAGAACTTGTGACCTGCAACGTAGATGCCCACTTGGTCTAGAATATTGAACTACTTTCAGCAATGGGCTTGAATGCCCATCTAAAATGCTTAAATATGTCAAAACGAACTCTACAGGCAAGTTACTTATGTACAACCAATGAATCGTTTGGTACAATCAATGAGCCGTTTGATGCCTTCTTGACAAAACATCAACCTCCCTTAAGTATGTGCATAGCCGTTTGATGCCTTCTTGTGAAAATGTCAACCTCCCTTAAGTATATACAATGCTGCAGCTCCTCTATTCTAAGTGCGATTGGGAAATATGATTCTTATTTAAGCCTGAAAGTTCAAATTTTTGTGTCTCGGCAGTAATTCATGTGAATGTGAATTCCAAAAACTGGGTGCATAGGAATACTCTTTTCTAGTGCCATTGACAAGAATATAGAGCAAGATATATTTTGTGAATATTCTACCCGATCAAGATTTGATACAATAGGCAGATTGTATTCCTTGGTAAATTGTTGTAAGTTTTGCAACTATGAGCATGGGCTCTCTTCATCATTTAGTGCTACTAGTCAAAACTACTAGTCAACTGAGTGTCTACCAGGTTTGATAAAATGCTCAGGCTTAGACAGTGATTCTGTCAAAGATGCATCTCCCATGGAATATCACTGCGCTACTGCTACAGCCATTTAAGCATCGGGCAACAAGACTATCTTGCTTGCAAATTTTATGAGAGGAACGAATTTTGGCTGCCTAATGGAGCTCCAAATCAAAATGCTCTTGAAAATGATTCTTCCATTGAGGACCATACAAGTTCTAACTAAATATTGGAATAGCTTTGTTTTTCTTAGAGTAACCAGTTCCTGAATTACAATACAAATTCTACAAGCATTAATAACTCCCAACCAGATGCGGATTGCATTGCCATCAAATTATGGAGGCCATTTATCTCTACAAGGTAGGCATCTCTGAATGCCAAATACTTGACAGGTACGCCATGTTGATGAGCTCTCTCTTTTTCTAGATACAATTATTTTACTATCTTCAGCTTCATGCAATTAATTGCATCTACAACGTGGCCATCATGTAAATATTAACCAATGAAATTTTCCATGTTAAACATCGGAGAAGTGTCATGTTTGCAACGGTCTGAGGAGGTAGGAAAAACTTTCCAACCTACTAGCACTATCTAAGTATGCAGAATTATGCCTATCAGAAATTGGCACAAAACTTGAGTAGGAAAATTTGGCATCAATTGTTTTTCTTATCTGGAAGCTCACTTCCATATGACTTTCAAGTCCTCAAAAACCTTTTAATTCTGGCATGCATTAAAATATCATGACGATTCAAGATAAACTTTAAAGACTATTGGTTCTCCAACAACAGGTTAGGGCGTCTACAAGGGATATTTGACATATACCAAAGTATGCCCAATTTGCGCAAGCTCATGCAGTTGCCAACATTGTCAATATCGTCACAAAAAGGTTGCTATGGTCCCATCGTACCTAGTAATGGAGCCCAACAATTTAGAGGAAAAACATTGTCAATATCATCACAAAGAGGTTGCTATGGTCCCATCGTCCCTAGTAATGGAGCCCAACAATTTAGAGGAAAAACATGAATCCCTTATACCCAGCAATGAACAAATGTTTATTAAACGAAGACCCTATCGAAATACTCTGCAACCTTCACAATAGATGTTAATAGAACATTGTTGTATAAAGCTAAGTGGCTCTGTTGGCACCCAACATATGTATCTATTATAAGAATGTGCAAGTCGATCAAAACTAAAGTGTTGTTTATGTTTACTCTGCTGCCCTTGACCGTTCCAAATTCCAGTGTCACAACTATGGACATGCATAATCATCAGACCTTTGACCTCGATGTTTTTTCTCGCTTTTGTACACCTCACACGACGGTTTTTTTCTTGCTTTTGTACCTTACAACGATAGTTTCCATGAGATCCTTGTGCACGTAACGATAGCTCTCTCTAACATTTAGTGTATGCTAATATTATCAACAATAAATACCTAATAAATTTTGTCATATCAAATTCTTTGCAGGCAATTCAAATTGTAGTTTGCCAAATGTGCATGACTGCGTACCGAAGGACATACAATAGAAATACGCTAATTAAAATTACCAAACCATCCAGCATGTGGGAAGGGGGAAAGACCATAAAATAATGCAATTTTTTACTACCACAATTTTATCAACCCATTTCTTCAATCGGATTAGACTTAGCTCAAGTCTTGCCTTGCTACAGCCTTCTGGTGTGCTTCTTGCTAGTTTATTTTTATTTTTTAAATTTCCCTTCATAAAATACGCCATAAAAATAGCCTAGACCCTCTAAAAAATCACCATTTGGCTATTAATAGCCACTAATTTTTTCCATGCTCTTTTCATGCAAACTTTCTTCTTTCCACTTCCTGCTCCTCCAAGTTGTGGTGCATTGTTCCTTTTTTGCATGAGTTTTTACATGAGTTCATCCAGTAGACTGTCAAGACTTATTGATGCTGGAAGTGAATAAAGATGGAGGCTGTGATCTGGCATTGAACTAATTTGGGTTAAAAAGTCTGTGATTCGGGATGCATCAAAGTGTGTCACGGTGGAAATTCATGACAAAGTTCCAATGCATCACAGCAATGACAAAATGCACTTCAATCACAAGCACAAGAAGTCAACCTTTGCTTCCACAAAAGAAGTATAGCTTTATGCCTAAATCACCATCCGATAAGCACTGGAACTGTGCCAGCACCATTGCTTTGCTCCTTCTGGTTATGGTTTTATGCAACCATATAGTCTCTATGAAATTCTATAATCTGGCTATGCATTCTGCAAGCATTTGGCCCTTTTGATTACGATTTCATACAACCCTATAATCTCTGTGAAATCCTGCAATCTGGCTATGACCAAGGTTTCTTTCTATGTTATTCAAAATAAATAGAGATGATCATATGTTCTGAACTCGAGTAGGTCTAGAGTTAGGGCTATTTCTTTCAATTTTAGAGCTTGGCGCAGAACAATTTCAAGCTTGAAGCGTTGCACTTTTTTTATTAGAAATTACATTCATTTTTTTTCCCTACTTTTTCCAGCACATGTTGGCGTACCTTTCAAGAAAGGTTTTAGCCTGCAGGTCAATATTAGAGGCTCAACCTGTGTATACTCATTATTGGAGTTTGATACATTATTTCATCATGCAGGTATTAAGAGCTTTCATTGTCCTTTTGGAATTGACATTAACCTAGCTGCTACTAGCCATATCTTCTTTCCTATTTTGGTCTTTTATAATGCTGTTGCGGGTAAATGCAGACTTTTTTTGGTCTAATACTTACTCCTTCTTATGCTTGAATGCTTCAAAGTCGTCCTAGGGTCTTTGCCATCATATTAGAATCTCTTATCATCCCTACCATGATCCATTAGTCTCTTTTATGTGCATAATGAGTTGTAGATGGAGCTACAACACATTTCCAAGTGGTTGGCTACGATGGAGCAACAAATTCCATGCAGGACTAGGCTACAGACAAATGAAAGCTAATGCAATTTAAGGTATACTAGTAACCACCTCTGACTGTAATTTCATGTACCATATCCAGCATCTCTTTCATTCTCCATGAAAATGGGTTAATGCTATATTAGATCATTCAAACTAATAGCTGCTTAACAATTCGGTGACCTCAATAGAGGTTAGAATTGCTTTAGAACATTATCCTATTTTTATTCCACCTTTTCTTTGCGATGCTTTCCATCTATTTGTGTGCTAGGTTTTTCAATGCTTAAGGTCGTTTGGAATTGTTGGGTTTTTTAGGCTTCCTGCAATTAAGTAAGCTAGAGATTTGCTGGTGACAATAAAGAAAGAACTCCAGGAATCCCAACCTCTAGAATGGAACAAGCTCCACCAATAAACATCGAAGTATTTTGAGTTGAATGGATTTAACGCATATGAAGCCATCATATTAATGAATGACAATTAGTATCTTTCCAAATTGAAGTGAATATGCAAAAAGATAGAGTTCTGATTAATACAATGTGTACGATGGATGGCAATCTTAAAATCTCAAAATGTTTCTACTCTGAATAATTCAGGTTTGTGAAATCTTATAATTGCCCTATATAAATAAATGATTATGAAAAACTCGTGAAATAAAAGTAAAATGGAGACTTATTTACTTTTATGCAGTACCATGATACATTTATTATTTGTTTTAAATCGGCTAGTTACACATTCCAGCTCAGAGGAAGTTACAATTCGAGGCCCATCAAAATTTGGTTTCCAGGTACTTTTATGGTCATAAAATGCTCAGAGAAGCATATAACATCAACTACCAAATTGTAGCTAGAATATACATTTCTATTCTTGATCATGTAGGACATGAGTTTGCAGGCCGACTAAGTTGTCTTGGTTTGCAGTGGAGGAGAGTTGAGTCTTATAGGTATCCAGATGGGGATAAAGTTGTCTTATATCGATGTATATGATGACATTCAGTAGTTACAAGCATTTGGGACATGTAATGCTGTTGGGGATTTCAATGCACGTATACCTACAATGCAATTGACAAGGTTCACCCCTTTGACTAAGGATGTGTTACAGCTTCAAACATCAAAGTCCTTTAGCTACGCACACGAGCTGGCGGAGACCATCCTGTCATACCATTCAAAAGACAACTGTTTCAATTGTGCAACATTTTTTACTTGCTTATTTGCAATGGCCCCTCGCAATGGTCATCCTCATTCTTCTACAAAAACTAAAGCCTAATGCCTTGAAATGAGTTTGATGCCTGTCTATGTCCCACAAATGTTGCAAATATATGGTATGACATAAACTGCTTGCCTTACCTTATCTTTAATCCAACAAAGTTTTATATCATGCCCAGTTGATAATGAAATGAAGTTTAGTGTTTTTATTTTATTCTTTCATTCTTTAAGGTGTTCTTTTGAAGGCTGAAGTTGTAACTTTGTTCATACGAGATATATATGTATTTATATTGTGATTTAAAGTGCTTGAGGCAAGTTGACAATATTATATAATTTTCCATTATCTGCACAAAGTGAGGTTATGATAAATACATGCGTATCACTAGAGCAATTGTGAGATTGTTATGATACATATGAGCAATTGTAGCACTTTATAGAAAAGTTATAATGATACTTCCATTCTAAGCAACCACCACAACTAATAAATGGATGCCCCAAAAAATTAGGGCAATGAGAAGCTTTAATGCTCAACAAATCAACAATACTACTGATTTCATAGATTACGTTATACATTTATACATTGGGGTGAAAAATTAACAATCTTGATATATTCATATCATGATGACAAGGCTCAAAGTTGTTATTTAGTTTTGGTATTGTACAAGAAAAACAATATTAAATTAGCACATGTAGAATAGAATAGAATAGAATTATTGTCCCTAGTGCCCTGAGGCCCCTGGACTGATGTAGCATGGGTGAGCTCCCTCAAGGGGGTGCTACTAGCGCATCATGTTGGTTCATTGTAGCCTTTTCAGAGGGCTTATCTTATTTTCTATTGGTACCCGCACCCCGCTTATATTTGGCTTCATGGCCATGCGAGTGTGCATTGCTATTACCAGCTTTGAGCTGTACACATTGTGGATTCCACTGTCCCACTTTTAATAGTGGGTCAAATTATGAACCCTCAATTTTTGGTGCACCAAAACTCGAATGTGGAAATAGCGCACCAGCCGGCGGGTTGTACCCGCTCTATCCTAGTGGTCGGTTGGAAGTCCCTCATTGTCCCAACACTTAGCTCCTTTCCTTTTTTCTACAATTATTGTGTATAGTTTTGGTGCCCAATAGTGGTGCCCAGCGGCAACAAAGTCGCACTGACCTGGACTATATGAGTGAAGCCGATTACTATCAGGATTAAAAAACCCCGCCCCGAAGGGTTTTCGATGAAAAACCTTAATAGTAATGGGCTCACTAATGCATGTTATTATTATCAAATTCTTCTTCCATCATTCTGGAGCCACTTATCCTTTTTGCCTTCTGTGGATTCTGGATTTTCCCGTTGCCATTCATCCTTTTTCCAACATTCTGAATTTTGAATTTTTTCTGATTTTTCCTGATGCCACTTCCCCTTGTTTTTCCTTCTTACTGTGCAATATTATGGCCCCCTCTATTTGTGGGAGTAACAACTGAATCATTATCTTTTACTATTCCTTTTTCTTCTGTACCCTTCTCGTATTGGCCTTTGTGTTTCTATATTTGATCAATCTTCTGCACAAGTCCAAGAAGCTAGGAAGTGATCTTTTGCTTTCAAAATCTTGTTTTCAAACATTTTCTCTTAAGCTGTGGCTGTAGCTATAGGCGTTCTATCTCATCTATAAGCTGTAGGTGTTCATCTCATGTATAAGCTCATTTGCTCTCTGCTCCTTGTCATCATATATTTTCTGGTGTTTACTGTCCTCTTGGTTTAAAGCCCTTTGATGTCTTTCAAGCTCTTGACTGCTTTTCCTGGCATTCTTATCATCAATGGATCTGTGATATCATTCTGTATCTATACTATTAGATTTTCCTTTACTGTTTGGAATCAAGGGTGTGCCTCTCCTTCTCGATCTTAAATGTGCACGCATCTCTACTTTCTCCTGATTTCTCCCATCTTCTATCCCGTTCTTTGCCATGACCATGGCTGGCAGAAATAGCCACTTCCCCATCTAAGACCTCCTTCATTTTCTCTCTGCTCCAATTCCCCATCCAAGAAGCGCATTTACAGGTTGCACTTCTTACGCATTCGGCTGGCTTGTCTGCTTGGTCCTGTTATTTCATTCGCTGCTTGCAGAAGAAAAACCGGGATCATAATACAGAGTTCAACATATCGAATTAATATAAATAAGAGTATCTTGATTCTAGTTCACATTTTCCAGCATTACAATTAAGTTTAAAGTTAAGAATTGAAATTAAAAATTGATTTTCCATCAAATTTATGTTCACTAATTAAGTTAGCTTATAGTTAAAATATTAGATAAGAAACAATTATTATTTTTAACTAAAAATACTAACTAGAATCATCTTCCCATATGTTCAGTTAAGTTAGCAAACTTACCTAAACAAAAAATAATAGTAGAAGTTAAAGTCAACAAAACTAACCAAAAGTTCACCAAAACAAAAAAAATAACACTAAAAGTTAAAGTGATCTCTTGGAGATCACTCTAAGGTTATTCAAATTTGTTGATAATTTGTTATGCCTTTGGCTAACTTAACTACATATACATATGTGAAAGCATTTAGTTAAGCTATTTTCAAATCGAGTTTTTTTAATTAAACATGTGTGAAGGGGTTTTCTGTAAGTTAGCCTAACGAAAATTCTTAACTAGCATTGATGTGAAGACAATCACTTGATGAACACTAAGTTAATTCAATGGTAACCAAATCCAATAGAAACCTCCTTAAGAAAGTACAGGACCTTCCCCTGTATCGATCCGCTCATGCAAAATAGGGAGCCGCCATGATAAATTTCTCGTAAGATGTAATTATCTTCTATTATAGAAGGATGTGGCGGGATAACATATGATTTACTACACCTTAGCATGTTCCTATGTGTAAGCCACCACTAGGTTGAGATTTCTGGGGATCATGGTGTTTGTTTTTTTTTTTTTTCCTTCTTTTTTTTTTTTTTTTTTTTTTCTCCGTGTAACTAGATTTGGAAGCTTTGGTAGCGGCGCTTTTAGCTTCGCCAAGAAACACCCCCGCCCAAGGAATCGACCATCGCCCCGCAAGTACATGTTTCCTTCTTACCCAACTACTACTCAAAGCAAATGGCAGGGCTTGCTAGTCATGCTTTGACACGTAGCAGATTTTCTTGTAAAGAATGCTTGACGACTTTAAAGTCACGGACGACCCAATTTTTACTGTGCGTTCTTCTCTTTAAAAGCATTTTCGCCTGACATTCTACATTTTCACCCTGCATTCTGGCCCTTTTCTCTTCGCAGAATCGCTTCTACCATATTTTCACGTTGCAAGAATCACTTCTTGCTGCAAATTCTGGGGTATTAGCAATGCCCCCCCGCTTCGCACGTCGGCACTGCTTCCACCCCGGAATTTGCAACAAGAGGCGATTCTTGTATATGAAAATAACTCTGGCATGAAGCTTGGCAGTGTAATAGAGAGAGTAAGTTTTTGTGCAAAATAAGCTAGCTAAAAGTAGTTGGTCTTCGCTATGGAACTTGAAGTAAATGGGTTGGGTTGGTCTTAGTTATGGAACTGAAACTTACTTTGGCAGGAAGCTTATGCAAACTTTGGCAGGAAGCTTGGCAGTTTGCACAGAAAGAGTAATGCAAAATAACCAGATAGGATATGGAGGGAGGTTCCATTAACGAGGTTGCTTCTTTTAAGAAGTCATGTAATCATTTTTTTTCTAATTTTTGAATGCTGCCGGAAAAAGAAGGCATTTAAATTTAGCCAAATGGAAATCTAGAAAAAAAAAAAAAACATATGCCTTGCGAAGCATTTTGGTAGCAATTTAATTTGGTGGGTTCAAATCCCCATACTTTATTTGTATGCAAATCGATTTGTATGTGACACTTGTTTTTATTTTGGACTGGCTATTGTTACGAGCACCAAGTGTTGGTTTCATTGCTTGACTTTTAAGTGACTTCATCACTATAGTACAAGAATCATGCTTGACTTTTAATTGAGTTCATCACTATGGTTCAAGATTCATACTTGGAAATTGGGATTTCACCCCATCTTGATTTCTAAAGGATGACCCTGCTTTGTCCATTTGGAATATGACTTGGCATATTCTTATATTTGATGGTTAGGATTATATGGATGAAGCAATAGCATTCATTGTTTTACCTATTAACAATCTTCGCATTTCTCGACGGTGAAAAAGAAAATGTTACTGTGTTGGGGGTGTCACCCATACATGTTGGCTTATTCCCCCAATAGACGCCTCAATGTTCTAAAACCCCCCATCCCCCAATAGACGCCTCAATGCTTTAAAACCACTCATATGGACACCTTACATGAGCAACATGAGACATACATACGTGTTAACATTAACATGATTGAATGATTTATGTGTTGTTTTTAACCATGTTTGATGTAGCACAATCACCACTACAACATCTGTTAAGCTTAACATGCTTTTGAATGATCTATATGATGTGCTTAAACATGTTTGGCATAGTACAATCACCACTATATTTAGCATTGTAACATACAACCATTTCAATATTGTTAAGAAGAGTAAGTGTGGATAAGATTGACAGTTATATTGATGCGTTTTCTACGTAAGAATTTGGATGCATTTAACAAGAACAACATTTCTTGAAGAATAGTAGTGTTATCATCATTATAGGCCATTTACAATAGCAATTACAAAAATATTTATAAAAGCAAATCATGTCTGTTCGTGAAAGCATCAACCCTGTGGTCTCAAAAGTTGCACATACATGGACATTAAAGACCAAGTAAAAACACAAGCCAGGACGTTAGTGCGGCACGTTTACTAGTAATTACTATTTACTTCTCTAATAATTTTCTAATTACTATTTATTTCTCTACTAATTTTCTAATGTATGCTTCATCACGGAGACTAAAAAATTTCTATTTCAAATTATTATCCCAACTTACAAAATTAAGACCAAATTCTTAACACTATCAAAATAGCACAACCACATGAGAAAAAAGAAGGAAACATAACACAAAGTGCCTATTCATTCTTCTCACAAGATCAACAATTCCGTGCTCAAAGTTGAAAACATGAGCAAGTTCATAAATATTGGCAAAACATGTAAGAAATTTGTGATCCGACTAACTTACCATCAAGTCCGTCCTCGTGGTTCAAGCTTAAGCAGGTTCAGTTCATGCTCGCAACTTTGTTGCTGTGTTCTGTCAACAATCTTACCAAATATCCACAGACCACTTACCAAACTGGCACTTCTAACGGCGGCTTGAAGTACAGGAGATTTCAAAACCATCTCAAACCAACGCTTAGGACCGGCCGGAGGCGACATCTTACATGCAACAAAAGGTATGGCTTCATCTATTTAAAGCTTGAACCCTAACATAAGAACCCTAATCGCCAGATCGACAATTTCAGCTATATAAAGTACCCGTTTTGTAGATTACGTTACAGACTGTGGATGACTATTACTAAGCACAAACAAGCTACATGCTTTTTTTTCTTTTCTCTTCATATTATATTGCAATGCAGAAGTAATTACTTTCCTGACTACAGAAATAAGATAACTATGGATTCCCAATTGTAAATTCTCTGCCCCAGGTCAGTTTTGATCCTAACCTCGCATATTATGTAATTTTGTTGCTATTCTTTTCACATATGATATTACATAAGGATGTGAAGAAATTATTACGGATTAATTTATCGGAAAGAGACCTTGGCTTGGCTGAGATTAGTTGTTGGGGTTAGTTTCACTTTGATCATTAATATGATTCATAACACAGAGAGACCCATTCCCACCAAGTTAGGCTTGATTTTCAATGTATGCTCTGGATTTGTGCCACGTTAGGAGGAGTTAGAATTTGATAAGGAAGATTGTAGGGAAAATAAGATGGAATGGTAAACAACCGTAGTACTAATTCACTTTTGTGGCAAAATGCAAGCTGAGTAAGCTGCAAAAGCAAGTGATCAACTTAAGGCAGTCTGTAGCGAGGAGAGAAAATAAAAATTGAAGAACTTATGACCTTCTTCACGTGATACAAAGGGGAAGAAAAGAATTTTTTGAACCAAATGAAAGATATTGAAGGCCAAAAGACTGCAAATGAAAGTTTAGAAACTAGAAATATTTGCAAAAATGCAATGAACATTTAAAGTCAATCTGCTCCCCTTTTTTTTTTTTTTTTTAATTTCAAACTGCAAATATGAACTGTTGCAAGCTTTGTTGGATGATTGTAGTCACTATTTCTTGTTGCAGTTTCAATGTTTTGCAGAAGTGTGGATTATGCAGATGTTTTCTTATGTAAGGGATGGCTGGTCGCCTGCTTAAGTTATAAGGGGTGGAATTAGACGGGAAAGGGCACAATCAGAATTCGGGCCATTTAGACAAAATGGATCTAAAACGTGTTTAAAAGCTAATTGTTCAAATGGTACCTTCCCCCCTACAAGTTTTGGCCTATCAGATTTGGCCATTTACAAAAATGGATGCAGAATGTGTTCAAAATGTATGGAAGAAAACTATCTCTTCTTGGCATTCATGCTATTCAAAATCATTCCCATTCTGCATTACATGCTTTGGCTGCTACATTTGTTTACTAATTTCTCTCTTTAACTGGCAATATAAGTTTAATTTTGGCATTCACTTTGAAGGAGGATACTCCTGGAAAAGCCAACATCTTTGTATCTGGAATTCGAACAGGAGGCAGTGTCACTTAACATTAAGTTACAATGGACGTTCAATATGCATCATATCACACCTGAAGTTACAAAACAAGCATTGCAATTTATTTCCTGACGTATAGTAGTACATCATGGATAAACTTTGAACTTTGTTGTGTCGTTGAGGCTTTAAAGACATGGGAAATAACACCGAAGCTCTAGAAGCTTTTCTAATTCTAATGTGCAGAAAGAAAAAGAAAAATGTCGTAACAAGTAGTTCCAACATATAAGAATAGAATGGAATATGAGATTGCTCCAAATCCTTTTTGATATTTTGCAATGGTTTAGCTTAATCATTCGGCTAATAAGATGATCTATAAACAAGTGCAGAGGTACTGCATATTGCCCCAAACCCAATGCCATGGACAGTACAGGGTTTGCAATTGCACGATGCATAATTGGGATTTTGAGAGTGTTATTGTATGGTCATTCAAGGACGTATATTAGCTTTTGCTTGATTGAATTTCAGTTCCATTCTTCATCGTTTATTTTGACATTCAAAGGATTCGTTTTCTGCAAATTGAAAGGTCTGTGTTTTGGATTAAGCTCTGCCCCTGTCCTTAAAGACAGTCTCATCAACGGCCATCCTGAAGCCACGCATACCAGCTACGTGTTTGAAGCGTGCATGGCCGTTGGAGTTGACCAAGCCTTTTATAGATTGCGTCTTGTTGTTTAACGTTGAAAATGAGCCGGTTGTCTAATATTAAGCATTTTTGGTTTTCTATATAAACCTTGGCAAAACCACTCCTCAGTGCCTCATCTCGCTAATCAAAATGCAGCTCAAGAGGTGTTATTGATTTTTCTGTGTAGCTTCATTTGGGAGAAAATTCATTTATTTCATTTAATGCATTGCAGGGAAATGACGAATCGCTTATTGCTTTGCCTTGTCATTGGTGCTCTATTAATTGGAGCAAATGCAGATGACTGGCAACGAGGCAAGGCAACTTGCTCTGGAGGGAACCCTCCTGGGCAAGGTGGAGGGAACCCTCCTGGAGGAGGGAACGGTGGAGGAAACCCTCCTGGAGGACAAGGTGGAGACCATAATGGACCTGGTGGAGGTAAGACATCAATAAACCAACCTTGAAGGATTTCTCAGTGGACGTTAAAATTTCTATCTATTTTTTGAAAGCGCTTTGTGTGCATGTTGTATATTAAAACCTATCACTAAGGATTATTTTTACTACCCTTTCTCCAGATGGGACATTATGCTATGGAAACCATTTGCCTCCAGGCTTGGTGACAGCAACTGTGGATGCCTCCTTATTTCGTGGAGGCGCTGCATGTGGTACTTGTTACGAGGTGAAATGTAGAGGATTAGGATGTCTACTCGGTGGCCTACTAGGTGGCCCACCTTGTATAGTAACTGTAGTAGGCCAAGCGAGCCGAAGGAATCCAAATGCACTCTTTGATCTATCTACTACTGCATTCCTACAAGTTGCTGGGATACTAAAAATAAATGCGCTTATAGACATAGACTATCGAAGGTAAACGGTCTAAATGCCTTATCATTTTCCTTTTAAGTATATAAAATAAAATTAGAATGCACTAAAAATGATTATTATTGGTTATTTTGCAGGGTGAAATGTGTGAGAACTGGTAACATTAACTTTCTTGTTGATGTTGATGTAAACTTGAATCGTATTTTACTACTAATAAGCAATGTTGCCGGTGCTGGAGACATTACTAATGTTAGAATCAAGGGACCCAACACAGAATGGATTGATATGATCAGGGACCATGGTGCTTATTGGAGATGTACATGCTACGACACTCTCAAGGGCCTAAGTTTGACTATTGAAGTGAAAACTAGTGATGGCCAATGCACCTCTGTCATACCTCCAGGATGGCCTTCTAGTGAGCTCTATGTTGGTGCCCAAATAACAGTTACTTAGGTTGCATCTCTTGTTTCTTAGTTATGTAGTAGCATAAAATAACTTGGTAGTTGTACCTTTACATATGGCGCAATCTATCATGTCTTTGAAGCACCTCGTATTAATCAACATGTATTGTTATTAAGAAATTAGTGTATTGGGAATAATTGGCAATGTAATGGGCGCAATTGATATCTCTTCCTCCATAAAGTGGATGATAATGTTAAATTTTATAAGATAGATAGTATTTTTAAGTCATGCCACATTGGCAGCGTCCATGAGGACATATGACAGACCCCCAGAGACTTGAACACAAGATCTCTTAGTTGCTAACCCAATGGACTGCAAGAAACTTGTTTGTTGTTGTTCAATGATGATGTCTTATCTTTTCAAGCCGTAGATCATGCATTGTAGACTCCTAGGTGTCGGAGGTCACACGTGGGTAAATCCACAGGATGCAATGCCACTCGCAGCTAACGTTGCCACTCGCAGCTAACGCTGCTTGTGGCAGCGCTTGTGGACCACGAATAACCTCCTTTCTCTAGAAGGTTACGATGCACATTCACCATTTTAAAAAATGTTTAATTTTTTCTTAAGGTAATTGTATCTATAGTCTATTGAATATATAATACAGTCGAGTCCAAGACAAAGAATCCTCCAATCCATGCTTAAATGGGCGTTCTCACCAACACTTCCTTGGTGCTCAAATTATAGTTGCTTAGTTTGCCTTTCTTATTTCTAAGTTATATTGTAGCGTTGAAATAACTTGTTATTTCATCTTTGAACTGAACTGGTAATATTTGAGGTTGCTATTCAGAAATGAGTGCATCTAGGGTATTAGTAATATAATGAGCACACTTGATATCTCTCCTTGGTAATTTTCGAATCTATAAGACTTGTACGAAAAAATAGTACATATATTGTTAAGTCCAAGACAAAGAATCACTTCTATAGTCCATCTTCAGATAAAAACTAGACATGGCACTTGACGACTCATCTATAGGACATGTTACTATAGGAGTAGTCCTCTGCTGTCTCCACACTTCCGAGTGCATAAGATGACTTACTAGAAGACTAGTATGTGAGAAATTGTTGTATTAATTAGGGCTAGTATGTGAGAAAAATAAAAGCTTTAAGATACTACAGAAGGACTTCTATGTAAGAAAAATGAAAGGTTTAAGATATTACCACACATATAATAACTTGCATATCTCATCTTCCTTGGAGAAGAAATGTATATTTATCATATTGAAAGTACAATGTACAAAAGCCGTGCTTTTGTCAGGAGCAGCTAGCTTGAAAAAAATAGCAAACCAAATATAAAATAGTTCAGAATTTTCAAATAGTAATGCCTAAATCTATTTGCTTTAACTTCTTGTCTCACCAATCATAAACAAGATATGTTGCACATATATGTCATTTATTACATGTTTATGACTAAATTCCTCCTTAAAGTATAGTAGTGCCCTTTACATTATGGCAAAGCTAATATAAATAAGGTACTTGACCCATTTGCAAATATGTAAATTGGGATAATTCCTATATATAAAGCAGAAAATAAGGATCTGGTTGAGAATTATAGAACCATTATGGTTAGCAGTACAATGACCAAGCTATTCGGGGCAACATTAGAAAAGGAACTTCGTAATTGGGGGATGATCATGAAGTGAGAGCTTTGACATAAACAGGTTTTAGAAAAAATCATTCTACAATTGATCACTCGTTTGTATGAAAAAGTGCTTGTTGAATTGTCATTCCTGATAGAAGGTGCTGAGAAAATAGAAAGCTTACCTCCCACCCTCTTTTATCGATGAGTTGGAGGAATGAGGAGGATTCTAGCAGTTGTTAGACACACAAGAATATGTTTGCCATGAGACAAAAATGAAGGTAAATCGAAGTAAGACAAAGGTTATGTGGAAAAGAGGCAGTTAGGAATGAGGTTTGAGGGACGCAAATTGGAGCAACTACGTCGGTACAAATATTTAGGAATAAAATTCACATGGAATGTGGGTGTGGAAAAAAGAATAACGGTGGTTTGCGTGCTTTATATAGTACCTTAAGTTTGTGGAAACATATGCAGATAAGGCAATAGTACATGTAGAAATTGATGTATAGGGTATTAGTACAGCAAGGGGTGTTGTATGGATGCCCAATGTGGGGGGTAGGCTTAGCAAAGTATAGATAGCCAGAAATGAAAAATTATAGAAAGGTTTTTTACTAGCTGGAAATGAAGATCCCAATGCCATTTAAAATGATACTCGCCGAGACAGGTATGATACCACTTGAAACTGAGGCTCTCTATCAAATGCTTATTTACTTCAATAGAATAGTACTCGTTTGCCTCATCAAGCCTTTTAGAATGTAAATTAGACCAAGGGTTGGATGGTTTCAATAGCTTGTTATATGGTCAATATGGTGGGGGATTATTCTTACAAATTTGGTTGATACAGATGTGGGAATATGAGATCTGATGGACAAAGTTATGGAAAAACTATGGATTCAGCCAGGGGTCAAGATGGAACTTTATCAGTGCAAAGTGAATCTGATGTTTGCCCATAGAAATTTCTTGTCTAAATCCTGAGGAAATTTTTTATTCTATAAAGCATATATGGCAGTCTAAAAAAAGCATTAACTTCAAACCATTCAAGCCATCATTTATTCTTTCGCTAATTTATATGATTCTCATTTATTGGTATGTGCACTGTGGAGTCCACTCTGAAGTCATCCAGATATTATCAAGCTGAACCATCTTCAACATGAGATAATAATTTTATCATGATTGAGAATTTTAGCAATTGAATTATGGCAGCAAGGAATATGGCCATTTCTTGGCGCTCAACCAGTGCCTGCGGCTAGAGTGCAAAGGGAGAGGAGGCCGCCCTCCTCTCCTTGATTCCGGCACTGCCTCACCTTTCTTGCAGATCAGCGGTAAAATTGGATGCTAACAGGATTTTGCCATACCTATTCGGTGGATTCTTGTTTCTTCTAAAGATTCTTCGGGATTTCCTGATTGAAATTGCTTCAAAGCGGTCTTTATGATTTTGCTAGATGCCACTAACCTGGCCCGATTTGCTAAAGTTGGTTGTGATGAGTTTGCCGAGTTGACCCTCCTGGCAACTCGAGATCTTGTTTAAACTTAAGGATAGGTCTAAATTGGTGTAAAAACTTTACAAAAGTTACAATATTAGTGAAGGATTTAATCTTCCATTTTGCCATTGGGAATGATCCATTCTTATCCATCAAAGACAACAAAAATCCAAAAGATTTAGTATCCATAATATTATATATATAATATATACTACAACAACTGATCAAATCAGACATGAGCTTCTAGCTCTAGAACTCAACCCCAAGCCCTAGCTACATTCCCACCATCAACTTGACCACTGCCTTGCGAATTCACTGCACATGCACTCAATGGGGTTAGTCCTCGTGACTAAGTGGGGATTCCTGACTGCCACTGCATGCATAGAAAATCTTGGATACAAGAACATAAGCACAAGCAGAGACACAAAAGCCTATTGTGAGTACAATGCTAGACAATGACAACATAATCCAAGGAAATACCAAACATGACCATCAGAAGTAGAGAAACATAGTCAAAATACCAAAACATCATAACATAGCTCCGAGAAAATGGGAAGCTCAGCTAGCCTACATGCAGGCCCTGTTAGCAGAAACATGCACATCTAGCTCACATTCTGAGCCCTGTAGCAGGAGGGTGGGATGAACCTCGTATATGCATTCCCTTCCCAGACCACGTCTAGCGCTGGAGGACCTCTTACTATGGGGTCACAAGAGTTGACGTAGTCTTCTGATTAGGGAAACTATGTCCAATATCAAAGAATCATAGATGAACATGAGCATGTCGAAGCAAAGCCCACCGCACCTAGAAGCCCGATCCTAGAGGTTCCAAATACATATTAAAATGCCAAGACAACAGTAGAATAATGCTTCTCCATTTTTGCGTGGCTTGTTGGCAGCATGGGAGGCAGTCAGACATCTTTTCTGGCCATGCCCCTCTATCCACACCCTATTGGAGACTCCATGGTGGTGGGCACCACTGCCTCCAGACCCCTCAGCACCTCCATTGGCAGCCTCAGTTCATCCCCTTACACAGAGACGATGGGTTCTTGCAGGTGTTGTCTCTATTCAAGCATGGTATGAGGAGGGTCGCCTACTGTCTTGGCCTGAATTTCAGGCAAAGTTCCTGCTCTCTCGTTGGGATGTTTCTCTATGGGAGAAGGTCGCAGAAAATTTGCCTCTCATAGTGCAAGTTGGTGTTGTTGAAAGGGTGCCATGGGACTGTCATGAAAATATTCACAAAGGCAAGCAATTTGTCAGATTAGTATATCGCCTTCTTTTAGCACCACAACCCCTCCAGTTGCCAGATGGGTGGCACTTACATGTTCCACAACCCACTTTGTGTCGTACATGGCGATGGCTTTGGGATCTAGGTTGCTCCACCCTAAAGTCTCTGTACTGTGGTGGCAGGTTATCCACAGGTGCCTGCGGGTTAATGCCTTTCGACATCGCTATGATCCTCGCATATCTGCAATATGCCTGCTCTGCCTCTCGGACGTTGAGACTCTTGAGCATTGTCTCTTTGATTGTCCTGAGGTTCAACCAGCGTGGTCCTGGCTACAAGGTTTGTTTAACAGTACATTGGACTACCGATGCTCCTTTTGGCGTCCTATCCAACCGCATGGCGTCCAGCTAAACAAATGGCATTTCATCTTGGTTTCGGTTGGCTCCTATGGTCGATATGGGAGCGTCGCAGACACCACATCTTTCAGGGCATTTATTCATCTGCACACAGTGTTATTACAGTGGCCCAGAAAAAGATATTGACAGCCTACAAGTGTTCTTCCCTTGACTCAGAACTAGTGGAACGCATCTGGATTCAGTATCTTCGAATTGATTCTTATCATTAGTCTCCTATTCTGGAGTAAGTACATTGTGCTCCAGGCTCGTCCTCCTATGGCATCTCTGTGTGCTTACACAGTTAGATGAGACATGTAAATTTTGTACTTTTTCTCTGATTAATAAACTTTTTGGCTTTCGTCCTTCAAAAAAAAAAAAAAACCCAGCCAATCCTAGCTTTAGACAAAAGCCCAACTAGGATCATCGTCTGCACAAGTCAATCCCAACCCATACAAAGTCTAGGTAGTCTTAGATGGGACTCAAATTCCTTAGTTTCTTTAACAAACCATAAAATTTTGACTATAATCCATAAAAGGCATGCGTAACTTTAGATAAACCTTTTTAAACAAATTCCAATATCCTAAAGAAGCATATAAAATCAATGCATTTGAAGTCCATTAAGAATTATATCAAACTTAAGAACGAGATGCAATACTATGTGGCATATTTATATCCACACGACATGTTTTTCACAACCAATACTCATTCCCTGTTTTCACATGTCTTCTTTGACCAAACTTAAATCAGAGTTTTACTTATACTCATTATATTCTGCTTCCTGACTATAACACTAAGGTGTTTCATGATATTTAAATAAGAAACCAGTGGATGCATAACATAGTTCGGTTTTCAAATAGAGTATTAGAAAACACCTTTCTATCTATCACTAAAAACGTGGCATATCTTGCATCTAATATAACGTTTCTGAGAATAAAAGAGATGAAGTGCCCTATTTTATGTGCACACAATGTGTTTCTCGCATTAAAAAATTCATTCCCTAGCTCAGATATTTGTTTCAATTATGTTCATTATACTCTGCTTCCTGACTAAGTATTTCCCTGATCGTTTAAGTTGAAAATCTGTGGATGCATGACATAACTAGTTATTCAAGTAGAGCATTAAAGAAACTACCATTTTACAGCTTCAGTATGTATAATAGTCTAAATAAACATGTCTTGCATGAAGTATGGCTTATTTGACATGTATAAAATTGAGATATCACAATATGGCAGATTTACATGCATACAGCCAAGTTTACACCGCAAATACAAGTTAATTATTTTCATTAAAATGCTGTGACAGAATTCAGATCGTAGACTTTATGATATGCAGTCATATTGAATAGTATAATTTGGTCTTCTACATGGTAAAAATAGTACACATACGTTTTAAGGCCTAAAAATATATGAGCAGCTAACATAACATGTTTTTCAAGTAAAGCTTTTAAAAGAATACCCCTGCAACTCTCAATTTCCAAGTAGAAACCTGTTTGTCATGTATTATTTTCAGAAAACAAGAGCAGAGAAAGATCTCACCATATATTATGTGCCTTAAGAGTTCAAAACGATTGTTTATAGCCAAAAACCAGCAGAAGATAGATCACGGAGTGTACATTCTTGTTTCTTGTTGTTGAAATGGTTCTGTCCACCATTGTTGCTAAAGTGCACCCTCTTACAATGTCTTGAACTCCTTCTACCAACTAGACACCAACTTCATATGCAAAAAAGAGACAAAGGAAGGAGAGCACTCGTACCTGCAGCCAATCATCAAAACATTAGCAGGAAACTGGTAATGATTGAAGGGCCAAAAGGTACATGTGGTAACTCTCAGTTTATTACATTTCACCCCTTGTAGCCCTTTTGCAAATCATCAGGACTAGCACAGATAAAAGGAGAAATATAAGCCAGACTAAATATTCAATCACATATTGAAATAGAACTGTAACCACCTTTGTATTGGAAACCAGCAAATTAGATTCTATAATAGAATTTATAGCATAAGCGTAGTTCCACCTTAGATGCAAATAGAAGATATATAACCAAATAAGACCAAATAGAACTTATATTCCATGATCACTGTCCATGCAAATCAAAGTTACATATACAAAAAGCCTAGTATGTATCTGCAGACCTGGATGAAGCTTCGTGCTTTGCAGGAGTTGAACAGTATTTCTCCATGTCTTTCTTAGAGCAAGGTCAGTATTCAAAGGTAAAATCCGTTGGCAAATGAATCAGAGGCCACAAATCATCAAGAACATACACCAGAATAGTTTTTCATGCCCTCAAAAAACAGGAAATGCAACGGAATGGGTCTATGCATGCTTGCAGACGAATACTGTTTATAAATGCTGCTTGCATTCCAAGCGCTTGCATATCCATGGCCTTTGCAACTATCCGTACTGACCTGGCTCCCAATGATGTATAATATCTTTCCAAAACCCTAAACAAGAAATTCGCTTTTGGACTTTTCTTTGGTTCACATGTGCCAAACATTAAGGGAACCGAAATAATTTAATGGAATGGAGCCTCCACTTGGAAAATAAAAAAGCCTTGTCTCTCGGGTTCAAAGCCAAGGAATTTACATATGCAAGCCATCAATCCACTGATAGTGACGAGTGGCCACTAGGCATGCATGCATTAGTTGCATGAGTTCAAAGAATAGAATAGAATAGAATAGAATAGAATAGAATAGAATAGAATAGAATAGTTTTTTTAAAAAGTAGGACATTAAAGAAACTTACTTTATCGTTTAAAATGTTTAAAAGGATAGAGTATCTAAAATTTTCAAAGCGTTTGAGAGTATATGACCCCTAGAGGTCTTTTGACAAGTAATAGGCAAAAACAAGTGCATAAATAAAAGAGCTATGTATTATCTTTTGTATTTCAAGACAATCCCATAGGCCCATAGTATTTCTGTCAGCTTCAGCAGTCATCTTAACCAAAGAGCATTCAATATGCATGCTATTTACATAGAGAGTGATGTAAAATCATTTGTGAAGTCACTCAAATTCTAACACCCATAGGCCCTACAGTATTTCAAAGAAAAAAAATCCTACCATCTCCCAAAGAAAGTGTTAAGACCTTTGTTATAATCTGTAATTATAGGGAGGGCAGACCCCTACTGCTACAGTTGAGGTCATACCACTCCCTTTAGCACATGCCTACCCAATCATAATTTTCAGAAATATAAACAAATTACCTCTCTTGCTTGATTGAGTGTTTGAAATCCCTTCCATGTCGATCTTGATCCTTGAAGAGTCGTCTTTGATTCCGACTATATAGTGGAATTTATCATTGGCCGAGTGGCATAGATAAGGATAGCTCCTTTATTTTTCCAAAACATTTTCTTGTTTTCATCATTTGAGTCGTAGTGCAAGTAAAGACATAAAACTGTAAATATGCTCTGATGCTACATATCGGAGTTTCCATAGCATTGCATGGGCATTCTATATTACCTTCAGCTTATCCGAGAGCAATAATTTCCTTATTCCATGTAAGCATGCTCATTTTTAACCCACAACGTCAAAGAATTCCGTATTATCCTGTTCATGAACAACATAGAGATTTATGTAGTAATGGTCAGTCCCAATAAGTCTTTTTCACACCTAGAATTCCCTATTTACTAAAGGAAAAGAGCATCACCAGTAAAACTAGTGAGTTCAAGTATCAAGAAAAAAACCCAGCCAATCCTAGCTTTAGACAAAAGCCCAACTAGGATCACCGTCTGCACAAGTCAATCCTTATACAGCATGATCAACCCATACAAAGTCTAGGTAGTCTTAGATGGTACTCAAATTCCTTAGTTTCTTTAACAAACCATAAAATTTTGACTATAATCCATAAAAGGCATGCGTAACTTTAGATAAACCTTTTTAAACAAATTCCAATATCCTAAAGAAGCATATAAAATTAATGCATTTGAAGTCCATTAGGAATTATATCAAACTTAAAAACGAGATGCAATACTATGTGGCATATTTATATGCACACGACGACATGTTTTTCACAACCAATACTCATTCCCTGTTTTCACATGTCTTCTTTGACCAAACTTAGATCAGAGTTTTACTTATACTCATTATATTCTGCTTCCTGACTATAACAGTAAGGTATTTCATGATATTTAAGTAAGAAACCAGTGGATGCATAACATAGTTCGGTTTTAAAATAGAGTATTAGAAAACACCTTTCCATCTATCACTAAAAACGTGGCATATCTTGCATCTAATATAACGTTTCTAAGAATAAAAGAGATGAAGTGCCCTATTTTATGTTCCTGACTATAACAGTAAGGTGTTTCATGATATTTAAGTAAGAAACCAGTGGATGCATAACATAGTTCGGTTTTCAAATAGAGTATTAGAAAACACCTTTCCATCTATCACTAAAAACATGGCATATCTTGCATCTAATATAACGTTTCTGAGAATAAAAGAGATGAAGTGCCATTTTATGTGCACACAACGTGTTTCTCGCATTAAAAAATTCATTCCCTAGCTCAGATATTTGTTTCAATTATGTTCATTATAATCTGCTTCCTGACTAAGTATTTCCCTGATCGTTTAAGTTGAAAATCTGTGGATGCATGACATAACTAGTTATTCAAGTAGAGCATTAAAGAAACTACCATTTTACAGCTTCAGTATGTATAATAGTCTAAATAAACATGTCTTGCATGAAGTATGGCTTATTTGATATGTATAAAATTGAGATATCACAATATGGCAGATTTACATGCATACAGCCAAGTTTACACCGCAAATACAAGTTAATTATTTTCATTAAAATGCTGTGACAGAATTCAGATCGTAGACTTTATGATATGCAGTCATATTGAATAGTATAATTTGGTCTTCTACATGGTAAAAATAGTACACATACCTTTTAAGGCCCAAAAATATGTGAGCAGCTAACATAACATGTTTTTCAAGTAAAGCTTTTAAAACAATAGCCCTGCAACTCTCAATTTCCAAGTAGAAACCTGTTTGTCATGTATTATTTTCAGAAAACAAGAGCAGAGAAAGATCTCACCGCATATTATGTGCCTTAAGAGTTCAAAACGATTGTTTATAGCCAAAAACCAGCAGAAGATAGATCACGGAGTGTACATTCTTGTTTCTTGTTGTTGAAATGGTTCTGTCCACCATTGTTGCTAAAGTGCACCCTCTTACAATGTCTTGAACTCCTTCTACCAACTAGACACCAACTTCATATGCAAAAAAGAGACAAAGGAAGGAGAGCACTCGTACCTGCAGCCAATCATCAAAACATTAGCAGGAAACTGGTAATGATTGAAGGGCCAAAAGGTACATGTGGTAACTCTCAGTTTATCACATTTCACCCCTTGTAGCCCTTTTGCAAATCATCAGTACTAGCACAGATAAAAGGAGAAATATAAGCCAGACTAAATATTCAATCACATATTGAAATAGAACTGTAACCACCTTTGTATTGGAAACCAGCAAATTAGATTCTATAATAGAATTTATAGCATAAGCGTAGTTCCACCTTAGATGCAAATAGAAGATATATAACCAAATAAGACCAAATAGAACTTATATTCCATGATCACTGTCCATGCAAATCAAAGTTACATATACAAAAAGCCTAGTATGTATCTGCAGACCTGGATGAAGCTTCGTGCTTTGCAGGAGTTGAACAGTATTTCTCCATGTCTTTCTTAGAGCAAGGTCAGTATTCAAAGGTAAAATCCGTTGGCAAATGAATCAGAGGCCACAAATCATCAAGAACATACACCAGAATAGTTTTTCATGCCCTCAAAAAACAGGAAATGCAACGGAATGGGTCTATGCATGCTTGCAGACGAATACTGTTTATAAATGCTGCTTGCATTCCAAGCGCTTGCATATCCATGGCCTTTGCAACTATCCGTACTGGCCTGGCTCCCAATGATGTATAATATCTTTCCAAAACCCTAAACAAGAAATTCGCTTTTGGACTTTTCTTTGGTTCACATGTGCCAAACATTAAACATTAAGGGAACCCAAATAATTTAATGGAATGGAGCCTCCACTTGGAAAATAAAAAAGCCTTGTCTCGGGTTCAAAGCCAAGGAATTTACATATGCAAGCCATCAATCCACTGATAGTGACAAGTGGCCATTAGGCATGCATGCATTAGTTGCATGAGTTCAAAGAAAAAGTAGGACATTAAAGAAACTTACTTTATCGTTTAAAATGTTTATAAGGATGGAGTATCTAAAATTTTCAAAGCGTTTGAGAGTATATGACCCCTAGAGGTCTTTTGACAAGTAATAGGCAAAAACAAGTGCATAAATAAAAGAACTATGTATTATCTTTTGTATTTCAAGACAACCCCATAGGCCCATTGTATTTCTGTCAGCTTCAGCAATCATCAAGTGCCCAAATTAGAGAGTGATGTAAAATCATTTGTGAAGTCACTCAAATTCTAACACACATAGGCCCTACAGTATTTCAAAGAAAAAAAAAAAAAAAAAAAAAAAAGAGACAGTAGAACAATGCAAAGACTGTGACATGTGATATACATTACATATTTGCTACAGGTGTTTAAGTTATACTCTTGCCCGTTGCCGAGGTTGCCCATACAACTTACTCGCTTTATTTATCTTAAAATGCTCCTAGCTAAGATTTTAATAAACTCACAATTAGAACCCATCTTCCTTTGATTGATACAACTATACTACATCTTCAGAGTCGCATTACAAACGTTATTATTCGTGGTGCCTCCATAAGCTCCCAACTGCCTTGGCCAATCCAAACTCAATTTCATATCAACCAGACAAGATTCCAATAATTACTATCAATCAATTAGCTATGATTCCTAATATTTCCTAGTTTTAAATCCACTTACTTAGCTTTCAACAAAATGGTGCAACTAATATAAGCATCATGAACCACTTTGCAGATCCCATTATCCTTGATGTGGAATGGTCGTTAATGTCCAGATCAATGCTAGGCTCTTCCCCAGCGTAAGCTCTATCTTCGGAAGCCAAGTGTTCAATGCCTTTAGTTCCTTCACTTGTCTCATGTTAAAGCAACAAAACATGCCTTAATAATCTATTCCATCTGACATTGTTAGATTTATTATCGATGACGGGTGAGGTTGGAGGGCACTTTATGCGATTTAGAATAACAACTACGAAGCAGAGTTGTATGACTAGCCCCATCTGTCCTCAACCACGTGGAATGAATTGGAGCAGGTATAGAAAGCCTTCTTGTCAAGGGCGCTCGGGGTGAAATCCACAGTTCCATATCAGATCCTTTTGCAGGAGAAAAATTTCTTGCCTCTTCAACGAGCCGCCCTTGACTGTCACATTATTTACTTCCAGAAGGTGGCGGGTATGGGCAATGAACGCCTCCCCAACCTGGCTTATACCGTGGTCATGGGCCCGTAGTGCCTCAATAGGCATGCTGGAAGGAGAGGCAAGCACGTACAAGAGCATAGGTGCATCCAAGTTGAAACTAAAGCGGACCACCATCAGATGCGGCAATACCTAGATGCGTGCTTCCTCAGCAAACTTTGGGATACTGGTGCCCTTGAACATGTTAAGACAAAGCACTATAATATCCAGATCAATCCCACGCTTGCATATGATCCACAACGTTACTCCTGTGCACATTTGCCACTGAAAAAGTGCAGATTGATAGCTTCCATTCGCACAGGTGCACATCGCTTGCAAATTGAGACAGGCAGATGGGCTCGGAAGGTACGAGAGAGGATGAATTGTATCTGTGTTGCCAACCGGGTGCTGTTGAAGATGAAAGCCACACTCTGCAATATTGTCCGGTATGCAGTCACATTCGGGCCAGCTATGATGAGTTGATCTTGCCTAATCAACAGCTACACGAACTGTTAGATACAATGTCAGTGGGCTTGTGACGCTCCCAGAATATATACGACCCTCGGCCGTATACATACGGGGACTTTCCCCTCCCATGGCGATCATCTCACCATGAGCAGGGCCCTCCGTCTGTTTCGGGTCATCTATGAAATGATGCCCGAAAGAAGGACACGAAGGGGTCATTCGGCCCACGCCTTCAATGGGACTCCTATGTCGCGGAAGCGTGAATACAAGGGTTAGCACACAGCACAAATATACATAAATAACCACCACGAAGGGTGGCGCATCCATCCAAATACCAACGTCATAGAATATGCATCTAAACCTAAGAAAACGCCCAAACCCCAGGTTCTACCCCGGCTCAGACTCCAATGAGGATCGATCGGACTACCGGGCCTCAAGAGATCAGCAGACCGAGTCTTGGCATGGCGCTATCGGCATAGAACATCGGGCTAGGGTTGTCCACTCCATCCGCCCCTCCTGTGCACACTTTGCAGATGGGTCAATTCATGCTATGGCTTTGCTATAGCCTTCCGGAGACGCAAGCTCAGGGTATCACCCTCTGAGCCTACTCCAGGTTCATGACGCCTGGTCCGATGAGGCAGGCCCTGGGAAGCGCCCCTTCCGTAATCACGGTGGTTCCATGGGTGAGCTAGAGAATACGTGCGCATCGGCGACCCCGCGATCCGCATCGACTTACTCACCCTAAATCTACTCAAAGTTCAAGGTGCCCCATACGGGTCACACCTCTACACCTGTGGGAGTGTCGGACCCATACCCGGCCCTCACGGACCTGGGCCATCAGGCCTAGCCCACCTGTAGGAGTCCCGGGAGCCTTGTATGTTAGGGCAGGACCCCACCCCACTTCACCACCGTGTGTTCCTTGTCCGGTGCTAAGCCGCACCATAGCATCTAGGACCCGGTGGGCTCTTGTGCATGAGCCGCAATTAATGGGACTCTCTGTGGTGCTATCTAGGAGCATACTACAATACACCTGCCTGCAGGTCTCTACCCCGTAATCCCCCCATTTCGTGAGTAAGATTAAACAAAGAACTAACAATCCTTCCTTCAGAGTAAGAACCAGAATCGAATATAAAGAGAACTTACTTGTACAAACAAGGGTTAGTTTCTATGATTGAAACACAAAGAGAACAGAGAAACGGGCACAACCAAGGCCCAATAGGGGCGTTATCTAGAATTCACGGCTATCCTAGCCACCTACCTGAATTCTGGCTGGACTCGTTACCATGGGGTGCCTCCATCTCTTGGGAGTTGAGGGTTCAGCTTTTGCTTCACAGGGTCGACTTGGTATGGTGGCTCTCTGATGGGTATGATGGCGCTCAGCTCCTGCTCCTTCTTTGGCCGAATTGAGGGAGTCAACACAGGGATAGGGGTCAGGGTGGCAGCCTAACTCGGAAACCCCCATGCTGCCCAATCGATTGGGGCAGGTGGCGCCTTCCCAAACAGTAATTAGCCTAATTAATCCTATTTAATCTTAATTTTCTAAGTTATAGGTTATTATCTTTAATGTGTTAAATTAGCATAGCTAATTTAATCCGTTTTAGAGTAACCCCCCTAGGTTACAATTAAGTTCCCATACCCCCATGGTGGCGTGTGCGTGTATTTGTACGTGTCCCATATAAATACGTGACGTAGACCGTATAAATACGTGGAACGTCACATTCTCCCCTCCTTAAAAATAATGCTGTCCTCAGCATTGGGGTTAGTCAATCGGATACATATACTTGAAGAACTGAATTAGAAAATAAAGGGAAGAATATAACATGAAATACGTTGAAATTATAGCATTTCAGACAGTAATAGATTGAAGTTGAAAATATCAAGGTACAAGCACCAAAGTGCCTTATACAAACTTATCATCAAGAGAGTTTAGGACCAAAGTCCGATTTAAAACATCACGGACAACAAAAGTCACACATGTAGACAAAACCAATATGGGAAAAGTTGGGTCATCAGCAACCCTCTATACAAGGCAGGTGACGATCTGTTCACTGGCCTGCACACATCAATATACCCGTAGGTCAATAATATGATTAGATTGTGGTTGAAGGGACCACCCCCTATAAATACAATAAAATGTATCTAGAAGGGAACCTATCATGTCTATGGCTTGCAATTCATTGTGGCATAAGGAATGGTCCAGTTCCCCGTATAGCCGAAATGAACGCAGTCTATTTACTAGATGCTTTTCAAGCAATGCGCGGTCATGTCAACATCAACAATACACCACGTCCTAGAGAACACCAAGGTGATCTCATCATCGGTTATTATTATAAGATACGATGCATCTACCCCTCTAGAACCCGATTCTCGGCAAATCAAGTCTTCAAGCTTACGTAGGAGCGGGTTGATAGCATCGTTGATGGTGCGGCCTACGAGATTCCCGCATGAAGTCCGGGATAGTGCTTCTCAAGGTCTATCTTCATCACCCAGGTAGCATCTTCAACTGGTAAGTGCTTCCACTTAACCAAGTATTGCAACATTTGAGTTCTTCTGGTCTGTTTGTAAGCTCGATCAAGAAGAGCTTGGGCACTATTTCCAGTTGTTCTTGAGTCATTTCTAGGAGGGTTGGGGTATCCAAAACCTCCTCTGGATCAGGGGTGTGTTGTTTCGGAAGACTCACGTGAAAGACCTTGTGGATCTTCAAGCGGGACGGCAAGTCTAAGCGATATGCTTGTTCTCCCACGCGTTCAGTAATCTTGAACGGCCCAGCCCATCTGGGTGCCAACTTCTTACAGTTACCAATTTTAAGCTTGGCTTGTCTTACTTTGATCTTAAGCCAAACCGATTCGCCCACTGGAAGACTTCGTGGGGTTCTTGGGCTTATCTGCTAGACTCTTCTGACGACTGCGTGCCGCCAATAAGTAACCACGAACTTCCTCCACCAGGGCCTGCATTTCTAAAAGGAGTTGTTGAGAGACCTCCACTTTAGAAACAGGGTTATGCCATGTGTCTGGAGTAAGACATTGATAGCCATAATTTATCATGAAGGGAGACATCTTGGAAGACTCCTGCTTTGTACTGTTATAGGCGAACTCTACCAGATAAATATAATCCGCCCATTGTGACTGTTTACTCCATACATAGCTTCGTAGCATATCTTCGATAATACGATTGACACGCTTAAATGCGACCATCCGCGAGGATGGTAAGTCGTACTCATGGCAAGCTTGGTGCGGATGGTGGCGAAGAAGTCCTTCCGAATGCACTTACAAACTTAGGATCCCCGGTCCGATACAATTACTCTCTAAGATCCCGTGCAACACGAAAATTTCTTTTGCAAAGAGCAAGGCGATTGTCGGCGGTGTCCGTGGTGCGACATGGCAGGAAGTGAGCCATCTTTGACAATTTGTCGACCACTACCATTAATGCATCATATCCACGGAGAGTGCGTGGAAGGCCCACAATGAAATCCATGGTTATGACTTCCCACTTGGCGTTGGGCACATCCAAAAGTTGCAACTCTCCTGGAGTTCTTAATTGCTCAGCCTTGGTTTGTTGACACACCTGACACTGCTTGATGTACCTAGCAATATCCTTCTTCATCGAAGGCCAAAAATAGCTGGAGCGGATCTTAAAATAAGTTTTCATAAAACCCGCATGTCCCGCTATAGGGCTGTTGTGTGTGTCATGGAGAATTAGCTTGCGCACCCCTGAAGTCTCCGGAACACACAACTTATCCTTGTGATATAATAAGTTGCCCTCTTTCTTATATGAACGAAAAGCTTCACGTTCTTTATCTGTACGGGCTTCTTTACCCAAACTTTCCCAAACGTTACAAAATTCGGGATCTGTGGTCAGGGTCTGTTCTATCTGTTTCCCAAACTCGCTGGTGAGTGTGGAAATGGCGTTACAATGGGTGCGGGTTATCAAAGGATGACGTGACAAGGCATCCCAACCACATTGTGTTTCCCCGCTTGTACATAATATCGAAGTCATATTCCTCGAGGAATTCCATCCATCTTCTCTGACGGAGATTGAGATTTGGCTGGGTGGATAGATAACGGAGACTCTGATGATCCGTATCTAGCTGAAATCTTCTACCAAGAAGGTAGTGTCTCCAAACACGGAGAGCTTGGACAACCGCCAAGAACTCCGATCATGGGTAGGGTATCGCTTTCTCAAGATCATTCATTTTCTTTGAATCGTGAGGCAACAACTCTCCCTCCTCGCATTAGCACTCCACCCGTAGCTATCTTACTAGCAGCATCGGGCACACCGATTTATCCTTTTCAGGATCGGGCAAAGTGAGGACCGGTGCAGATGTCAAGGCATCCTTGAGCTTCTGAATGTTCCATCCAATCCTTCACTTTCTCATGCTTTGTGAGATTAGTAAGAAGTGCGGCAATTGTTGCAAAATCCTTAACAAATTTCCGATAATATCCTGCGAGTCCCAAGAAACTCCGGACTTCTGAAACATTACCTAGAATAGGCCAATCCTTTACTGCTTCAATCTTGGCTGGATCAGTAGCAATTCCCTCTGCTGAAATAATATGCCCCAAATAGTCGACCTTGTGTGACGTCCCCTACTCGTATACGGTGCACTCACCGTACACAAACAGGAGTTCATCCCCCATACCAGCTCCATGCTAATACAGGGCCCTCCACATGACACTGCAACCGTGACGGGTTCCAGTGGGAAGAGTGGAAGGGTCATTGCACCCCGTCTCCCTCAGGGCCTACCTAGCTGCGGAAGCGTAAACATACATGTCAGTAGCACATACATCAACATCATATGACCATCACGAAGGATGGTCCTCCACATATCTGCATAGACAAAGATCAGCACATTACATAGGGAATCCTACCCAAGGCTCAGACTCAAAGGGATGACTGACGGGCTTGGGTCTCCGAGTTCAAGCAAGGCATGTAATTCATGGCAATGGATTTGGCTGGCATAAGAACATGGCATAGGGTTGTCCACTCCATCCGCCCCTCCCCGGCACACTTTGCGAGTAGGTTGAAAAGTGTTGGGACTGACCGTAGCCCGCACGGGATGCATAGCCAAGGGGGCTATATCCTGGGTTACATCTCCCCAGTTCCGATGGGGCAGGTAGGGATCTCTCCCTCCAGAGATCTACAATGCTGACTCAAGGTGACTAGAGGGCCACTGCCCGTATTCGACTTGAACTCAATGGAAGGTCATATTCACCACCACGAAAAATGAGCCCATGCCTTGCCCACACGCAGTGGGCAAGCCATTAGACCTAGTCACAATGACCCCGGCAGCATTACTAACACACCATAGGGGTCGCTCAAGAGTCGTAACATGAACCTCCTTATAAGCCGGCCCCGCCCCTTCACCCACAACTGTGTGTGTGGCTCTTGTGCATGTGCCGCGATCTATAGTGTGCTAGAGAGGCTAATCTAGGAGCATCTACTACCAAGCTTTAGGTCTCTACCCCCTTCCCAATACAAGGAGTTCACAGAGATACATCATCCATATACATCATGTAAGAACTAAAGAACAAGATCTAATCTATATCATAGAGTTAGGTTCTTTAGTTAGAATCGCTATCTAGAGTTCTAGAGGGTCTGCTATGGGCAATTTAAGAGGCTAAACCCACGGGATTCGATGGCTGAAATGGGGTTTAGACTACTAAATTGCCTAAATACCCCGATCCTTGAGTTCCTCCTCCTCGACCTAACTCACCATCCCACGAAATGCTCAATCAAGGAAAACTAATGATGCAGTTCTCTCAGACAGAAGTTCTGGGAGGCGGTTTTGGCTCTTGAGGCGCCCAAAAAAGAGCTCTAAAACCCTAGAAACGAAAATGGGCAAGTTAGGGTTCTCCTACTTAAATAGACAAGGGGTGGTTAGGGTTTCCAATTATCCCCTTTAGGCATGTGGGATAATTGGGAAAAGGGCCCACTTGCCTTTAAGGGCTAGGTGGCCAAATGTGCCCACATGGAAAGGTGTGCACCCAAATGTGCTCACTTGGAAATGTGTGCACATTAATGAATGTGTACATTGGATAATGTGCACAGTATTTGCTCCTATGGGTATGGCCCACTTGGCATCAAGTGGCCACATGGAAATGTGTGCCCACATTAATGTGTACATTGGAAAATGTGCACATTAATACTAATGCACATTCTTAGCAAGTTGCCCCTAGGGGCTACCCACTTGGCTACACGTTGGCGCACACCGCTACGGTCGGGGTGGGCGGTAATGCGCGTGGACGATGGCAAGTACAATATACGCCCCGGGAGCGTAATAACGGGCCGAACGCCACATTCTCCCCACCTTGAAAATGATGCCGCCCCGCAAAGATCGTGGTTCTCCCCACCTTGGAATCTTCCTAACCTGCAATCAACCTGATGCATACGATATACTACTATAATACTTACACATTTATTACGATTACCTTAAGATAATATTTTTAAATCATTATTACGCCATTACATTATCAAATAAGTTGTCAATTCGTAACTTCTACTAAAATAAGGTACTTATTAGTTTCTATTATCACAACATTTAGTTTATCACAATTTAACACTTTCATATACAATTATTATTTAAGGTACTCTTCATTCCTTGCAACACATTCCAACAAAATTTGTGTTGCATGTCTTCGCACCTTTAAAATCCCGTGATTAATTTTACAATATCTATAATTACATACTTACTATCTTAATTATTAGAATTACTCTAAGGTAATGTTTAAGACATTACTATTTCATTATCCCATTAACTTATCACATCATAACTTAATCCACGCAAGGTAATTATTAACTTTACTTAATACAACATTTAAGTTAATCAAAGTTTATCAATTTCATACAAAATTTACACTTCTAAGGTACTCTTCATCCCTTGCAACACATTATACAAAATTTTGTGTTGTAAGTTTCAGAGTTCGACCTCCTTGCCCTCCTGAGCTTCTAGGCCTCGCAGGTCGACACTACCTATTATTAATTATTACAAAAATTTTGGTTATATGGTGACCACCCCACCTATCTACATGGATGCATGGCTAATCTCCTACAGAGGGAAGAGGGTGGATCTTCCATTATGGCCGTGGAGGAGCCGGGCCTATATGCCTATATGCCGCCATGCCTACACCTCTAGTTGCCCAACATGGAGGATATCCTTCCCCGGGCATGGAAGGATAGATTCCTCCTATCAAAGCATATATGGGGCTAAAGGTGCCTTTCCTATCAATGCATTCCTTAATGACCTCCTTTCTTCGAGGTTGTCTACTCGCGGAAACGTAAGTAGACTTTCTAATCTACCTTCCACTCATCCAAGCGGAAACGCTGGCCATGCCTACATTGACATTACACCACTCTAGAGATCACCGTAGTGGTCTCATCATCGGTAACAACGCATGCAATCCATACCAAGCATAGGTTGCATGCGCAGATTAATCTTAACTACACATGAAACTAATCTAAACACAAATCACATGCCCGAGCCAAATTTTTTTTTTTTTTTTTTTTTTTTTTTCTCGCTCCTTTAATGCATGTGATTAACATAATTACCCTAAGGTAATATTTATGAATTAACATTATCATAGTATCGGATACATTATCCGATAGTACCATTATATTTACTCTAATCTTTGCAATATTTAACGACTTTTAGATCGCGAATTATTTAAAACAATAACCCCGATTTAGACCTATTGTATTATAGATGTGGTTTTAATTATCATACACAAGAATTAGATGTGCTTCTTATTCTCTTCCTTGGGTCCCTGATTACCCTTTGGAAGTATATCCCTAAGATGCACTTAAGTATATCCGAATTCTATTTTCTATTTATATTTATAAGGACCTATAGCTATCCTTGAAGGAATTGCATCCTTGCTAAGGATTAATTAACATGCTACTTCACATTATCGTTGTTATTTAACTTATTTCCCTATGATACATATACGCACAACAATTTCTATGCGCTTATTAGGGTCTATATTTAACTTATCAATAAGACACATTAAGGCTTATAATACATGCGATACCTTACCTAAGGCTAAAACGATCCACTCATTGAGCCAAGGCCGAGTAGTTTGGAGGTGACTTGGTCGCTCATTGCTCCCATAGTTTTGCTCCACTTCGCTGGTGTAGTTCACTACTACGCCGGGCCTCAAGACGCTGAAGGCCTCCCGAGCTATCCATCTATCTATCTTACGCCTATTTGCTTCGCCATTGCCGGAGTGAACTCTATTCTACGGGTCACCAATTGGTGCAAGTACGCTCAATCATAAGATTGAGCCCTCCCACTTTCTTTGAAAAGAAAATGGTCCTCAAGATTCCCTTCAATGACATTGCACACAACGCCATATCTATTCTCTCCCCTTAAGAGGTTATACGCTTCTTACTTAGCGCATTAAGTTACTAGCCTTAGCTAACATATATAACCATCTAAGATGGATGCACATATTATGTTATCATTTATTTCAATATAATTATGGGTTATCTACTTAGTTAGAACGATTCTAAACCACAAGGTTTTGTCATGACGACAATTCCTTTTGTCTCAAAAGACTATTTGATTACTATAATTTTATTTTAGATGTACCTTGCATGTACTATTATTTTATTATTCTAGAGATTCCCCTTTCTTAGTTATTTAAACTCTTGGAATATTCCTACCAATCGAATTGATGTCATCGCAAATGTTGGCCGGACTTGTTAGATTACTTCTTTCTTTGGGTTGGATTATTCTTTTGGAGATACTAGATTTATACATGGTCAACAATTATCCTAGTAGTGATTCCTTCTTAGTGAGGAGATCAATCTCACCAAGTGGTTTCAACACATTGGATGTCCAATAACAATCGTATAATTTTAGTTACTCCTATGCGTCTCCTTCCCAATTGGGCAATCCTTTCAACGAGAATATCCGAATTGCCTTCTATCCCAATATGGATGTTACCATCCATACATTTAACCTACTAGGCCCCATGGCCTTAGATCCTTTGAGCTTGCTAGAAGCTCATCCACTGCTGCCCGCTTGAAGGAGCAAGGTAACGTTCTCCCGAAGTCGCCGATACTTCAGTCTCCCTTGACAGTGGCTCCTCTTTGATGTAGAGGTTGACTTTGTTCGCTAGAAGCCTCTCATTGCCGGGTGGCTTGATGGTGTAGTTGATCATTTGAATCTTGCATGCCGCCAAATGCCCTCAAAGTGGCGCTGCTTGAAAGAGATCTTTCATCTTGAACTCTTTGTCTTGGCAGCTAAAGGATGACTCAGATCCGATATTGTTTCTTTCGACTCCATCGATGTCTCATACGCCGAGTCCTCTTGTCGTTATCGTGTTGCCCAAGAGTGTTGACGATGTTGATTGCTTCACCCCCCGCAACTTGCATGACATCTCTTCCTTTGATGTGTTACGCTATGGGAGGGAAGAAATAACAAGGGAACTATACATGCACAACATATAGCTTACATAATTACAATTACTACTAGAGCTATTAGGTCTCCCTTGTGCCTCCCTTCGAAGTTGCACACCTACTCCTTGGCAATGTCATTGGTGTTCCTCCTGCAATGGTGTTGACGATCTATATCCTCCTATTTGTACGCCGCTACGCACCCGGGTAACTTGTTGATATACTTGGGCCCTCCGATGTTTGTCGGGGCTATGGCACAACCGCTTTGCATCACATTCTAACTAAGGTGTGCTTGTCGTTGATGCTTCGACATTTCACCGCTTTGATCCCCGTTTCGGGCAATAATTGTTCCCCCTTCATGATACTTTGAAGCTATTTGAAGGCGCCTCTTGAGGCCTGGCGCTGATTCCTTTGGCTATACTCCTCCGAGTTGTTCTCTTCTCGCAGCTTGTTCTTTGAATCGCTCATCCTTGGGTTCACCAAGTTGCATGCAAGGTCACAGGCAAGTCATCGGCTCGCCTCACCTAGTTGGTTCTCCATCGAAGCTTCCAAACTTCCTTCGTTTGATCCCCTCGATCACATGGCTTGACGTTGTCACGCTCCACTATGCCGCCTTCTTGTCTTGAGGTACCTTCCCGTGGCTTTATTGTGCTCGCTCGCTTTGATCCTCCCCTGCCTCTCGAAGCTCGTGGAAGAAGTCGGTTGCTAGCACTTCTCCATCTTTTCAGTTCTCCGACCTTTGTCCTTCTATGCATGTCGGTCTCTTTGGCAAGTAAGGCATCATGACTCTCCTCCCCCGATGGCTCCGCTTGCCGGGATGATGGATCATTATCTCAAGCAGCCTTGACCCTTGCGTTGAAGAAGTACCGCCTTTAGATATACTCTTGTCGTTGAATAGCCCGCTATTATCTTGAACTCTCTTTTCGCCGAAGGTGCTTCAGTTGCTATCCTTGTCGTTAAGGGCCGAATGCTTCTACCTTGGGCGCTTGACGCCACACATGTCGAGATATGGTCGGCTTCTTCTCTTCTAATTACCGGTAGGAGTACCGACGGCCATCACCTAGTTGTTGGGGCATATCTCCTCGTCGCGTGCCTTTCGTAGTGCATCTCCATCTAATACACGTGTCATAGCACATCCCCCTATATTACCACAAGTTGGAATTATGGTCGCCGAGATGTTGCCTTCTTAGTTGGCTTTCTGATGCTGTGGGTGTTCCTCCTTCCATTGTTGAGGCCACTCATGTCATAGGTTCGTCAAGTGCTGCCACTGCTACAAGAGGTAGTGTTGCGCCCTGACGATGTCCTGGTGCCGTGTTGATGATCTTGACATGACCGGTGTTGTCTCTTATTCTGACATTGGGTGGACGAGCGGTCTTCTACTTGAGGGCAGTTCCCGAAGTGTTTGGAGTCGAAGGTTTGCTTGGCCTCTAGTCGTTTCTCCCTCGTGACTTGCTCTTCCATTTTGATCTTGGGCTATAGTTGTGCTTCCTTGTTTCCTCCTTTGGTAGTCGAAGTGAAGGAGCTTCCTGATCTAAGCGCTAAATCCGTAAAACATGACTCTAAACTCATGTTTCTCCACTATATATGTGGACACCCTAGATATACAATAGACATATACGCATTTACATTGGGATTTTAATTCATCCACTTTTGCAAAACAACTACTTAAGATCTACCTAATTATTTATACTCCTTTTAGGTTTCCCTTCCTCGATCGCGCTTTTGATCCTTCGGTTTTTGCTGCATCTTCTTTTGCTCGTTGACTCCGGGATTCCTTGAGATGCCGCTACTATTGTTGAGCTTTTATGTTCGATCCGAGCTGATCACCTCAAGTTGGCGTAAGAGTGTTCGCCGATGTGATCCCTTGAAAAGATGCTCCTCCTATTGTTGTGTATGTTCGCCGCGAGGAATGCGGTAACCGCCACGCCCCTACATGCGTGTGTTGTTGCAAGATTGCTGATTTGCGGTGCCATTGATCGAGCTTGAGTAGGGTCACCGGCTGTTGCAGCCGGGCATTCTTGAATGTCTTCAAGCTCGGAGATCGTGGGTCGGTAGGCGTGCATTGTCAATCCCCGCAGTTGAATTTCCCGTGCGCGACTCCCCGCTGCTTGGGCTTTGCTTCATTCCGAGGTGGCTCTCCCGCGGCTCGGAAGTGTGGTCATCTCCATTGCCCCTATCATAGCTCCTTCCTCGGGTCGCTTTTGCGTGATTTTGTACTCGCTGGCTAGGTCGCCTCCTCCGGCCCTTTGGGTCCTAACCATTCGAAGTTCGCACTCCTTGGCCGACGAGTAAAGCCGCCCTTCCTTTGGTTTCTAGGTGTTCCCGGTCCGGAATTCCCGCTTGAGCAGAATATTCTCCTCCTTGGTCTTGCCCCTAGTGCCGATATTGTGCCTTCGAAGTCGGAAATGTTCCTTGATATGCGCCTCCTCCCTCTCATGGTCTCCTACCTTTTTGGAACCGATGAAAGTTCTCCGCGGGTGCAAGGGAGCTGGAGGCTCATCTTGGTCAGCCTTTAGGTGCTTTTGTGGTTGCTTAGCTTGGTTACTTCCTTTTATTGACGCGGCGCTTTGAGCTGCCGGGCCGCAAGGTCGTGGGTGATCTTCCCTCCGTTTTCTATACGCCCCGTGTCGCCATGAGTTGTCTCCCTCGACGGAAGATTATGCCCTCTCGCCCTAGCTCGTGATGCTAACGCCGACATCGATGCCTAACATCTTCCAGACACTGTATTTTGTTGTCTCGCTTCTTCCATTTGAAACTCATAAAAAGGCCGAGTTGGTGAAGGCGCTTGAGATCCTCTTTTCCGATGTGAGCTCGTGGACGTGGTAGCCGGAGGTTGACATCTAGAACATTCTTGGTGCCTTTGGTTACCAATATTCTTCCCATTTGATGGAGATTGATGATAGGCCGGTGGTGTCCCGCTCTACTCGCTTGTCGGTTGAGGTGTTTGTCGCTGTGCTTCCCCCCTCTTGGGTCCCTTTTTCGCCCCCTCTCCTTATCTGCTTGTGCATTGGCCGGGACCTTGATGTCTTCAAGAAGTTGCCTTTAGCTCGCCTCAGGGCTCGCCCCGCCCTTCAAAGCAACGCCTGGTATCCTAGAGTCTAAGAGTCTACTTGAAGGGCTCTCCTACAATATTCTCGGGCTCTATAAGCAAGCAAGATGGCTTGAGCAGCATTACTGAAGACATATCTATAATCTACAAGTCTATGGACATTAGGACGTGTGGTATGGCATGAAATGAGGGTTGTTTTGCAAAGCCCTCATGGTGTTTGAGGTATACTCTAAGGTCCTAGCAAAGTTGGTTTGGGGGTCCAACTCTACACATGGAATGACTTGGGCAGCTCTAGGCTCTAGCTCCTTTCTAGGTATCCCGCAATAGGGAGGTCAATGTATGCTATATAAGTCAAACTCTATTAGAAGGACAATGCAATTAGGTCAAGGTTTATGCCTTTGGCTCGAGCAGAGGTGGTGTACCAACAGTTGGACTTGGGTTGCTATGCTAAGGTCTAGATGACTATAACAAAGGGGTGTTCCTGAGCACTTCTACCTAGGAGTAAGGCATCAGCTTCGAGCCGAGAGCAATACTTATGAAGCTACTAATGGGGTATGCTTCTATCTACAAACAAACTACAGTTTGGGAAAGCAATTCAAGGGTTTGAGCAATTTTGGTCATTTTGAGATGGGGTTTGACATTTCTATCCTAATTTGAGGTCATAAATGGATTCTAGGCTGTCTAACGGTCCTAACGCAACAAATTTCAGGCGATTTGGAGCTCAGAGCTCAAGTTATGGAGGTTCAAAATTTTGAGGTTCACACATGTTGCCTGCACCGATTTTGAGAATGTAGAAATCTGTCCCCGGCGCGACGGTGAGACATGGGTCCTAATTGGGCTAGGCTTACTCAATTTAAGTGATCTAAGGCTGTAATTCCACTAAACTCATCGAAGAAGGCAGAATTGACCCCTTACTTGGTCGATTTGGAGCTGTTTTGGGCATTTTTAGCATGGTTCATCGCTATGTTTCCAGCCCGATTCCTAAAATCTAGAAATCTGCCCCGGCGCCGACGTGAGACATCGCCTCAATTTTGCTCAAAAGCTCCAATTTGACTAAAACAAAAGCTAGAATTCTATAACTTAACTTAATTAAGTAACTTTATACGCTTATAATTTACTCTAAAACACGTTGTATTAAACAAATTTTATCATTTACTTAAATTAATAAGGTTCTCCTTTGATATGATTGGTAAGTGCATATCTTTCTTCATTAGAGTTACTCCCTTGGTGTGTACCGCGGCGGTCTGTTGAGTCTTCAAAATGTTGGACCAGCTTCGCTCTGCCGCCGCTTGACCCCCGGCCTCCCGCCTCGCTCTCATTCTTCCTCCTCTTCTTTTGTTTCCTTGCCTCCTTGGCCCTCGGGCTGTTTCGCTTTGTCGAGGGAGTCGAAAGTGTGGTCTGTTTTGCGTGGCCATGTCGACGGAGGCTTGGTGTCTATCGTGATGATGACTCTATCTAGCTTAAGGGTCTTGGTTCTAAGTCTAAGGCTTGGCCATTAATATTATCTAACATTATTACAGCTTAAATCTAATTAAGGATTATAATTCAAACACAAACGATGCCCGCCCTCAGTGGTTGGCACGGGGGGGTTTGGGGGGGTTCAACCCTGTGGGTGGGAGGTTCAATTCCGCCATAATTCCTAGGGAATTTTTTAAGATGAGGTTTAAATAGATTAGAAAGCTAATCTAGCTAATTCCTAGGCTGAAATTCGAATTACTAAGTTACTTTTTAAATTTTTTTTTTCTTTTAAACTGCTTTTTAATCAATGTTCAGCTTAGCATGTGTTTCTACATTTTAAAAATCGTCGGCGCCACGACGTGTGAGACCATCCTATTTGGCCTACTAATTTTTTTTCAGAATTTACTAATTCACTTTAAACGCTTTTTAACTATTAATTCAATTTTCCGCTACTAATTCACTTTAATGTTGCTAGCTTAGCATATACTACAAAAATGAGAAAAAAATTTCCCATTTCTCGAGGTTTGAGGATCCTATCAAGTTAGTACTACTGGGAGCATGGTCAGTGCTTTGCTCTTGGTCTCCAAGAACATTGCTCGATACCAATCGTGGACGCTCCCCTACTACCAGATAGAGATTGCACTCACCGCATACAAAACAGAGTTCATCCCCATACCAGCTCCATGCTAATCTGTGGCCCTCCACATGACACCGCAACCGCGGCGGGTTCCAAAGGGGAAGAGTGGAAGGGTCATTGCACCCCGCCTCCCCTCGTGGCCTACCTAGTCATGGGTTTAAAACATACATGTCAATATAAGAGCACATACATCAACATCATATGACCATCAACGGCGATGGTCCTCCACATATCTGCATAGACAAAGATCAAGACATCACATAGGGAATCCTACCCAAGGCTCAGACTCAAAGGGATGACTGACGGGCTTGGGTCTCCAGTTCAGTCTGCAAGTGCATCTTCATGGCAATGGATTTGGCCGGGCATAAGAACATGGCATAGGGTTGTCCACTCCATCCTTTCCCCTCCCCGTGCACACTGCGAGTAGGTTGAAAAGTGTTGGGACTCGATCAGAGTCTCACGGATGCATAGCCAAGGGGGGCTATATCCCGGGTTGCATCTCCCCAGCCCGATGGGGGGGGTGGGGATCTCTCCCTCCGTGAGATCTACAATGCCGACTCAAGGTGACTAGAGGGCCACCGCCTCGCATTCGGACTTGAACTCAATGGAAGGTCATATTCACCACCTCAATTAGTAAAATGAGCCCATGCCTTGCCCACACGCAGCGTGGCAAGCCATTAGACCTAGGTCACAATGACCCCTAAGCAGCATTTACACACCATAGGGTCGCTCAAGAGTCGTGAACATGAACCTCCTTATAAGCCGCCCTCCTCCCTTCACCCACAACCAGGTGTGGCTCTTGTGCACAGGCCGCATCTATAGTGTGCTAGAGGCTAATCTAGGAGCATCTACTACCAAGCTTTTGGGTCTCTACCCCCTTCCCAATACAAGGAGTTCACAGAGATACATCATCCATATATACATCAAAGAAGAACTAAAGAACAAGATCTAATCTATATCATAGAGTTAGGTTCTTTAGTTAGAATCTGCTATCTAGAGTTCTAGAGGGAGGGCTATATGGGCAATTTAAGAGGCTAAACCTACCGATTGGATGGCTGAAATGGGGTTTAGACTACTAAATTGCCTAAATACCTGATCCTTGAGTTCCTCCTCGACCAGCTTCTGACCATCCCACAAATGCTCAATCAAAAGGAAAACTAATGATGCAGCTTCTCTCAGCATAGAAGTTCTGGGAGGCGGGTTTTGGCTCTTGAGGCAGCCAAAAATGTAGCCTCTAAAAACCCTAGAAATCTAAAATGGGCAGTTAGGGTTCTCCTACTTAAATAGACAAGGGGTGGTTAGGGTTTCCAATTATCCCCTTAGGCATATGTGGGATAATTGGGAAAAGGGCCCACTTGCCTTTAAGGGCTAGTGGCCAAATGTGCCCACATGGAAAGCAGGCACCCAAATGTGCTCACATGGAAATGTGTGCACATTAATGAATGTGTACATTGGAAAATGCACATTAATTGCACCTATGGGTATGGCCCACTTGGCATCAAGTGGCCACATGGAAATGTGTGCCTACATTAATGTGCGTGTACATTGAAAATGTGCACATTAATACTACGCATTCTAGTAAGCTGCCTCAGGGCTACCCATTTGCTACACGCTACGCATACCGCCGGGTGAGGTACGCTGACGCGGCAGCATAAATATACGCCCCGAGCGATAATCGCGGGCTGGAACGCCACACCTTGGGAGTGGCAAACTTGCATTTAGAGAACTGCAGAAGAGTCGACGACGCTCTTAGCTTCCTCTCGCAGCCAATCAAAATGTTGTTCATGTTGCCGTTAAGGTTTTACTATAGATGAGAATGTCACAAAGAAAATAACAACAAAGTCATCTAAGTATTGGCGAAGATGTCATTCATCAACCGCGATAAACGCGCAGGTGGGCATTGATCAATCCAAAGGTATGACGGAACCTATAATGCCCATATTCAAAAGCGTAAAAGCACGGCGAAATGTCCTCCTTATCCTTATTTGATGGTACCCTAGAGCGAAATCAATCTTTTTTGAAAAATATTTGGCTCCTTTGTAATCGGGTCCATGAGATCATTCCCGCCCAGGGGCGTAGCATAGCCATTCTTGATGGTATGCTTATGAGCTGCCTATAATCACACACATCCTTAAGGAGCCATCTTTCTTCTTGACAAAAAAGAATAGAGCCTAAATGGTGAAACACTAGGTCAATAAAACCTGCATTTAGCAACTCTTGAAGCGTTTCAAGCTCAGCTAACTGAGGACCTATTCCTAAGACGGGCCTTGGGCTTTCCTCGGTGTAGGCTTAGTACCGGGTTCTAGAGCTATCTCTACATTCTACCCCCTCCTAAAGGAGGCCGATCTCATCTGAAAAAAGATCCCTAAATTCTCGGAAGAAGGGTGGCAAATGTCCCGTGGCAAGGTGTCTATTACTTCACGCTAGTGTCGCACTCAATGGAGGCAAGTGTAATGAGGCAAAGAAGTTCATTCCTCGCATATAGCTTTTTCTAACCGCTTGATTGACATAGACTGGATGACAGAGTGGGAATGGTTCACCTGATTGTCAACACAAGTGTTCCATTAGCGGCGCTGAAGGTAACTCTCGCTCAAGTAGCCTATGTTGGCCTCAGATGCCAAAACCCATACCAACAATAAGATCATATTTACAATGTCCATTAACTCGCGACTCCAAGGCAACCGCATCCGCAACTGCATTTTACAAGCACGCGGCGCCATGAGTGTGTCTGATCTACCACCGCTAGCGAATCGCTTAGGCTCTGATCTCAATGTTTCAAGCTGTAATACCTCGCCAATTCTAGGAGAAGCAAAATTATGCACTACCCAGATCCATCAAAATTATGAAAGGCTTACTGCCTACTTGGCCTATTGTAGAAATAAATGCAGGGCTGACTTTCGCTGCCGCTTCTATAGTGGCAAGAATAGACGCATCATGAATGTACTCGAGCCTCGGCCCCGGCTTGAGATTGGACTCAGATCTTCCCAATCAAGGCCTGGCCATGGGCCGGCCAGCGCTCACAGGACGTAAGGGCAATTTCCGCATGAAGTGTCTGTGCCTTATACACCTGTAGCATGCCTTATCTCGCATGAGCTGTTCTCAGCCTCTTTAGAATGTGGATCAGAAGAGGCCTCAACTTCCTACCGCATTGTTCGGCTTATCTTGCTAAAAGGTGACTTTCTTCTCCCCGCGCCGTGAAGAGTTCTGCCGGTAAGGCCTCGGACTTGTGAACGGTGTTTGTAAGGTGTGTGGACGTCGGGTCATGGTAGTCATATGCGTCACGATACGCCTTGGCGTCCTCTTCGAGGCTTAATGCCTTAGCTTCCGCTCAAGCACGATTTTGGGTCTATGGCCTTGACCAGGCAAGCGTAATGGATGGGGCCAACCCTTCAATGTAGCCCCCACGCCTCTCTTTTCATTTATTCCTCGTACATACAACCTAAGCGCATGAATTTATCAAGCAGGCCCCAACGGACATGCCCTCCTTTCCTCGCTCTAACCTCGTAAAGGTCTCGACTGGTTGGCATTTGTGCGACGCAGGCACATAATGCCATTTAAAAGCCTTAGCAAACTTTTTGAACTTGCACCGCCTCCTCGTCTGTGTGCTTAGCTCGCATAACCCTCTTTCCACCAAATACCTGCAGCCCGTAAGGCTGGTGGTGGTAACCTTCTGATCCTTCTCCGGCTATTCCATAGGATTTTCCAAACTCCTTCATCTCTCGCCCAACCAGATTCCCCGCTGCTCAAGCCTCCTCGATTTCCCATACTGAGCCAGCTTCCTCGCTTCTTCCATATACTAGTTATGGCTGTATCAATCTGCTTACTGGGTATTCTATCCTTACGCTTTCTCGCATGGTCACTCTGACCGACAGCTTATGACCCGTAAGACAATCGGGCGGTTGAGTGTGAGGAAGTGGGTGCTATCCTTAGAGGAACTTCTATGACGCTTAGCATGAGGCCTCCTTGGTACGTGTACGTGGCTAGCTCTAGGAGGAGATGGTCATGCAGTGTGGACCTACGACGCTAAGGTACTCCTGGTCCGCCCTCCCGGTTTGTTATGGATTGGTATGCAATACATAGGCCTCGTGAATTGGCCGAGTTGCCTTTTCATTAACATCAATTTGTTCAAAATACTTACCGGGCGTTGAGGGTGTTTGCCAAGCTACAAGCATGACACCGCCTATAGCGAAAGCATTCATAAATATATGGGCAGATTTACAAAGAATGTACAATTCCTTTAAGATACATTTGCTGATAGAGACAAAAAAAATATACAAACGTAAAATAATATTTTATTTTATCGCTAAGTTGAGTACAATGACAAGTTGATTGTTACATGGGTTGATACAAAAAGGGAAGTAGAATACAAAGTGGAAGTTTTAAAGTTTTACCGCATACAAAGATAACAAAGAACAAAGAAAACATAACCCAAGAGACCAAGCCTAGGGTCTTGTATGGGCATAGGATTGCGAGCTACCTCGCACAAAACTCTAACGAAATACGAGAAGCGGCCTGTGCTTGGACAATCACTGGTTGATATTCACAGCAATATAACGAGAAGATTGGTGCCTTCAGACAGTATAGAAGAGTTGCCAAAGGTGGCCGCTACGCCTCAAAGCTTCGTGGCTCGCCATATTCCAATAGTCCCTGTGACGCACAAGGTCATCTTCGCATTCTGAAAAGCTCTCTGGGCCCCCTCGAGGATGCTTAACTTATCTCCAGCCCCTTGTCGTGATCATAGGGTTCTCCCCTCGGTGGCGGGTTCGATCTCATAGCCTTCATCCCACTGGGTATTCACCATATCCTCCGCCATAGTCCCCGTTCAGCGGTCCTGATCGCCCTCCAACCATATCGTAATCCTCTCCTCATATACTCCCAAAGGGTCTCTTCTCGCAACATAGTTGGAATGAATAGAGAACATTTTGTAATTCCACTATATTCCTAAAACTTTAATGCTTGAAGAGGACGTCATAAAAAGAAACAATTCACTTATACTTATCAAGATGCGATTGTATTTAACAAGTAAATAAGGTACACCATTTTTCAATATGGCTAAAACATTTGCCAATCCAAAAATCTCATAATCACACGCATATATATACATAGCAAAATTGCATAGCACAATTAGTCTAGGAGCTTGTGGTCCCGCCTCTTCATCCGTAGTCCCAGGAGGTGGTGGAGGCTACGTCGCAGCCAGAAGTTACTCCTGTGGTCTACCGTGGGCACTCGCAATCGGCGTAACCTCCTGCGATAGGCAATCGCCAATGGGCTGCCGTGGAGGAGCTTCATGCCTATCCAAGGCGCACATCCCACTCCAAGGCCGCCGTGGCGTAGGATCCCCGCTGCATTTGTGCACATAAGTAAACGGGTGATTTATAGGGAAGCTTCTCGCGGGCTCTACCAGCTGTAGAGAGAGCACGGAGGGCCCACCATGAAGCTTCAGCCTCTGGCCCGGATCTCGGGCTATGAAAGTGCTGACTGCCCGCCTGCTGGGCCGACAAAAAGAAACGTGAGGTGGTTACTCAAAGACTCCCTAAGGGTCCTGAGCAAGAAGCCACTTCCTTATCCAAGTCCATGGGGACTTCTTCTTGTTTCCCGTCTCCTTGTTGCGCGGATTATGATATAAATCCTCTCCTCACTTCATTCAGCCTGAGGGAACTCCTCAACCATATTGATGTTTGGGACGGGAGGTCCCATAGCCGCGGAAGGCATCCGGTGAAGGCTGGGCGGGTTTTACCCCGTGATCAATGCAAGTCCCGGGCGACGAATAGAGTCTCCTCCTCTCGCCGCTCTTATGGTCTCCCCGGCGGAACTGAAGTAGCCGCTGCACTTCTGGAGGAAGTCAGTAGAAGCGAAGTCATAAAATCATCCATACGCGATTCGCAAGCTCAGAAGTATATGGTCTTTGCGCTATGCCGAACCGCCACCATGTGATAGGCCCAGATAACATCGGCCCAAGAGAAGGTAATTTTGCCCTTGCATAGATAACCTAGCGCCGCCTAATCCCCGACAAGCCGCAGCCGTTCACGGCTACGTGGTAACTCCTCCGCCAAATTGCTTCCCAACGCCAAAGTCGCCCATACCCATGTGCTCACTGCCATCCCTCCTAAGACTCTCGCAGCTTGCCCTTTCTACTGGCCAAGGTTTCATCCTCAACGATAACCATGAGGATGGCTAGGGCTTAAAGTAACTTCCCGATATTGGTTGCCTCTCGATGTTGGACCACCCAAGGTGTATTTACCCCATCTGAAAGCTTCCCCTTCAAGCACATCATAAGTATGGGTGTCCTCGCTTAACATCCGGCCGGACTATTATCTCCCCGGCTTCAAATACAACTGAGGATCCTCAGAGAAATACACGAGAAGCATCTAAGGAAGTCGAGGAATTCAAGGTGAATCCGATGTCAGCCGTGATATTATTTAGGAGGTCTATGCGCTGGCATAGCAAAGGCTGTAACAGTCGGCGGGGACTTATGGGATCCCATTTCTCTCCATCATGGTACTGAAGCAAGAAGGTCGGGCGGCAAAATGCATGGCGCTTAGAAGGAGGAGAGAGGAAGAGAAATGTTTGAAATAACTTTAAAAAGTCCCTTTTTAAACCCTTTTTATTGAGGCCGACAAGATTTTATTTTATATTTAACATAAAAAATTAAGCTTTTTAATTCAAAGTTTTATTAAATATTATAAGAAAATATTTACAATAAGTGAGTCTCAAGAAGATGCTAAGGATGCTCCCCGTATCTCAAAGGGCGAGGCCAAATCTCTAGTATTATGGTGACCCTCTTGCGCGGATCGTTAAAAGATTGGCTGCCACTAAAAGTGCTACCTGGGCAGGCTTCAGCAGCTTCTGCGCTAGGTTGCAAAAGGTTTGGAAACGGAGATCGTCTTGGAATCAAGCAGCATCTCCTGCACTCAACCTTGGAAGGGTAGCTTTCCCTAATCGTAAGCTCAGAGATCTTCCGAACTTGGCGGATTTCCCCAAGGCCACGGTACCGGCCTGCACTGCGAGGCTTCCTATGCCCGGCCAGCAGCGGCCCAGCCGATGGTGGTGGCACCGCTTTAGCCCCAAATGTACCTGGCTCCGAGCTATCCACCTGGCCAAGCCGCCCGGACGGGCCACTTCTTGCCAAAGCCCCATACCCTTAATTTCTTGTAATCGATTGCCGCCTTATGGGCTAGGACCTTCCTCCGATGCAATAGTCTGATGCGCCGGGTTTGGGCCCGCCCACTCCCGTGACAAGGCTCCTCCATCCCTGGTCCTCACTGGTCTTGCCGTCCCGGGCCTCCTCCTGCTCAAGCTTCTCCCTGCTCCTCCTGTGGCCTCCCTCGTGATCTTCTCGATCTCGAAGCAAAAGTCACGCGGCACTGCCGACAGTCTTGGCGGGTACCGCGGTGGCTCAAGCAGGACCCATGTCTATCTCAATGGTTGTCGATAGTTCGCTTTCGATATCGGGATTTTCTCCCCATTCAAAACTGCTGGACCCTCATGCCAGCCGTATAAACCTCATGGTTTCTACTCATCACGACGCAAAGCCGCCCCAGGTACCCGTGACTCCTTTCCCTGGGCTGCCGTGATTTGCCCGGGCCACTTTAAGTGATCATCTTCCCCGCCAAACTCCTACACGGGTCGCCTTCCTCGGCCTCTAATATCTTCCTCCTCCTGTGATGGCCTTCCTGCTCCTGAGGTGTCGCTGCTCAACAATAGTGTAGGAGAGTCAAGGTTCAGCCGATCAAGAATGGCTCGAGAAGTGATAGATAGGATATAACCTATCGTTGTTCTGAAACTCAAGTACTGCTCATCCTAACAATATATCAATGAAGGCTGGCTCAGAAGCTATGTGCTTGGCAATCATGAAGTAGGGATCTCCACGATGCTCAAGGTAGATGGATCCGGCGCCTTTTGGTGATGGCCATAGCGGCGCATGCGGGAAGAAGGCAGATAGTGAGGCCGGGCCAAGGAGATGCAAGTAAAGGGGCGCTTAGGATTCGCAAGGCACAAGGGCGAAGAACATGTCAAACTGTATGATGTATGATGGCGCTCAGGCGGGGTTTGAGGCGCTGAAGGCAAAAGTACCGACAAGAAACGTTTGTTAAACGACCAATTAACTTTTTAAAATTTCAAATTTTTTTTACTAATCTCAAAATTTATTATTAAAATAATTATACGGGCGGAATACGCTACGAGCATACTGGGCCGCGCCGCTGCATTATACTGCTTTCCTCGCCGACTGGAGTCAGCAAAAGCAAGCGCTCGAAGTTGATTCGGTTTTGCCCAAGGCGGACTGGTTTGATTATCGGGTACCGACAGCATTTCCAAATTTCTATCATGACTACAAAGGCCAAAAGGCAAGCGCTCGAAAGTTGGTTTTTTGGCCTGCTCCTTGACCACTTTTCTTCAGAGCTTCCATCACTTAAGGTAATTCGAAAGTACAATGGAACCACCCTCTTTCGCTATTTGAGCTTACCGCATCATACTTGCTAGGCTTTCCACCCACCTCCAGCCCCATCCTCTTTTAAAGCTACTATTTCTTAATTTAACCCTAACACCAGCCAAACATCAAAGGAGGACTAATAACACATTGACTTAGCCTCCCTCCTAACTATCATCGCGGTTAATGAGTTATGTTTGCTGAAGAAGGCGGGATTTTGCTAAATCAAATCACGGCTCGATACCACCGCGGACGCCCTGTATATACGCACCTCGCCGTATATACGCGACTTTTCCTCCCATGGCGTATCATCTCACCATGAGCAGGCTCCGTCTGCTTCGGTCATCTATGAAATGATGCCCGAAAGAAGACAATGGCAATATTCGCCCACGCCTTCAATGGGACTGGCGTCGCTGAAGCGGAATACAAGGGTTAGTACACAGCACAAATATATAAATGCCACCATCAATGTAAGGGTGGCGATCCATCCAAATACCAATGTCATAGAATATGCATCTAAACCTAAGAAAACGCCTAAACCCCGTGTTCTATCCCGGCCAGACTCCAATGAGGATCGACTCACTACCGGCCTCATGAGATCGCCAGACCGAAGTCTTGCATGGTTGGCTGGCATAGAGAATGGCTAGGGTTGTCCACTCCATCCGCTCTCCCAGGTACACTTTGCGTATGGGTTACCCATGCTATGGCTTTGCTATAGCCTTCCGGAGACGCAAGCTCACCCCTCCGAGCCTACCTGCCCATGACCGGGTCCGATGAGGCAGTCGGGAAGCGCCCCTCTGTAATCACAAGGGTTCCATGGGCGGTGAGCTAGGAGAATACGCGTCGCATCACACCCCCGCGATCCGCATCTCTAATTTACTCACAATTCCCTAAATCTACTCAGTGCAAGGTGCCCCATACGTCACACCTCTACACCTGTGGGAGTGTCAGACTCTCCATACCCCCACGCGGACCGCCATCGCCTAGCCCACCGTGAGGAGTCCCAGAGCCTTGTATGTTCGCAAGTGTGACCACCCCACTTCACCACCGTGTTCCTTTGTCTCGTGCTAAGCCGCACCATAGCATCTAGGACCCGCAGGCTCTTGTGCACAAAGCCGCAATTAATGGGACTCTACAGGCTTATCTAGGAGCATACTACAATACACCTGCCTGCAGGCTCTCACCCCCGTAATCCCCCCATTTCCGTAGAGTAAGATTAAACAAAGAACTAAATAATCCATCCTTTCAGAGTAAGAACTAATCTAATATAAAGAGAACTTACTTGTACAAACAAGGGTTAGTTTCTATGATTGAAACACAAAGAGAATGTGAGAAACGGGCACAAACTTGGCCTAATAGGGCTTATCTAGAATTACTTCCGCTATCCTAGCCACCTACCTGAATTCCCCGGGCCGACTCATACCATGGGGTGCCCCATCTGAGTTGAGGGTTCAGCCTTTTGCTTCATGTGGTCACTTGGTATGGTGGTCGATGGGTATGATGGCGCTCACCGCTTCCTTCTTAGCCGTAATCTGAGGGAGCACACAGGATAGGGTCGTGGTGGTGCCTTCTAACCTCAAAACCCCATGTCCAATCGACAAGTGTGTATGCTTCTTCCCAAACAAGTAATTAGCCTAATTAATCCTATTTAATCTTAATTTCCTAAGTTATAGGTTATTATCTTTACTGTGTTAAATTAGCATAGCTAATTTAACTGGCTTTTAGAGTAACCCCTGTTACAATTAAGTTCCCATACCCCATGGTGGTGGCGCAGCGTGTATTTGTACGCGTTCTCAGATAAAATAATGCGACGAGACCATATAAATACATGGAACGCCACAGGCTCGCTAGGGATCTTATATTTGGGACATCATAGATGTCCGCGACTCGCCTATGTCCTCAATCCATGCACTGGCCCGGTGACTCAGCCTATGTCCGTGATTCATTGTACTTGATACCTTTCCTATTTAAAACATTATAGGGCGAGGTTTTTTAATCCTAGTGCATTAAGCTTGATGTATCTCGGTTCGGCCCCTATAGGCCAATTGGTCTCCGCCGATGATAAAAACTCTCAATTCACCTCAATCTTACCCTCCGCACTATCGTGTTTCATACTTCAAAATTGTCAACTGCCATGGTCGCTATATAATAGCCACATCTTTGCCATAGAATATCTTATTTGTGAAAGTTTTCATAATTAATTCTTAAACAAAAAGAAAAAATGAATGACCAATTATCAACAACAAAATAACAAAAACATAGACACATTCAATAAAGTCTCAAATGAATTCAAGATCCCAAAGCATGATCGCCTTCTTATAGGAGTGATTCACAGCGAATTGGCAGCTGTTCCAAACCCAAATTAACACTCTCCAACCAATTTGACTTACTTCCTCATGAATCGAGCCCACTCTATAGCTTTCAAAATCGTGTTCAAGTATTTAATACTTTCCTTCCTATAGTGGCAATTGGCACCTCTAAGTCCAAATCTACTCTTTAGGCAATTTTGGTTCTAATTTGGGCATGTACAATTTACTATTTTGTTTGCCGTGAGGACTCTCAATCGATCAATCCCTTTCAAAACCACTTCCTGCAGGCACAAATCAAGCCTCCGTCGCATTTTGATCAAAATCGCCCTTATCTAGGGTCAACTGACCTTTCAATCAGATAGCTTTCCTCAATTCTTATATGCCGTATACGTACGTAATACCTCTTTTTCAGAAGACTCAGAGTAAAAGAAATTGATTCAAGAGACCCAAGGATCTTAGATCAGTATATAAGCAGAATTCAATTTTGGCGCATTCCCATAAAGACTCATGCTTTTCTTCCTTCCAAGCAATTAAACCATAGCCCAAAAAGCTTGCTACGTAAATACTACTACGAAGCTTGTCCCTTGACCCTCTTTGTCAACTCAATCCACAAAGATGTTTGAATCTAATCACGTTCTAATGAAATCACAAATGGATCAGCTTAAAATACAAAGAGGAAGATCAAGGCAGCCTCTTCAAGCTCTTGTCTCCTCATACCCATAAACCTCCCAAACCCTCTCTTGCAAAATTAGTTACGCTTCCTAAATCCCTCTTCAAAAGTTCCCTTTGTAACCTGCTGTTTACATGGATATATGCCATGTATATATTCTACGACGATAAAATGCATTACAAAATATTGTACAATTGTTGGCCCCGCTTAGGACCACATATATAATCACTCTAATTAAAAGTTCAATTTTTTTTTGCCTTTATGCTCCCATCGGTCTCAAGGGTGCTCTCGCAAGCTTAGTTAATCCAATGCATTCATCGGGCCTTTGGTAGCTGCAAAGAGAAGCTACTTTCTCGCAATCTCCTTCTTCATCCAAGCAACTTCTTAGAACGCCCTATGAGATTCCTTTTGGGTAAAATTCATGGCAATGGTAATGCAATGGCAAAGAAAATTCATGGCTTCTTACATGAGGACCTTTTGCTTGCAAATGACCCCATTGGCCATCACTTGAACCAATAGAATCTCTTCCACAAAATTCCAAATAGAAAATTTTCAAAATGCTTAATAACATGTCACTCTATAGTATTAACAGGAGTACAATACTATTAGAGACTAAAATGAATGAATCAACCTTTAAACTTATTATTTATTGAGACATTTATGGAAGTTTCTAATACCTAGGTCCTCGGGGTGCTTTTTTGGGTAGTTTTACACTCCCTAAAAAGTACTTTAGATGGTACACCCTAGCATGCTTCCACCCCAGCTCCTTAGCTTGGCAGCCAGCATCAACATTTTAGTGAGCACTCCCCCACGCACTATGAAGAGGTAGGGAACCATTAATCAGCCCCCATGGAAAAATCACCGGGAGCCATTAATCGTGACACAAGAAGATGCATTTGCTGAGACTCATGATAAGCTAATGTCGGTGGGTGGATGCCAATGCGAAGTCAAAATTTCTCAAGGAAGGACCAGAGAATACGTGTAAGCACGCTTAAAGTCAAGCCTAAGAAGAATATAGTTTTGATTGGTCACTTTGTTCGAAAGTGAAGAGTCTCTACTTGTACCGCGTGAGTGCTCAGGAATGAATCCTTTAGGCAGAAGGCCGACCGGGCAAGTGTTAATATTGCTCAAGGTGTACAACCACCCCTCCTGTAAATAATTTTGGCCACTAACTTATACATGGTAGTGGTCGTGAAATAGGTCTCCATTCATTAATCTTATAGGAGCATCATTTTTAGTGTGGATTAAAAAAATTTACAATTCAACATTAAAGGTGTGGGATAGAGAAACTGAAAGCAAATTCACACTCCTTAAAGGAATTGGACGCATGCCATCCTTCATGATGGGCCGTAATTCTAAACAAAGTGCACCTTGACTACCACAAATGTTGATCTGGCTTTCACAATCCCACGCCCGTGATCGTATGTTGGTGTGCTCTCAAGTATCTCTATTTCGCTTACGCCATTCATGATTGAGGGGTATATGATTTTGAGATGTCAAGTTTGCCTAAGCATATCGAGCTCTATACCTAGCCACTAAGGTTTTAGAATATGAAACACGTGGAGCTCCTAACCTCACCAAAATAACTCAATGCCCTAATAAGACTACTTTAACCAATCTAACCAAAGGAGCTAACGCGGACTTACTTTTTTTTATCTTAAATCTATGTTTTTTATAATAACCCGCTGAATTGTTTTAGGATATGATCTATGTTTTCGCTAAAACTATATCCATATCAAATCCCCCTCGAACCCTACAAGTTATTTTGCTATATACTGTGCCGAACCATTTGAATTTAATTTTCTCATGTTACTTTTCTTTCCAAAGATCTCAAAGTTGTCGTGAGATCAAAGTATCTCTCAATCCATTTGTCATTCATTTTTTTACCAGATCCCCAATCATATCAAATGCCGCTGAATATTGACCTCTATCATTTTCTTCTATATAATTTTGATCTAGATTTCCAATTGCTTTTCCTTCTAGTATAGCATCATCCTGGGATTAGTCTCCAACCGAGACCTTTGCTTCCTTAACTGGCTCAAGAAGACTCGCTTGGAGGCCTTTTAGTCAAGCAAATCTCTACCCCAATATTTGACCTAGTTTCTAACTTTTTTCGCCTTATCATTGGTAAGTTTCTATGGATTGAAGTTGACCTATTTGGTAATGAAACATACATTTGTAACAGTGATATATTATAGATGTTCTTCCTCTTTGTTTTCGTGCATCTTCTGCATCAAGAAAATGAGGTTGATGGTCAAATATTGTACTCAGCTATGTCTCCAAAGGGACACACTATTTTTCAACCACTTGCTGAAGTGTTGTGAATATAAAACTGCCTAACATACGAGGTTCTTCCGTCCCTTCTCTTTGTTACTCCTAGAGAATTTGGTATTGAAAGAGGGGACATATACAAGATCCTAGTTATTCATCCAATTATTCCAGGTATAACTTTCATTCCTAGATATATTGATTTTGTTGTCCAACTTCATGTCATAGTAAGGCGTGAGGTTTAGATCCCTCTCCAAATTACCCAATTGTCAATTTTATTATAAAGACATCCAATTATCAATCTCTAGCCTCATAGCCTCTCATAAGGGTCGTAAGGAAACATACCACAAATTGTTGAGAATAGCACAAATCCATCTATTGCAATATATAAGAGTTAATCATTCTGATGGCTTAAAGGTAGCAAGGCCACTCTTTTCTAAGCAATTTGCGTGAATATAGCAAAAGAAGGCATCCCAGCTCTAATCCACTCTCCTAGATTAAGTGTACTCAAAAACAAGAAGTTTATGCTCTTGATCATGATGATATCACTTTTAAAACTCTCTAGCGTAGTTGGGTGAATTTCCCATAGCATGAGTGAAGAGGGCTGGCCAGCTGCCGCCTTTAGTTGCTTCAAGTGGATTCATGTTCCACATTCTAAGTGGACCCAGAGTTCAATGATCCTAGTCTAACTCTGCGGCTTGTTTCTGGCTTAGAGCAAATATACATATCGAATTGAATCACCTAGGGGTTTGTACTTAATATAAAGCTTGAACTATAGCAGTATGCATCAGATACCTTTGCCAGATACTTTGACTGCATCCCCTCTATTTTTGAGTTCCTTTTATTTTTAATGTTTTTGTATACTGCCATCTCTTATTGGCCAAAGCAACTTTTTTCCTACATTTTGTGCCTTCGGGATCCTCCTAGCACTCAAGTATTATTTGACCTCCGTAAGTAGAGCCACATAGTGTCCGTGGGTGGTGGTGGGTGATATGGTGGTAATGGTCGCGGTGGAGCAAGAGAAGAGGCTGTTACCCAAGTATCTGGCGTTAGCCCGAGAACTGATTTTTGTTAATCCGGCGGTTAAAGGTCATACGGCCAAATGAGGGGTCAAGACTTAAAATAATGACTCTAAAGCCTTTATAAATCCCTTTCTATTATAAAATTAGCTATTTTAAAATAAAAGGGCCATGACTCTTATCTCAAGTATGTGTAAAGGGTGTGGTTTTATTATCCGGGGAAGTGGACATCACCATCAATTCTTGACTCCGACATCTCTGGCATAAGACCTGTAGCTACAAGGACCGGCCGATACTCGCCAGTAATTTCAATACTAGCTAATTTCTATACTCTAATTCTATCCCGTGGAAATACTTTCTCGAGATAATCCTTTTCCACGTAGCTCTTTTGGCGAGAGTTGGATAGAGACTTATCACTTTTCATGGAAGAACCCCATTCCTAAGCCTATCCTCTAACATTACTTCTTCTTTAAATTCATGAGTTCTAGTGTTTAATTGATTTCATCTTAAGCTTCATTTCTTCCAAAAATCTTTCTCTCTCGATAATCTCTTGCCTTAACAACCTCGTACCTACACGAACATCCTCGTGAACCTAGAGAGAGAGCACCCAGACGGCCCACGCGAAGACGCTGGAGGACAAATCCCAGTAATTAAAGAAATCTATGAATAAAACTAGAAACGTTTTAAAATATTCTCATATTCTAGTTGTATAAGTATTATTATGAATATAAATGGTAATCTCAATTATGTTCACGTGGTATATTTTTGTCTCCACAATTATATCATCGTCAAATCAATGCACCACAAAACAACGAACGAATCATCGTAATATAATCTAATGTATGCCTAGAGTACCTAGAAATGTTGAACAACAAGACATCATGACCAAGAGCCGTGACTCGCTTCACAAGAAACCTACGCCAAGAGTTTGATGTCAGAATAATTTAAGAAGAGCTATCACGTATTCGATCCGGATATCCATGAGAGGTGCGGCCGCCGTAGGCGCTAGTCAGGGGTAAGATCGTAATGTACTTACTGCTTCTCGTAAAACACACGTACGTAACAATGCTTAAAGGAAGAAAAAGCCGAGAAGAAGGTCCCTAGCTCTACCCTCCACTTCTGTTCGCATCGAATTCTGGGACGTAAGAGCGAGGCATGTGATCACCAGACGCACTCCAAACCGTATAGGGGGGCAATAATCACTATCGGGGAAGAAGGTTGACTCAACGCTTAGCAAATGTCCTGAAAGCAAGAAAGTTTGCGCCTCCTCGTGAGAGACACCGTGATCCTAATGGAAGCTACATGGCTTGATGAAATGAGGGAATACCTGTGACGCTTATAGTACAGCGACAGACAAAGGCAGAGAAGCTACAACAACCTCAAGGGAGCGTAAACAGACTTGGTAGAAGAGCCACGCCAAGGCACATGGGATCATGGTGGACAAATGGTGCCTGTAAAGTTTGCTAAGGCATCTGCCATTATAGCTGGCGAGATACAAGCGCCGCCATGATGCGCCAGCTTTACCTGACAGTGCATTATGACTAAGGCCTCTAAGGTGGCCGGGGCTGAGTGAGGCGCTGGAGGGCTATATAGGCGCTTGAACAGAAACCGAAGTTAGTAAGAGCAATCAACCCTAGGACTGTGATCGCATGTAATCCAAAGCAAGCCAGTTTGCAAGTGGACTCCGACCTCAAGAGAATGCACCAAGGCAAAGAATATTACCATGACAAGGGTAAGGGCACGGGAACCTATAGCCCAAGAGCGAGCCCAAAGAGCAAGCAAGCTCGCATAATGCTACACTACGAAGCAGGTACGCAAACTCCGCAAGGTACGCAAGGTGACCTTCAAAGAGCAAGGGATCCAACTATTCCGTCATTGAGGCAGCTTTTTGCAATCCATTCCCAAAGAGAAGAAGCAGAAGTGCATAGAGGCCGGCCGTGTTTTAGGTGTTTCCAACTGTGGTATAGGACAAAACAACCCGCCTTTGATGATGAACGCAAAGATTAGCGCGTAGAGATGGATGGGAGACACTAACCAAGACATCTATCGGCATGCACCTGACTACATTCATAGTGAGTGCCATTATTTTGCACGCATTGATAATTTAGGAACGCAAAGCCGCGACCAAGTAATTCCGCCAACCTGAAAGACAAGGATGGTGACCATAGTCGAAGGCTACCGGACTTTGCTATTTGAGATATTTCGCATAGTTGACTTACTCTAAGATTATTATTGTTTTGCTATAAGATTTTGCATTGTATCAATTTTGATATCGTGAGCTCTCTGATCCTCAAACTCAACGCCTTGGATATGTCTACTAATCATGGCATGCCTGGACAAGAATACAACTGTGTTATTAGCAATGCCGCCCATATTCCTACCTCTTTCAATCATGCGTAACGCCAAAGATAAATTGAGTATTCGTGTTTAGCCTATAAATTTCTACTCAAACTTCAGGTAAACCAATGCAAAGATGACCGCATAGTCTCAAGTAAAAGACGTGTAACAATATACAACAATCTTCCATTGCATCATCATGCAAATGGTTGGAAAAGTTATAGGTTTACCTACCTTTTGGTGAAAAGAGAAATCCTACTTACGCTTTTTGGATTTATCTCACATGGGAAAGCTACTTCAAATTGTAGTAAAAGTTTTCACATAAAAACAAAAGCTTCAAGCCATGGATAACACTGATATTGACTAGATTTGATACGGGAAAGCTTTAGAAAAAGCTTTCAAGGTTGCTAAAAGAATAAATTCTCCTGAGAATGCTCCACATGCGTTGCGCCCAAGCATCCCTTTGTAAACAACCTTATATAATAACTTTTGCTCGCCTAAAGAGGGTACAATTGGTGTAAACTAGCATGAGGTGTGCATTACTTAGCAATGGAGCAATGCCCACTTCAAATTGGCAAGATCTAAGGCTTCTTGAACGCCACATATACAAGAATAAATACATGTCTTTTATTGTGTTTTTTTATGCCAGACATTTCTCACAAATTGCAAAAGCCATATTGAATCACAAATTTTGATCATAAGTTCGACGCCTATTACTTTTAATGTAGGTATTCAAGAGTATCTTGATGTGTGGTTAAGGTATGTGGTTACTCAAGAGTATCTTGATGATGTTCTACTTGGTAAGCCGCTTGAGAAAAGATACATGTTCTGCACCATGAGGATGATGTTTATTAATCGTGCATCTTGCATCAATTTGTGAAGGTGGTTTCAGCTAGTCACGGGTGCAAGGCTACTTTTGGCATTGTACAAAAATCAAAAATTGATCTCAAGCTCTATAAGGGCCCTGCAAGCCTGTGATATAAGACACTCTACCATACCAACCTTTATTTCTAACTCTAAATATATATAACAAATGCTTGTAAGCTTGGCGTGAATGTGCATTATAAATTCATAGAATACAAGTTGTATGCCAAGTAGTAGAGCCTAAGTTTATGAAGCATATTTTGCCAATTTTCAGAGCCAATATACAATATCCAACAATTTGAGGACTTCCTCAAGATATCTCCGCTAAAGGGATCGTGTACGCCCAATAAAACCAACACAGAATGGATTGTACGCACATTATAGAAAAAAGCAGAAGAATACTCTTTGTGTTCAGATTTGTTCTTTTCCATCTCCCACCTCAATAATTGTCTCTGTTTATGATGCTTCCAACGCGATGCTAAGTACGTGAGAGCGTAAGATGGTTGGAGGAAATGATAGCTATGGCATGAACAATATAAAGGCCCATATTGAAAAGACTAAATTTGTCCTAAGGGAAAGGCTTAAACATTTCCGCTACTTCATTAATGTTTTATTTATATGTGCTATCGCTTGCATATCCTATATCCTCAAGGATTATGATAAGATCATAACATTAATAAAAAAATGCAAGTTATAAATATGCATCGCTTATCCTTGTTCAATTTTTGTTATGTGCTTTGTTTTGACTTTGAAGTGTACATGGTTTTGATACAAAAGGTGGCTACATTATGTCATGTGACTTGAAGAAAAGCTTCACCTATTTCTTAAGTGTAAAAATATATAGAAATGTGTAGCTCAATGAGATGTAGATGTGGTTGCAAATTGCTTCAGAATGGTTCATATACTTGCATGTTCATATGCTTCATATGCTTCTATGTTGATGGTTTTAAAAGCATCATCGGTATGAATCAAGTCTTCACGTGCATTTCTAAATTTGTCTCATACATGCAAAACTTTCATAGATGCAATCTTCTATTTGATCTTGGAGTTGGAGAATAAAAGAGATTTATTTAGTGCAAATCAAAAAGCGTAAAGTGAAGATGAGTCTATTTTGTTAAGAAAATCTTGATCTCTACATCCCGATTTCATCATTGGGACAATGGATCTTTGAACCTGCAAAATATGACCAAAACATAGATGTAGTAATGCCACACATGTATTCATCTTAATCCTAAAATCACTTGTGTAGCAAAGGTGTGAAGCCAGAAGGAGCTAAAAGCATAAAGATCACCTTGACTGCTCCACGCGCCATATCTTGGTTTTCACGGGAGTGGATATCGAGACTTATTTCTATATGTCTTGACAAGAGACACTATTAAGTATTGGATTCATAGATGCATCGTTGTGCCGGGATAGATTGAAATAGGTGTTGGAATAACAAAGGCCCCGATTACGCTTGCAAATTTTATGAAGGTAACAAACTTTGGATGTAAGTTTCTAGAATTACGATGCAAGCTGTTATAAAATTTGGGGTCTTTGTAAATCTAATGTTGTTAATAAGTAGTCTTCTTCTTGATAAGCATTTGTAAATGAAGCAAAGGTACAAGAGGAGTCGATTAACATTTGGAAATATGATTATGAGGCCGGGTTTTGTAAGCAAATATGATTGGCAGAAGTTATGCGGCCCTTATCCACGAGGAAATCAAATATATTTGGAATTCACTTGGTTAGATCTTATTTTCATGTTTTTTGAATGGAATGTATGGATTTAAAATACGACGCTGGATCAACTGGGTTTGAAGCTAGTGGATTGCTCAGAGCTTTTAGAGTTATTTTTTAGGTGCATGTGCAGTGGATTTCCAACTAGGGGCGAATATAGGAAGTTGCGTATTAGCGTCATAAACCTCCACCTTGCATTTGAAGAAGATTGCCGATTTGGAGTAACTGATTTGGCTTTTCGATTTGTTAGATATCACGGTTAGCAGTTGTATCCCACATGATGAAGAATGAAAAAAGAAGAAAGAGGCGGAGTCATTATTAAAATTGGGAGTTGTTATTTTGAATTTAATAGTTACAAAATGAATTGATTTATAAGTTGAACTTCAAAGCACCTAGTCGTATAACAGCCATTCCTAGGATGGGTCCTATGATAGGCATATATCTTGGCGGAAGTGAAGTGGTGTTCTCATTGGAGCTTTGTAAATATCGTTGAGGTACAAATTGATTCCCCAACGCGGGGAGTATAATTTGAAAAACACTTGAAATCTGCATGCTCGAGAAACTAGACAATCATCGAGAGCATGGCCAAGGAAACTAGGGATACAAGATAAAAATGATATATCCACACGCCTTGTCCACATACAAAATGTAAGAATGTGATATTTGCTTCTCATGGGATAGAAAAACCCGCGCCAGTTTCGAGGAAAAACTAATAAGCGGCATCATGCTTTCAAAACCGCGCATCGTTAAGCGAAATATTAACCCGCCGAGATGATGGCCCGACAAGCAGAAAGCGCAAAAATATTTTACAATGGGAATTTGAAAGAGAATAACCCGTTAAAAGTTAAGCCGGGCATAAGCACATTACCAAAGTGCAAAACAAAGAATATAATACTTTCGGAGGCTCGAGGGGCCGCGCCGAGAGAAGAAACAACAACGACAATCAGGGAACCATCCACGGAAAAACCATCCAGCGGGGAATCAACCCGATTAGTCTTTGTCACGAGGCTCTGATTACCCGCAGCAGAAAGCGAAATCAACAAGTACTCGGGAATTTCTGGTATGGCGAGAAAATGAAATAACAAAATATTCTCGGAGGGCTACAGAAGCCCGCGCCGAGAAAAGAACGATAAAGTATGCCTCGAAGCTACTATGCAGCCAGAAAACATTAATAATGCACTTAAAGAATAGAACAAAGCGGAGCGATTGCCACCATCAAGTCGGACAATCCACAAGGGAGGAGAATTGAGGAAAGCGATAGGATAGAAGAAGAAATCTAAACAAGAGAAACCTTAGATGATAGAACAATGAAGAGAATTTGAATAAATGGGAGGAGTGACAAAGGGGCGTTATCAAAGGAATGTCGGTTCTATTGGCATGCTTAATGAGCGTGCTGTCAGGATGGAATCTATGATAAAACTATCTTGGCGATAGAAGGAACAAACTCAAAAACACTCAGCATAGGTAGAAGAGGCTAAAATATAGTATAAATAAAGGGAGCTTGAGTCTACAAAAGGGTCAGCGAGAAAGAATGCCTGGAGATAAGGCTGATGGGGACGGTGAACAAAATGGATCAAAATGGCAACAAAGGCACAAGAAACCGGTTGAACATCGAAAGAGCCACAACAAATTGGCGGTGAAGAAGAACACATAGAAGAAAAGAACATAAAATGCGAAAGGGCAAAGAGTAAATTAAGTCGGAGCGGATGGTGGCATGGAAACAAAGGCGACTAAGAAAGCGGAGCAAATTGAAACAAAGTAAAAGGTGGCGAATAAAAGTAGAAAGAAAAAGAGTGGAAGGGACAAAACTTCGACCGGGAAGCGAGTGGGAGAAGGTAACGAGACAAACAATGAAGCCACCTGAAGACAAATGGATACATGGAACAAAGGATAGAAACCGAACCAACAAAGGGAACTAAAGAGCAAAAAGAGTCAACAAATTGCAAAACAAAAGAAATGGTAGAATAGGATGGCTAAGAATACGAACGGAAATGGGACAAAACAAAAATTTGAGAACAAGGCTAGGGAACAACCGACATAATCGGTGAAAGGAAACGAGACAAAACAAAAGTAAGGGAGATATGACAAAAAGCGGAAGAACTAAACACGAGGACAAAGGACTAAACAAACATGATCTTGGTCGGAAAAGAACAACAAGAAAGAGAATAACAAGGGGCAACAAAGCAAAATAGAGAATAGATTAAAGGAGCAAATATTAAGAAAAAGGAGAAACGAGGGGGACAAAAGCGAAAAACAGTACGACGATAAGATGACTAAGGGACAAGGGAGAAAAGCAGTAAAAGAGACAATGGAGAAAAATGAAACAAACCATGGGTTAATAAAACATAAGAAAGAGAACTAGAAGCTGAGGAAAATGGAAATAGACCCATGGTGCTAAACTAAAACATGAGTAAAGAGTCGAGATAAAAGGCAAAAAAGAAAACAAATAGGAAACCATGGAACAGGTATTGATGCAAATTGTTAACAAAAGAGGTGGTGACAATGCAACAACAACTCGAAGTGACCAAAGGGAAGTTATCAAAACCAAGGGGCAAACAAAGGGAACAAACGCGGGTGATAATGTGCATGATAGATGAAGATAGCGTCGGCGCAAAGAGAAATAGATTAAGCAATAACGAGTTCGAAAAACAATAGTTTGAAAGTTAATGAGAACAAAATGGAGGTCAAATAGAATAGAATTTTGGGTAAAGATAAACGAGAAATGCCGTCAGATGGACCTAAAGGCATGTAATAATGATTAAAGAGCACAAAGTACGGAAACCAAGAATAATAAGATAGATGGATGAAGTATTTAATATCATGGAATAAAACAAACAAAAGCAGGACAAAGAAATTTTAACAAGCGGTTGGACTAAACAAGTTGAGACAAAGCTAATAGGATATATGCGAAACAAATCGACAACAAAGAGGTCGCTTGAAAACACAAAAACATAAAACTAGATAAAAAGGCAAAAAGAATTACCTAAATAAAAATTAAAAGAAACAAAAGCTATAAGGCGAACGGAACAGCGAGGAAATAAAGGCTGAAGTGCGAAAATTAGAAATCTGGAAAAAATTTAAGCAATCAGACTAAAAGCCGAGGCGGCACCGATCCACGAGGACAATGGAGTTGGAAGCGTAAAGCATATGGATTAACAAATGCAAAGAGAACCGGCGGAAAATGGAAAGAATTAGAAACCCATGGTACCAAAAATCTAAAGAGAGTATAAAATATGGTAAAAGAGAGTGAAATAAGAAAGCTGATGGGTTGAAGGACTAAGCAAGGCAATGAACACAATTACAAAATGCGAATTAAAATGAAATGACGGAGAAAATAAAAGTAGACTAATAGGAGGAAAGATAGGTGAAGCGAGGACCATGAACTTTCTGTGACAAAAAAGGAACATTAACAGGTAGCATAGATATAGGTGAGTGACCCGCAAAAGGGTACCAAAAGCTAAAACAAAATAAACCACTTCGCGTTGAAAGCACAGAATGTGAAACAAAGGCAGAACAATTAGCAAAGGCTCAATGGAAAAGCAAAAGCAAAGTGGTTCAAAGAAGCGAAGATTGCCAGCAAAGCCGACGGATCATAGAACAAAAAATGGTTCTATCGACGAACCGAAAATAAAGGCTCAAAGAACTTGGGGAGAAACAGAAACGGGAAAACCGACTAAAGGAGGCTAAACAGTTAAGAGGTGAGAAGCGGATGGACAATATAACAAAACAAATTCAAAGAAACTAAGTGCTGGATGATGATATCAAAACTAATAAAGTGGGTAAGCTGGGGCAAGAATGAATTGTGAAGAATAACAAAATTACATCAACGGTCGCCGGATTGGTAATGATGAGGGAAGTTGGTCACAAGCGGTGGAATAAAGCACCAACAGTCGCAGTGCTAATATCTGTTAATAGAAACTAGCCACGGAGAAAGAAACAAGAATGATCTTTGACCCCGTTGAACATCATTATAAGTCAAATGGAGCCAGGGGTGAGGGTATGGGGAAGCCGAACCACCTAAATGAGAGGAGGATATCGAGGAGAAAAAGGACTAAGAAGTTAGGTGAAAAGCGTGCAAGACCGGACTTGATCAATAAAAATTAGAGAAATGGAGAAATAGACATATAAATGAAAGAAAGAAAAATACATCATCATGTCTTTACCATGCTAAGATGAAACTGTCCACAATCCGCGACAGGAAGTATGACATAGTGCGATAAAACACGCTACAGCTCTAACATGTAGCTTTAACAAAAGCGAGCAAAATGGCGACGTAAATCAAAACCATGCATCTAAAAAATGATTCTCAAAGTTATCATAATCCAAAACCACAATAGGAATGAGGAGCATGGCTACACCACTAAAATCAAAAGGCCCATGCATCCAAACTCTGGCCAAGAATCTCTTGAAATAGATTAGGCTTATATTTATGAAAACATCCAGCCGGGTTAACACATGTGTGATGATTGGAGCGGCGTCTAATATAGGCCAATGCTCAAATGAGACAAAGATGTACCACAAACCTGAATGCGCATGCCCCAAAATAAAGAAGCATCCCATCGATGTGGTGCATGTGCTTAAAGACCAAAATGCCAAAGAGGGATATGAATCAATTTCATTATTACAAGAACAATGGCAAAGCGTATTATAGAGAAGAATGCAAGCGATTAAGGGCTCAAAAATAATACTAATTTCTTGCGGAAATAATGGACCAACAACGAGGGCCATGGCACCAAAGAGGAACCAATGTGGTCAGTATGCGTGTCGCGCAACAACCACGGACAAGAGTGCAGTACCCATCGCCGGAACTTCGCCGAGTTGGCATCTGATTACAACATTAAGTATCCCAATATCGAGTGCTGAATTGGTCGAAGACCGCCCCTACGAGCAACCAAATGGCAGAGTAGTAGAATTTTGCTCCCATCGGCGGCTTGCCCCTAAAACATCCTTCATGGATAAAGAATAAAGATGCAAATTGATATCACGTTGAACATTTAAGGCCATAAAAAAGATATGCAAACAAAATGATAAAGAACCTAGAAGCGTGCATGTAAAGGTCACATCAAAAGACAAATGCTTGTGAGAAATAGACAAGTTCCTTAGTGAAGAACAAAGCTTCACCGATTTTTATGAGAGATCACGATAAACGATAAGGTATGCAAAACTAAAAGATGCTATGCTAACTAGCGTCCAACTCAAGTAAAATCCCATCTCCTGGCCGATAGATCTAAAACCCGGTAAAACAAACCGGTGAGTATGCATACATACTAATACTAAGTGCACAGCAGGAGCTCGTCGAGGATAACCATATAACAACAAATGAAAGTGGATACAACATGCCAAAAAGATCGAGAAAATCGAGGAAGATGGCCCGCGTCGCGGAAGCAAGGTTCTATATCGAGGTTTAATAAACACATGGACAAAGAGCTTGTCAAACATCAGAACATCCATGCAAGACCCACGAGAAAAAATAATATGATTTGAACCGATTATCCTACAAATATGGTACCAGAGGAAAAGCAAAGAAGCATCCATCTGTGAGAATCCGAACGGTGAGAAATCAATGAGGTTGAAATTATTTACAGCTCGAGCTTTATGCAGAAACTTCGAGAGCGGTGAGAAGAGCAAAAAGTAAGCTACGAGACAAAACACCGCGAGAATACAATCCAGAAATGAAATCTAAGCGACAAAACGGTCGAGAAAGTTTGAGCGCGAATCAATTCAACAAACCCTTAAGGTGTAGAAGCGGTGTATCCTAGTGAAGAAGAGGGGCTGGAATCAAAATCACGATAGCGATAAAAGGCAGGCCGAGGAGAAGATTAGCGGTTATGCGGATTATATAAGTTGCAATTTTATAAATTTGATTGGGCGCGGCAAATCATTGAGACTTGAGCAAGAATGAACAAGAAGCCTAAGCAGTGAATACTTTACCAAATAGCGCAATCCGACCAAATAAGAACTCAATCGGCACCCGATCCAACTATCGAGGCTATCTAAATGCGCCAAGAATGCATTTTGGTAATAAAACAACAACAATCGGGGTTTATTTCGTGAACGCCGCAACGGAACCCAAATCATGGAATAAAGGAACCGCAGTTAAAGAAGAATCAATCGAGGGGTTAAGGCATTAGTTTTCCGCGAAAACTTCGGGCCTAAGCGTGAAAAAAGCGGCAAAGGAAAAGAAAAAGCGGAAAAGAAAAACTTCGATTCACAATACTTATCACGGAAAATGGCTCCAGTTGTAGAAAGCCATCGCGACACTCTTACAAACAAGCCTTGGAGTAAGCTGGCGGAAACGCAGATTTAAAGCCAAAGAGCGATCCAGCAGCTCAAACTAGAAGACATCCCAAATAATTTTCTTTCGATTGATTGACTCAATGGTCACGGCGAGTTGATGGCGCTTCTAAAGACAAAAGGAGCGGAAGGAACCACCCGAGACAAAACCCGAAGGGTAAGGCATGAAGAATTAAAGGTTAAGATTTGGTAGGAGACGAAGAAACTATGAGAAGGGTAGGGATGAAGAAGTAGGGTAAGATACATAGAACAAATTAAGCGAGTGGTGAGAAAGCGATGATAGGATAGAGAAGAAGAAGAAATCTAGCTCAAGAGAAGCGCCCGATGATAGAAACGATGAAGAGAGAATTTGAATAAATGGGAGGAGTGACAAGGGGGCGTCCCCATCAAGGGAATGTAGTTCTATTAACATGCTTAATAGAACCCGTGGCATTAAAATATTTACAAAATAAGTAATGCAGCCCATTAGAAACTTTGAGTAAAACAATTTAGCAATTTTAACTATTTCTTAATAAACAAGGCGATAAAAACTTGGAAAATCGAGAAGGGAAAAATCTTAAAAGGCGATCTTTCATAAATATTACCTTCCTAAAACTTCAGAAAGCCAACTTGAAGGAAAAAATCTAACCAATTCTAGCTATTTCCTAAAATGCTTGCCAAAACTTTCTGGTGTACCTTTGCTAGTTTTATTGGCTTTACCGAGGCATGGAGGTGTGGGCGTCCATCTCATGCATCCCACCTGTCAGGCAACTCATATATCGCGGCGATGTCAACCTCGGCCTATACTCGGAGGACATGCACATCACTGAATGCTCTTGAAGCACTTTGCCGGTCGGGCATGCGAGTTAACGGTCAAAATTAGGGTGCTGCTAGTTTAGATCATCCGTCGGCCAAAGGCTTCCACTCATTCCACTTACCGGGGACAAGATATAGAGGTGGCTCAGACCACCACAAGTACTTGTGGATCGAGTTCTCTGCTACCACCCATTTGGGATGTTACTTATCGGAGTTCGCGAGGTCCGCGATGGGATTGGAAAGCACTATATGCCATGCATAACAACAGCCCTGCGAGTTGGCAATACTGGGGCCGCGAATGCACTTATTTAGGGATTGGTCGGTAGATCACCTCTTGTATAGAGACAAAAGTAGCGGAGGGTTAGATGATATCTCTCAACTTACGGAATGACCTCGGCGAGGTCTGAAGCCTTCTTGGCATGGAGCCCTTGAGGGTAAAGTCCACAATTCCAATACCGAGATCCTACTCCGGAGGCAGTTTTATCCCTTCAGCGGGCTGCATTGGGCCATATTATTTACTTCGAGGAAGGTGGTCACTATGGGTGATTTAGGCGATGGGTACTAGCGCCTCAAAAGCTTTGTTGGAAGGATAAACAAGCTCTATGGTTTCACTTTGGGGTGTCTGGGAGGGCAAACAAATGCGATGCAGTCTGAGACAAGAAGGATCACCAAGGCACTTAAGCTATATACCTAGATGCTACTTTTCTTCCATGAGTCTGCGGGATCGGTGCTCGATGCAGTTAAGTTGGCCCACTATCGTGACAAGTCAATCCTATATAGAGCTCCGCGAGGCTATACTAGTACTTGTACACTGTTACCCATGAAGAAAGCGGACTTATAGCTTCCATTACATACCGGAGTGCACTCGTCTCGCATTGGGGGCCAGGGCGTTGGAAGGCTCGGGAAGCGGGAGGGCGAGGGCTTTGCCCGATGGTGCGACGAGTGCCATTGAAGATGAATGTCATGCCCTCGGATCACGCCCATCATTTGCCCATATCCGGGCGGTATGTTCGATTACTAGTGCACGGCCCGGCCGTTGCATGAGTTATTGAATCACGGCATCGATTATGGGCTTGTTGGAATCATACCTCTAGGAGGTTATGGATGCCGCAGTTCGGTTATTGTCCGTAGGGACAATGTTAATCTATATGGGTATGCGGAGTGTACCCGGTATACTTATTACTGCTAAGTTTTTCCCTCGAAAACCGCCGGTGAGGAGTTTTCATCGGCTTGATGTCAATACTTCTTTGCTCTCTTTTGTTTAGGTCCATAGGCCAATTGGTCTCAGAGTGAATGATAAAAATCCTATTATTCACCATTACATTCTATTCTTTTCTTTTCTTTTCTTTTCTTTTGGGTTGCCTTAGGGGGCAAGCCCTGCGTCTATAATGGGGTTATATGGCATATTCCAAATTTGCTTAATGCTGGTATATGCCGAGGAAATATACCAATATTTTATCCAAACTTGCTATAGGGTGTAAAGCTGGCGTGAAATTTGTTGTTGGTGACCCGGTTTGGAAGCGAATCTAGCAAGGTTAATCTCATCGTTCAGAAGCCCTTCTCTTTGGAGCCTGGGTTTGACCGGTGAATTTGTACTTAAATGAATTCCCTCAAGTTTAACCAAGTAGTTCAAATCCAACGGTCATGGAATTAAAGCGATCAATCTAAACTTATTAGAAGCCCTAAGAATGGGCCTCAAAATCCAGCATCTCACCTCAAATTCCCATTTTTCAATGGATATAAACAAACCCAGTTCCTTGCTAGGATTTTCCTGCGCTTTATCTTCTAGTAGTTGTGTTGGCCCGCTTCCAGGACTACATATGAAGCGTTTAAAGGCGGGGATTGATTATTTGGACATTACTATGGAGCACGAGTTTATGGAAAAATGGAAAGGCTGCGTATCATTCCAAGGCTTTAGAAAATGGTTCCACGGTTGTTTTACAGCGTGTGGATGCTTGATAGTATACTGCGGTACGGGTTTAATCTTCAACACTAGGCAATGGGTTCCTTCATGCATTGCCCAACAATGTGGATTCTTACTTAGTGCTACGCATTCTTAGCGGAAGAATCTGAGGCAACATTGGGACTTATGGTGGTATTGCTAGGAATTGCGATGCAAAAGGCGCTTCTAAAACCCTCGTGCATCTCGGCCTAGAGCGTCCAGTTACATGTGAAATGAAACCCATGAAGTATTTGAGCTTTAAAATATTTTAGGAATGTTGGTTAATTTGTTGTGCGGTTCTAGTAAAAGATACTATCCATCTAATCCTTGATCCTTTTACATTATAGTTGAGCACAAACTTATCAATGTGGATTAAACAATCACGAGGTTCCTGGTCTTGAGATAGAAGAAACTTTCCAGTACATTAGGAGAGAATTTTGGGACATGGGCTTTAAAAGCTGCCAGAAGTCGAGATACCATTGTAGTTAGAAGAACCATGGCAACTATGGCGTGACATATCCGCGAGGGGGCTTCGGTACAAGAAGGCGAGAAGAAGAAGATGCAAAATTAAAAGGCGAAGCATGGGAAACTTTAAAGCCGGTTCATTTGGGATTTTTTATATCTCACGAAGAAACTTTGGCGAAGAAGGACCCAATGATGCTGAGTTATATCATTTGTTTTGAACCATAAGACTTCGAGGGTTGCAAGCTAATATCTTGCCTTTTGCGAGTACTTCTATTGGTGTTGGTCTTCTATCATTAATAGAATTTGTTGTCTTAAGCTCATAATAGTTGGAAATCAAAAATTGTATGGGTATAGTAGTGGTGTAGTTTCAAGTGGTATGTATCCCAATGTGATGGTTTACATGAGACTTAGCATCTACAAATAGTGATCATCTCTGCAATCCTTATCATTTTTCGCATAGTTGTCCCCTTAGACTTAAGGAGATATCTTTTGTAGTACATAAACCCTTGGATTTGGAGACTACGATACCGACATTGATTTTGAAAAGTTTAAGAGCATAATTTTTATTCCCATTTTTACCTATGGTGGGGCGCTTTCTTTGAATTGCTCCTCGCTATAAGGTCTAACTCCTTAGACGATGATCTCTCTGACTCTTTCCAGCGAAATGGTTCCACAATTTTTCAACTTAGATTATGTATGAGGCCGGATGTAAAATGGTAGTGGACTTTGTTTATAGTACACTAAATTATCATCTACTACAGTTTACCTATGAGGAAGAGCGAACTCAATTTTCTGCAGCGTGTAACCCCACTTGCTTCCATCACTATATTGTCCATGGAGTTCCTAGGTCCCAACCCATGGCGAGGAGTGCTAACATGTAGAAGGGAAAGTGTATTGCAATGATATTTTAAGTAAACATGGCATTCATGAATTACGATTGCGTAAGTGATGCAATGAAGTCTTATTTGATGGTGATAGTGCCAAAGGGTTGAAGCATTTGAATATCTAGCACAATACTTGAGGGGGCCTTTTTGTGTTTTGTATGCTTTTCACTAAGGTTTTCCTATGATTTCGTGATGTATTCAAATGGATGTACTAATGGAATGCATCCTAGAGTGCCATTTTTGAGCCATGATTTTAGCCATTTTTTTCAATGGTCAGCAGCAATAGCTCACAACAAAAGCCCTCTTTTTGTACATGAGAAGAATGATTTTAATACTCTTTTTCAATGGTCAACAACCAATGGCTCACGTAAAGCCCTCTTTTGTTATTATTGTGGTGCATATCTAGCACAATATGAGGGGTTTTTGTGTTTTGTATGCTATGCTTTTCACTAAGGTTTTCCTATTAGTTTCATTGATGTATTAAATGGATGTACTAATCATTACATCTAGAGTGCTACCAATTTAAGCCCGTTGATTTTAGTATTTTTTTACGTGGTCAACAACGGTGGCTCCTGACAAAGCCCTTTTTGTGTGCGTGTGGTCGCGTATCGTTACGTGAAGGGCAATTGATTTTAGCCTTTTTTTCAATGGTCAACAACCAATGGCTCACAACAAAGCCCTCTTTTTGTGTGTGTGGTGCATAATGGACCGTAGGAGAGGGGCTTGAAGGGCAGTGCGGTTCCAGCGATAGCACATTTCTTATCATAGCTTTTGATCCGAGCTCTGTTTGAGATGATTTTTATTGCATTGGAAGCTCTCTCGAGATCTTTTTGATAGTGTATGATATGGATATGTTTGGTTAAGTTATCTATGCTAAAACAGCAATTTTTTGGCCGGGTTTGAGGTAGGCTTTCACATCCTACCGGTTGATTAATCACGAGTTAAGCTATTTGGATATTATTTATGAAACAAATTCTGAATGAAGCGCAAAAAATTACCATGCATTTAGATTTTTGGGGCGGAGTTATTAAGAAAGCAAATTCAAGGCTTCTAGATCCTTGTGCTAACTTTCATGGCTTGATTTCCAACTTTGGTTTCTCACCACAAGAATCCGCCAGGCCAAAGAGGCTGGCTGTTAAATTCCAGTTGAAAAATGTTTTGTGTATGGGTGTTGCAAACTTTATGACTTTTCGAGAATAATGGGATCAAAAGCTGCTCTAACTTTATGGTAGCTTTACTTATGTTCTGTTGTTTTAATGTGATCAAATTCAAAGCCTACAATTGATGAAAGCCTCAAATGAATTCTGAGGTTTTTACGGTTTGAATTCACAAGAATTTTTATTTTGTGCCTCTTTATTTTTTGTCCTTTCACTAATGCATCTCGCATTTGGATCTTAGTCATGACTTATCTGTTGGTAAAAGCCTAATGTTTAGGGACTAGAATTGTAAAAGCTTGAAACATATGCAATTTAAGTGTTGCAATGAAGCCCGAGTTCACACTTTGCTTAAAAAATTTGTTTCAAATTAAATTCTTGTTAATAAAGCAAATGCTTTAGTTTGTGGCAGCTTCACATTACGAGTTTAAATGATTGGACTCAAAGGCCTTAGTGTAAAGTAAAACACATTTGCACTATTGAAGCTTCATCATTAAGTTTAATTGTTTGATTCAAGGTGCGTTAGATGTTAAAATAAAAGCACAAGGATATCTTTAAGGTTCAAATCCCCCCATGGCCAGGCATGACCTACTTGGTCATCTTCTTAAACAAATGTTTTATTCCATTTAGGAACTCTTACCTACAAATTGCTTTTAAATAACACTGTTGACCTTTTTGAGGAGTTCCACAATTGCTATATATATCATTTTATTGTTATGTTGTCCATCTCAAGGCCCACAGAAAAAAATTTTAGACAACACAAACTTTTAAGAATTAAAATCCCCTAAAACCCCTATGGTTTGGTGCATATTCTACTTGGCCGTGGCGTCCAAAACCTGTAAAAAAATTTTTTGCAACACAAAGAGCCCATTAACATCCAACATATAAAGTGAAGTCCCCTAAAAGAGCCCCTTTAGTTTGGGTTGCACTCTATTCACCACGAGGGGTGGCGTATTAGAGGTGGTGGAGCCTTTTTATCGCCTAAAATGGTATAATACATGTTTTGAAATCAACACCATTGGTATATTGCCCAAACCTTATGGTATTTCACAACTTGCTGTCTAGGTATAAAAAGAAGCATGCGAGCATACCCGCAAGCGAGGATCACTATCACGGTCAAATCAAAGGCATAACTCATGAATATGCCCATCAATAGCTCGATGCAAAGTCACCCCGTGTGAATATGCACCCAAACTCAAAGGGGTTTTAGGGGATTTAGTACATGTTGGATGGTAATGGTTTATTATTTGTATATCACTGCGACTCTAATTACAATGCAAATATTACGTATAAAGATGGAAATGACGAGGGGAAATTTTCACACGCCCGTATCTATCATGAGCATTCGTCATCGCGATATTGGTGTGTTAGTGGAGTTCTCTCTTTTATATCTGAGATAGCGATGCACCTACTTATTCACAAGATGGATAACAATGTAAAATGGTGGTTCATCATACATTTTTATTTGGCATTTTCTACTTTTTGCTCACCGTTTTATAACGAGAACTATCGAGCCTAGCTATTCCAACTTTGGCCGATGGTAGGATTCTTGTTCTTGGAAAACTCTATTAATTTTATGATCAATAGGTTGAATCCCTAATTTGTGACACTCATATGACAACGAGGTATATTGCATGATTGTGGATTCTTTGCCGGTTTTGCATCTTCAAGCTTTCAATCTGTAAGGGTTGACATTCAAATGAACTTGTCATTATTTAGAGCATTATTTATGTCATCTCTTAAGTTCCTAGTTGTTTTTTCATATATGATGTTTAGGACATGGTATCTAGGCTTAGCACCTCATTTGGCGGGGAATCGGAAATACTCATCATTAGCGAGCGATGCGATGCTGGGGAAAAAAGATATATTTTTTCATAAATGAGAATCACAGTAATATATTATCGACCTGTTATATTTTCCATGTATTATTGTGAAGGAATACGGACAGTTCAACAAATAATTGATGCAGCGAAAATTAGTTTTCCACATTAACATTTTACGCCATTGGGTCGCCGTTCTTTTGGTCAGCTGTCGCTTCTCTTTATTTATCCTTACCTGGATTTATTTGCAATGCGGGGTGTTCTTTGAGGCAATGATGAAGTCTATGCTTGGGGCTTGCTGAGGGAAATGGCCTGGATTCCACTTGTGAATTTAAGGAAGATTAAAATTTGAGAAGTTTGGCTCGATGGGATTACGCAAGTGATTATCCCATTTTTCTCCAAAATTGGGTTACGTATGGCGAGGTGTATGGTCATTTTGAACTTCGGTTAGTTCTTGTTTCCTATGGAATGTTATAGTTACTTAGCACGGGAATTTTTTTCGGCCAGGGATGCGACAATTCGCGGAACAATCCGGATAACATATCTCGGCTTATTCTCTACTGGCATAACATTTATTGGATATACATTGCAAACTGTGGTGGAACAAACAAATGGATGAGGGAACATGTCGCGGTTTAAAAGAGTGGTTTCTAGATTTCTCTTTTCCGTGATAGCAGTGAGGAGAAATTAATTCTTTACACTTTCTGAGAAATATATACCATCACATAATGTGGGGTCGCGTCTACAAAGAGACGGATTGGCGGATTATGAGACCAAATATACATCAATCATGGCACAGCTAGGGGTGCGTTTCGCGACCTCCTAGATATTGCATAAAAAGAAAAACTAAAGTGGCCGAGATCAGCAAGAGCGTTGTCGACATGGTTTCCTTAGCATCCCACTTTCTTCTTCGAGACTTTCATGAAGATTACCTTTTTAGGAATCAGATGATGGTCAAAGAGGACCTAATTTCCATTTATTATCATTCCCATTACCTCAGTAGAAGAAGAGAGCCAAAATAGCACAGTAATAGGGTCATTTTCACGATACAGCTCTTCTACTTTTCACAGCAGAATTAGATTTCTTCCTGTACATAGTCATTTGGTGAAGGAAATGAGCTATACATTTTGTTTTCCATATCTAAATCAATTTTGAGGGAGAGTAGGTTCCCAAACATGCAATGGTACGGTACATCCGTATTTTCATAATGGGTGGACATGCAATGATAAAATGTTCCTCGAGACCTCAAATTTACATACAAGCTGACACAAATCACGCGGATCCTCTTCGGAGTGCTGGACCTTGGTCTACTGTGGCCAACCTCAATCTCAAGCTGATGAGATGAGGCCCTAAACTGACCAATGGCATATCACTTTATATGCTAGGTGAATATTCAAAAATACCTCGGTCTCTCGATGAAACCATCTTCTTGATCTCAAAGTGATCTTTGTAAAATTGCATCTTGGTGGGAAGATCGGAGTTACATGCCCTTAATATGTATGAAGTTTCCAGATAGGTGTCAGGTATGAGGCTGATTTTTTATCTTTTTACAGAGTCTCTTTTTAGCTCACAAGTTTACCGCGTATTGGCTGCAGCCATGTTATGATGATAGGAGGAGGCAGGTTTAAACCAAGAATCCCAAAGGAAATGACCCATTCGCGATGTAAAACATATAACACTCTGCACTCCACTTTTAGGACGAAAGCTCGCTTTTCGAAGACTCTTGAGGAATAGAGATAGAATAGAATAGAATAAATTGTTTTATGCGTCCGAGACCAATCGGCCCTATGGGACCAATACAAAAGCGGCGGCCGATCCGATGGGATTAAAAACCCACCGAAGTTTAGAAGGAAAAACCGTTAAAGCGACAATAAAATTTCTTCGACATCAATTAAATGGTTATTTGGGGCATATCGAGGCCTCAAGTCGGTACTTCCCTGAATGTATGATCAGGAGTGAAGTCGTCTTGATATCATGTGTGGCTCATCGATTCTGTCGGCATGGCGTGTGCCGAATCTGATCATATCTTTGGAGGCAGCTACGGAAGTGTGACGCTCATCCTCAGCGCTTCTGCGTCGTAGCGACAAACCCTATCACGTGGCTCCCAATCCATCGGCTGTCTCAATCAGGAGATGGTGGGCTGCAATGCGGTGGAAGCGATATGCATTATTAACTTTTCATGGCGGAGATGTGAGCAGTAGGTAGCATTGGGCTACCGTTCTAATGTGGGATTTATGTGCTGCTTGTAATGTGTTGTTTTGACTTGCTCCAGAGCTACGGAATTAAAGCTTCGGAAGCAAGCATCAAGGGTAATGCGGTATCCGCGATGCGCCTGTTTCTACCTGGATGCACATGTGCTCCACGGACATTCCATCTAGTTAGCCAGCACTCTTTTATCCTTCCAGCAATTCTTGAGTCGTTGTGAAATTCCCGTACCCTTTGCATAAGCCAAGTCGCGTGGCGATCATCATCCATATTTACCACCTTAAAATGAAGCGATAAATGTCTATCAAGAGCCGCTTCGCTGGAAGTGGCGAAACACATCTCCGGCAAATTTGATATAGGACCCGTGGATTTCACTCAGGAGTGCCCGTGCTAAAGAAGACTATACGCACTGTTCTAAGTAAGCTCCAAGTAGCAAGGGACACCAGCGGGCCCCGGACTTCAACCCATTCAAAGAGCCGGGCTCTATTACGAGCGGTGTGCGTGCCCCAATCGCATAGTTAACGTGGTTACGTGATACGCATTGCATAAGTGCTTTCCGGCCTGGCGCTACCGCATAATCTTATGGAAGTGTCGGCATAGTGTAGAAAGGAAACTCCACTCCCGGATACTTGTAGGTGGGTGTCACCTCACTTGTTACCCTCGATAAGTGAATGAAGGGGCCTTGGATGAAATGAGGATGAGATTAGGACCACCTTGGTCTTGGCGGATTGGCGTTCATGTCATGGCGCGGGAATGTATCGAGCATCTAAGTGGTACGCATATCTCACGGAGCTAAGAGGAGTCAACATCGATGCATAGATGAGTTGTCGATGACCTGATGCAAAAGTTGGGTCCAGCCACCCCATTGTCCTTGAGCGGTGTTCCAGAAGCGGTCAATGTACAGACAAGCAATGTTGGGGAAGAAGGTTATCCTGGCGGACCTATCTGCTAGTGAATGGTCGTCGAGTCATCGCATATGGCATGTACAGCTCTCTGCTTTGTATCTTTGCATTTTGCATATCCACTTTGGAACCTCTAGTTACGCATAATCTTTCCCATAACTTTTCGAGGAGCCGCGATTGTCAAAGCCTTCACAAAGTCAACAAAGCAACAATAAGGGTCCAGCAGAAGCTGATTTACGCTATCCTCAACCGAGAGTCCTCAATCTTGAAGATATGATCAATGGTTGAATGCGGGATCGAACCGCTTGTGTGAGCTTCGCGCACATTTGCATCTGCCACTGGTCAGCTGTTGCTCAATAATGCGGTATTTAGCGGTTGCTTAAACGCGAGCCCGACCATGATTGTTATTGGTGGTTGGACTATGTGGATCGCATGAAATGGGGACAACTACGCTTGTGGTCCGCTGGCTGGGGAATCCTTCTACATGGCTACGATTGAATATAGTGGTTGGGAATTTGGTACCATGGAAACCACGCCCATGAGCAACTACGCGCATACCATCGGGTCCGTTGCTTTCCATTGTAAGCTGCGGACCACAGGTAACATCATCCTCATGATTTCTAATGTCGGACCGATGCGGTAGGGGGTATGAGTGCACCGGTGTCCCTTGAGGGATCATAGAGTTCGCTGCGGGGTATTGTTCCCACTTTGCTCATTAGTGATGTTCAAGTAAGAACAGGCTTCGAAGAACCTTAGCCAAAAGATTCTAGGATAGCTTTCAACATGGAAAACATTTCCCTTTGATGGCGTCTTGATGTCTTGAGATTTCTTTGCCTTCAAGCGATCTTGTGTGGTGGCATGTGGAAGCATTCTGCGGGATCGTGATCTGGCGGGCCGGCATTTGTATTCATACGCCGACATCAAACCACCCGATTATGGGGGAATGTTGGAGTCTGTGATACCTCTCGGGCATGCTATCTCAAAACATCTTTACGCAACAGTACCAAGGAGCTCAATCCAGGTGACCGTTTAACACGCTCTCTGGCGTGGGGCACGCAAAATTCACGAAAAGGTCATCTATGAGCATGCTCGGCATAATCCTTTGCACGCTCATAATCAATCATAGCGAGGTATACAAGGAGCCCCTGAAGTAGAAGGGAGTTCACAGCAACTTACCTTAAACCAACTGGGTAAGGAGTGGAAGGTGATAAATTAAATGCTCCTCATCCCCTCATGCGTGCCCTGCAGAAAGTGGTTGATCAAATTACATCACCTTTCGTGACTAATAGATAGTCCACCACACTAAGATCCTCCACCGATTCTCTTGTCGCGGGTGCATACGGAGGAAGGCCAACGTGCGAGCCATTACCGTTACCAAGTCAAAGACATCATAGTAGAAACAATACGCACCTTAAGCGTGGCGATATCATCGATGTTAAGTGGCCAAAGCGCTAACCGAGAACGCGGCTGTAACACATCACAATGAGGATCAAGTCTCATGGAGAATATCTCCTCCTATCCGTCATTGAAGTCCCAAAAGGGTACCACTGCAAGCTGTCTATGTTAACGTATGTCATCATATAGATGCGGCATATGGAGCTAGCACATCCCACATCACAGTGGGCATGGTAAAGTTGCTTACGCATGTGGAAGTAATAGCGTCAAGAAGAGAGGTTGCCACTACAATTCGCATCCACAAGTACGGTTATTGTTTGTCAATCTTGTCGCGAGGAAGACCGAAATTTGTGCAAAGACTCGGTAATAGCGAACCCCTCTATGTCCCCTCTTGCACAGTAAACTAATATTGAAGCCCGAAATGTTGATAGCCTAAAAGATCGGGGTGCTTTGTCGCGTGCTCCCATGTCCATAGGGGAAGATGAGATCCATACACTGCGACAGCGAGTTGAAGCTATCCCCATACGCCATGGGGAAACCTCGACAATTCGAGGAGACCACACGAAGGCATTCCCTATTTCGTGCCCGTGAGGCATCACATGGTGAGTTGTGAAGTGGGAAGCTGATATGAGGAAGCGGAAGTCGTAATGAATGAGTGAAGCGGTAGGGGTTAGAGGCGAGTGAGAAGCGATGGGAGTTGGGGTGGCATATGGTAGGGTAAGCTGGCGATGGCGGCAAGGCATGGGGCTGGAAGCGGGGCCCGATTGGAGGAGCATGATCGAGGAGGATGTGGGGCTGCGGTTAGATAGCGGTCTTGATAACGATATTCGGTGGCGGAAAATGTGCATCTTACTTCTCGAACTAGTCAGCGGCTCCTCGCGACAGCCGGATGCCTCGAACCTTGGTGAGTCACTTCTGTAAGGACTCTTGTTCTTATTTGGGAGGTGAGTCGGTCCACATACAAGGATGTTCCTTCAATTGCCCCTTACGGCCAGCGGTATGGCATCCGTGCCTGCATATACGCTCGTGAATATATCACGGTTGTAAGTGAGCGTCGAACTTTCATAATTTCGAGCAATGTCTGAGCCGAGGCAATGTCATCACGATTGATGATACGCATCCCGAAGACCGGTGAATGAGATTCTCCCTCTTCTTGCGTGAGCCGGATCGCAAATTATGACCTCTGGTCTGCATTCACTAAGCTCCGTGGATCAGCGTTTGCATCCATGGAAGCTGCGTTAGCCTTGTTGAGGACCCAAAATTTGGTACACTTTATGCAATAAGGATACTCCTTTAAGAATCATCCCGGTGCGGTGTTGAAGATGATGTTTTGTGTATTATTGCTCGACAAACAAAGCATATACGGTTCACGAGGTTAACCAACTATATATGAGTAATAGATTTTTAAGTCTAATGGTTATATGATACAATTGGTACTACGAAAGTACCTTATGAAACTTTAAATCTAGAGGTTTGCACAAAAAAATGAGCATCGGAGTTGGGTTGGTTTGTTGATCAAAAATAATGTCACAAATGTGGTGTTCAACTTTATGAAGCTCTTAATTCTAACGCATATCAAGTACCACAAAGAATACCATTCTACACATTCAAATTGACATTTTAGCATTTTGGTATATCAAATAAACTACCGATTTAAGCTGTTGCATTGTTTTGACTTTAGCCATAAGTGTGATCGTTTGGAATAGAATAGAATAGAATAAAGTTTTATGCGTCCCACTTGAGACCAATTGGCCTATATGATCTTTTTTAAGAGGGTTTGTGTCAATGCCTCTCCATGCCAAAGGAATTTTCTGCGTCTTAATGATGAGCAGGTGTAACTCAAGGTGCTGAAATGCATGACCTAATAATACATGATTAGGACATGCATCTCAAGACATGAATACATATATGACATTATATGGGACAAGCAGTTGAAATGAAATATAGCCAAGGTTGTATGTTGGAATTGAGGGGCGTACATGTTGTAGGATTGGCTAACAAAGACGATGAGACAAATGCACCACATAGGTTGTTTTAAGCTAATTCTTATCATTAGTCCCCAACAATCAAACATCTATATCACATCATGACCAAGATCCTTACAACTATCTATACACATCAATATAATGTGTCACATTATATCCAAATTCTTTTACCAAGGTTTATAATACATCACCACTTGATTATAGAATCACATGAACATGACCAAAATTTTTCACATCAACCCACTTTGGAATAAAACTTTGCACTCATATTTTCAAGCGGAGTTATCACGAGGTGAGTAGCCAACTAGCGAGGGATATTGAAATTAGAGCAACAGGAGCCCGTTTACTAGGGTTAAAACTCATATGTATTAGAACTGGTGCTTATAGTTGCCCGGCGTTTCGAACTTTATGCTTGAAGAGATTCATTTTATTGTTGGTGGAGTAGACAATGTGTGTACTTAGTGGGAGGCAAAGGGTAATGTAAGAACGAAATTCGCGATTATGAAATTTGGGTGTGGTCTAATATGTGGTTATAGTGGTTTGTGGAAGTATATAATATAGGTCTACAATGGTAATTGTTATTGATTCGGAGGTAGGACTAAGGAACAACAAAGAGACCACACTTTTGAATAGACTCTGGGAGTGGATCTTGAGATAAAAAATATGAAAAGATGTATCTTATCCAAACAACATGGTTTGATGCTTTGTAAAACAACTCCTAATGTTAAACACCAAATACATTTTAAGAAATAGCTATAAAGTTGTAGGTATATATTGATTACCGAAAGGTGAATATTATTCAATTTTTCTAGTCCATATAGGATGAAAGTCATAAGATGTGTGGTTGACCTTGGGTGGCTGACATACTGTAGTGGGTTATGAGTGGCATATTTTTTTTGTTTAAGGGGTTTTGTAAGTATATGTCATGTTGATATGGGCTTTAGCTTGGGACTAAAAGCACAATCAATTCGGGAAATGTAGGTGGCCTTTGAGCTATAGCAATCATCTAAAAGAGGACGTTACAACAATATCAATGTGTCATGGGAGGACCAGTCATTTAAAGGTGGCATGAGACTGCAATACCAAATGAGATCTAGAGCTATCTATGAAATTTATTTTTGAAACTTAGTTACAAATATGCTAGGGGGTTTTAGAATACGGTATGACACTCTTATTCAATGTGGATGACAAAATATTGCACAATGTCATATAATGGTGCCACAATTAGACACAAAGTGTTTCTATTTGTTGGGAATCTTTCTATTTGTTGACAAATAAATCAATTATGCGATCCCATTAGCATGGGAAGTGAACAATCCATCCCTTGAATTCTCATACTTCATCTACAAAATTCCATACTTGGGCATAACTATAAAAATATTGTGCCCTCTAGCCAGTGTTCTTCTCTAGCAAGTAATACATCCATGAACAAACAAAATATTATTGTGCTCATGCTTTACAATGTTTGGACAAACATGTACATGTTTGTTTCAAAACATTCCATTAGGTAGTCCTTAGTCCTATAGTGGTGCCCAAACATCCATTTGTCTCCATTAATTAAATAGTAGTAAAATGGTAGTTTGCATTGCAAAATTGTAGAGCTTCAAATACCTCGAACAAATCTATCCAAAATAGCATACTCCTGTGATCAAGCTAAAGGGCTACAACATGGAATTGTTTGAGAATGCCTTTAGAGACTTAGGCTAAATTAAGTTTGTCTTTGTTATGCAAAATGAGAGTGCTTTCAATTTGATGCATCCCAGGTATGTAATATCGATACTCCATCTTGAAAGTGTAAATGCTAAAAATGTAGACCAATGAATCTACGGTGTTACTACATTTACTATTCAAGTTCAGCACATTGTGCTTTTATTTTCTGGATCACTTGACATTCTATCGTTCTTTGGGTAACATTTCTATCAAATATACTAAAGACAATATCAAAGCAAAATGCAAAAACTACATCTGCTAGAATAAATAAACACGAAGATTATACATTTTCCGCGAGTGAAGCATGATGAATCGCAAAATTAGAAACTGATATTAGATTTTCTCAATTAATCTATAATCTAGAAGAGGATTATTTTCATTGGTGTGCATTAAAGAAAGCATATAGATATTACAATATTATTAGTTCTTCCACATCAATGAGAGCTCCACCTACTCCATAAAATTGTATACATTTCCTTAAAATTAAGAGTGAAGTTCACCTTGAGTTAAATTTGTAATGGAGAGATTTAAATCTATGAGGAGAGAAAAGGTTCAATTCTGATGCATCCAAAGCAAATAAACATGAAAGAGACATAAGCCATTGCAGGCCTGCAAGTCTGGATCATATACACAAAGCTGGAATTGAATCTCATAAAATGGCCACAATGAAAGATCTCAAAACAAATTATCACGTTAATTTGGGCATAATTACAAATATAAGGAAGTTAATCGTCATTTTGGCTGGACAAAATGGACAAATTAGATATTGAAAGATATGATGTAGTTAGCAGAAGGTGGAATTCACCATACAAACATGAGTAGATTTGAAGTTGGGGGTGGGATAGTGCCATGTAGTTCTTGTTTCTTGAGATGTGAATGTGTGAATTTGGATGTCGGTGTCTGAGAGAGGGATATTGCCATGTAGATGGTGCTTGTGTCAGATATGTGGTTGAAAATGTGGTTTGTTTCCTTGTTGGTTAGAATAGCTACTCTTGGCCTTGGAGGGCAAGGAGTCATATAAAAGGAATCGTTAAGATTCATTGATAAAGATTATGCAAGGATTCATTGTGCAAGGGATTATAAATTTGATTTAGCGTTGTCTTTGTTTATATGACACTTTAGCCAAAATGAGTTTATGGTGAAATTTGATACCTTTTAGCAAACTATAAATTTGTATGCAATATGAACTTCGTTAAAGATATGCTTTAGCAAACTATAGAAATTTGTATGCAATATAGCAAACTATAGAAATTTGTATGCAATATAGACTCGCTACCTCATTTAATGGTCGAGCAAAATGGAAGGGGAAGTGGTTCTCAAACGTAGCTAATGATCCAATACCAACCCATGTTTCATTATTAACGTAATGCTGATGGAATAATTTACACCAAATGCCAATAAATGGGAGCTATTTCCGAGACTTTATGTAACGTAATGCATAATGTAGGGTTTATAATTAGGTTTGTTATTGCCATGAAACATTGGGTTTATTAATAGGTCTATTGTTGCCATGAAATATTAGAAATATTATAGGTTTATTATTAGGTTTATTGTTTGCCATATAACATTAGGTTTATTGTTGCACAGTACTAATGGTACACTTATGACAATCGGCATTTTAGATAGTAGATTATATAATTAATAAAACATTACCAATTCTATGTAAGTTTCTTAAGCATCGTATGTGGAAAATTATCGGATATATGGTTGGTTTACAAGCTGCTGCAAATGCAAGTTTCTTAAGCATCGGTATGTGGAAAATTATCGAGATATATGGTTGGTTTACAAGCTATGCCAAATCATTGACCATTCGATTCTTGATGTCCTCTTGATTGAGATATACCACAAAATAAGAAAACTTAAAGAGCTCGAGTTCAACCTTTGTAGACTCTACATATATGAGGAAAATGGCCAATTGATGCCCTTAGATCTACATATTGAGTGCTTGAGGGATATACCTTTTCTTAAACAAAGTCCATCAGCTCTAGGGCTACAATTGCTACAAAGCATTGAGCATTCAATGCTCATGTGATTTATTCTATCCTAGTTAAAATTTAGAAGATTAAGAAAACCTATGGATTATCTTGATTTCAACACTTGTAAACTCTGCTGACTAAGGAGTGATTGATTGAAGCCTTTAGATCTACATCAAATGCGAATGTAATGAACTTGAAAAGCCAGCAACCTCAACCTTCAATTTCTGTAATTTGAGACATTTCCTGGCGATAATGCATAGGAAGAAAATAAGTAACTAAAAGCTATAGGGTTTAAATTGTGTAATCAATTTGGATATAAAACCTACTAAAGCGGCCATCATGTAAGGACAAGAACAATCTAGCCCATTTTGAAGGGATTACTGGCGATGTTATGCTTCCTCTTTGTGGAGTGTTCTTGAAGGAATTGGCTGGAAAGAGTACATGGAACCATGCAGAAGCATGAGATGCGAAGATATCTAGGCTGTTGTTGATCCGGATGCCATGTGAGATGCTTGCTATGATATGTCATTTGGCTCTTCTTCTTCTTCTTCTTCTTCTTCTTCTTCTAATTTGGATGCTTATGATGGATTATACGGATTGCCATCGTAAAAGAGCAATAGTGGCAAGCGAGGAAGGGAAGGGGTTGTAACCGACCTCTGCATTTAAAAATTTCCTTGAATACTTAAAATTAGCACATGCATTTAGAAATGATAATAAATTTCAAACATCATGGATAATATGTAATCTAAGACACACTTCTAAGCAGAAACCTCCATAGATTGAGATGCGAATTGATGTTGACTCGGGGGTTACTTTAGGCCGCGAGGAAGCACAATCAAAGCGAGTAAAAGAATGATTGAAAATGTTTTCTATAGATTCTCAATACAAAGTATAGTAGTTGAAAACCTTTCTTGGACAACTTCGCCAACAACTTGAGTCATCAACATTAATAGGATAGAAGATAAGATGGGCATTTTTATCAAAGGGTGAACACTTTATCTCTTGGTCCGTATTCAATGCTATGTAGTTAGAGACAAAGTAAAAGCGGGATAGGTCAAAATTTAAAATGAAGGATGTCGATCATGGCGAGAATGTTAGAGATGAACAAATAAAGAAGAATTCGTCCAGGAGAAGCTACCCTCCATGCTCCGGACAAAAGTTAGATCCACATAAATGCATCAAAGCAAATAAACATGGAAAGAAACATAAGCCATTGTAGTCACGCAGAAATGCGGATCATATACACAAGCTGGAATTGAATCATAAAATGGCCACAATAAAGATCTCAAAATAGAATTGCTTACTTAACACATGCTAGAATGCTTCTATAATGGAGTCAAATTATGGGCCAAAATGGAGTTACCCAATCTGAAGCTGAACCAATACATGAATTCTGCATAGATATTTGTGGAGGAAGATTGTCATGTTCATCTCTAAAGAGCACTACGGAGGTGCCCTCTTGGCAATGCTACAACAAGTTAATAAGCGAGAAAATTGTGTACACGGTTGCTTAGAGTCTCTAATGGGGCTGATAAGGAAGATGTTTGAAGTACAATTTGAATATCAAATGTTCGCGACACATGTATTCAGCGGTTAGACTTCATGCAGGAGTTCTTGTGGCAACACAATTGTGGCATAAAGCTTTAATATGAGAAGATAAAGAGATACTAAAGTGGCATATGCAGGTGAGGGCCCCACTGAGTAGCATAAAGATACTAAATCAAAGCTTACCTTTTATCCTTGTGATTGGGCCGGTATTAATGGAGCCATGTAAAATGGTCACAGCATTAACAAAAGTGAAAAATCGTGACAACAACTTTAGATCTAGCGACTCTCAACATCTTCCATGCCTACTGTTATCCCGGCTAAAATAAATAATAGTGAAGGTCTGTGTAGATGAAGAGTTAGCGAGAAGTGCATGTTGAGTGTATTACATGCCTAGCGTGCATTTTGTTTGATAAGTTAGGAAACTTGAATTTGGATAGGAGGCGGCCACAGTGCAATAGGGAATAAGTAGTCAGAGGCATTGTGTTAGATAGTGGGGCAAAAGGTTGATTTTATTTCTCACAAAGAGTGCCCATTAGACTTAGCATATGATAGGTTCATCTGGAAATTAAATTTGGTGAACTATATAAAATAGAAGGGATCTTAAAGGAATAGAATCTTTGCAGCATTTTGGTACTCTTGTTACGGGCATAATTCCAGCATGATTCAGGTTATTTTAAAGCATAAGGAGAGTCCAACTATCATAAAAACCTATGGTTAGCTAAAGCATGCCACAGCGTCTGAGAGTTGGCATCACTTACCAATTTCATGCACAAAGGCAAAATATAAAGCAATGAAAGAAAGAAGCTCCACCAAGGCATTTTGACACAAACATGGGGATCTTAAGCTTAGAAATGACTGAATAGATGAGTGCAAGCAGATGATACACAGAATTTTTGAACTTTTGTGCGTGTAGCCCATGAACCTAGTGTCTTGAGGATGTATCGGCACATCGATCAACATAAGACATGGCTAGAACAATTTGTAGGTCAACACCCGCGTAAACATATACACAAAATTTATATCATGCTGTAGAAAATAGAAGAACATAGGAAGCTCTCTCTACGCGGAAACGTAGGGCTTGCCTGAATGCAATTTTGTTTTCAGTCTGAATCAAAGCGACCCAAGATCATAACTGCATCACGCTCTCTTTGCCCACCATGCGTCCTCAAACAAAAGAAACACTTGTGATTTTTAAGATTATAATACTCAAGGTATTTGTGCCACAACATTTGAAAATCTCCACAAAAGAGATCGTGACATGATACAAAACCTAAGCCTTGTAGCAAAACTAGCGGTACGACAAAATGGATTATGGCTCAAGGCACGCCATATCAAATTTGGAGATCGAGCAAGAGTCATGAGCATTCTTGGTGCATGCCAGTGTTAATACTTGGCGTCTTCCACCAATCGACCAATAACATGCACGCCTCTATTTTTGCATTTCGAAATCATACTCCACACTCAAACAGATTTTTTGTAGCCCAGATTTTTTAGCGGTGATAAAAAAATCCCTGGCTCCTCGAAAATCAATCTGGAAAAAAACTAAAAGTTTTTTCCTTGGCGGAAAAAGCAATTTAAACAATCTCTCTCCAACTTTCATTAGAACCTAATATTAAAATTGAAGGGCATCATGTGTTTGCCATGGAAAGATCCATAAGGACTAAGATGCAATAGCACAAAATAAACACTACGCCCACCTAACACATAAAGCGCCTAACACATGGAAAAACCTAGTCGCGATGTCGAGTTCATATTCAACATATATTTTTTGGATGTCGTCCTTAACAAAGAAAAAGTATTGTCATCTGAAGCGATCTTAGTATTTTTGGTAAAAATGAAATCAACTATACATTAACAAGACTTTGTAACGTCGGAATCCGGTCTGTAATTTATAATGAAGTAAGATTGGAATTGAGCCACGACATTCAAAATGCGGAGAAGGCACCTATAGAATGGTCTTCAAAGACTAATAGAAATTTTGCCAAAGTCATTAGATCATACATTATGTGCTAGTTCTGCCGCCAAAGTGCATTAGTTAATAATTGACTACCTTTCGATTAACTCTAGATGCATGGGATATTTTTGGCATCTTGCAGATTTTGCTTCTACATTTCTTAATATAGATGGCCATTAGTGCATGTCGCTCCTTCCGATTATAGGTGTATAATGTTACGGCAAATTGTATTGATCGTCCACGCCTTTTTTTTATCATAGTTGGGCTTACCCATCCCTCAACCCATGTCTGGATTAGATCGGCCACAAGGTTTGTCGCTCTGAATTTCTAGACATGGTGCCATGGCATTAAGGTGAAGTACATTTATAAGATGCATTCTTGCGGGGAGTGCACCGCAAGGTTTTGTCTCGAGAACATCATGATTTATTCAAAGCTAGCGTTTGATCTTGTTATATATGTGAAAGCGGTATTTTTTTGGAGTGCGTTTTGATTTCGCATTATGATGGGGTAACACTAACTATTGCAAGCTACTTGATAGAAACATATTTAAGCCCGATTAGTTTTACTGGCTGCAATGGGCGGGCACAATAGAGGGAAGGCAAGGATGGATTTTACGTACACTCAATTTTTTAAGAAGGATGAGCCTTTGTTTGACTTTATGGCCCGATCTGGAGATGGTGTCAATTGAGATCATGCCGCGACAAACCAAGAAAATACCTTTGCTACCATTTTGAATGCTACCATTTTTTCCGAAGCATTCAATTCACCATTCCGAATTCTAATTGGCATAAGCATTATTGTCCTCAAATGTTCAATTTTTTAATTTGTCGAGTAGACCTTTTCCTACGTTATTGCGGTGAAGCATCATCAAAAGAGGACTCTTGTGCTTCACAGTTTGATTTCTTTAAATTTAACAAAATCTACAAAGTCTTTTTAGCCGGTTGAAATCTTTTTACAAAGAAACTAAAGAATGACCACATTCTTACCTTCGACTTCGCGTAAGAAGAGCCAACAAAGCCCATAGATTGAAGCTTCTCATTCATCTCGGTGAATTTTCTACAATGGTGGGCCGATTGGATAGCGCGCACATCACGAACTACGAAAATAAAGGGAAAATCAATTATATCATTTTGGACCCCAGAGCAGTACAATGCTAATAGATGAGTGGCGTGTACAAACATCGCAGGGATTAAAACCCGCCCTTTTCGGGTTTTGAGGAAAAACCCTAGTGATAAGCCTTGACAGGGGCTTAGACAAGCGTAAGGCATAGAATCATCCCAAAACCAGCGCATGGAAGTCAAAGCGGATGAAATTTCGCCAACTGTGCACGCATCACCAACAACAAGCGAAACATACCAAAGAATAGCATCACCGATTGGGGTGGAAAAAGCATCCTGCCGGGTGGAAAAACATGATAAGCAGGCATTGCAAAATATAATAAACAAAGGAGGGTAGGTTCAAAGATAAAGATGCTGAGAGAGAAGCCGATGAAGCGTCGATGAAGACTACGCAATAGAGTAGCAAAGCGCCCAGCGATGGAAGGCCCAAAAGCGCGTAGAAGCATGCAATGCATGCATGCTGGATCTTGAGCAGAATCTTGGGTCATTTCACAGCGAGGAATCGACGACGATCTTACCTTCGCATAGAGGCAACAAAGCGCCGAATACCAAAGGACTTCCTTAACAAACTAGGATCGAGGGCGAAAGGTCCACGGGATGAAGAAGGCCAAAGGCGAGGAAAGGACAACAGGAAAACAGCCAAATTGGCCAAACCCGGTGAGGAAGAAGCCCTCCCACAGCACCGGAAACAAATCAAAGAGAATAAAAGGTACTTTTCTTGAGAGGAAAGCGCCGATGAAGCGGTCGATGAAGAACTGCGTAAGTATAGCAAATGCCCAACGATGAAGCGACCCCAAAGCATCGCGATGCATGCATGCGGCACTTATCTGAAAATACGTACGTGCTCGTCTTGAGAGCAAGAATCGCAGGTCATCTGCGAATCGGCGACATTTTCATAAAATATCAAAGGAATATAACGGTGAATTGTTCAATCGGAGAAACTCCTCAACCATCATTGGTTATAATTATATCGTACATCAAAAATAAATTTGTTTCCAAGCACCTAAAAGTTCTGACTCATTCCATTCTTGTTTTAATTTGTTCCATCTTTTAGCTCGCCGTATTATATTATACGAAGAAATCAGCCTCAAAAATGTATATACCATCGAAGGTGCATAAATCTATATTTTTTGATGTTATAATTCCATTTTTTCTATAGACTAAACCGCATATTGTGATGTGGATGGAAGAATCCCCTTTTGGCCTTAATGTGTTCTTCTAATTAGGACTAAAGAAGAACAAATGTTGTACCTTTTTGTTTTTCTAGATGTAGTTGGTAGCCCGGATAAAATCATCATTTTACCATATATGAATGCGGCAATTTAATTCTTGAATTATGGAATCCGATAATAGTATTAGATAACATCCACTTCCTTGGAATATAACCATCTTCTTATATGTTTGAGTTGTTATCATCCTTATGTTGCATTAATAAGCGACTCAAATGTGTATCCTCTAAAAGTGGTGGCTACAACGCTACCATGATGGAGCCTTGATTAGCAGATTGCTTTTTGCTTTTAGAGAGGTTGCTTGATTAGTGGAAAAGAAGACATGATGTTTGCAGAACATGGGTTATATTTGCACAAGCGTTTTTGAGGGTTTTCCACCTTGAATCATTTATCCAGCTTCTGGCTATTTGGAAAAATTCATGTTTTTGCAAGATAAGTTATTGCGATCCAGCGGAATTTTATTAGTTGTAAATTTTTACTTTAAAGCTTTCCACAACATGATTGTGACCACTGTTTACTTATAGTAAATTTATGTCTTACTGTTAGTTGACTAAATGCAATAAGCATCAAGTCGCTGACACAGTCTTATGAGATCCTCATGCATTGATAAACGTAGTATCCATTTTGCTTCAAAGATCACGAGTCCATATCTTGCTTTTTCAGCTTTCATCTTGTCTGAGAATTTGAAGTATGGGAAGTATGGGATGTAACTACATTGTTATATTTTTTAGTTTAGCTCTCTATTAGGTGCAAAGAAAATTTGAGGATTTGGTTGGATAAAGGGCTAAAGCGATATATTGATTTCCTCAATGTGAAAGCGAAGTCTTAAATGCATGGTGGCATCACATCTATTGCGAGTCCATCTTTATAATTACCATTTTAATGGATTTTATCAATTGAGTGAAAGCTGTCACATAGCTAATAGAGTTTGGCCAGAGTCGTGTAATGCCATCATATGAAGCATTTGGTTATAGTCCTGAATTGAATTTTCCACGAAATGCCTTATAGAGCTTTAAAATACCCGAGGGTTTGCACAAAATGAAACCTCAGAGTTTGGGTTGGTTGTTGATCAAATAATGTCACAAGTAATGGTGTTCAACTTTTATGTAAGCTCTTGAATTCACCTTATATCAATGCCACAAAATACCATTTCACACGTTGAAATTGCGGCGAACTTTGGCATTTTGTTGCATATCAAATAAGCTATAGAATTTAGCCATTTTGCGTTGTTTGTTTGGCCGCCAAGTGTGATCGTTTGGGCCAGAGGCAGAATAGAATAAAGTTTTTGCTCGTCCCACCGAGGGGTAAATTGGCCTGCTTGAATTAACTTTAGAGGTTTTGTATCCAGTGCCTTCTCTCCATGTAGGGAATTTTCTTACGTCTTAATGATGAGCAAATTGCTTAACTCAAAATTTTGCTAGCATGCATACGACCACATAATAGCCCTTAGTCGGACATACATCTCTCAAGACTATGAACTACACCTTGGCATTCGCCGGTAGCCAGTTGAAATGAAAGTATAGCTAAAGGTTGGCAATGTGGAATTAGGTTTACATGGTGGCAAGGATTGGCTAACAGGGTAGTGCTTGAGGGCAAATGCACCACATAAAGGTTGTTTTTTAAGTAATTCTTATCGATCCGTCCCCAATCAAACATCTATATCATCATGACCAAGATCCCACAACCCACAACTATCTATACATCCAGTAATACAATGTATTACGTGCATATCCAAATTCACGGGTTTTGTAATACTTGATTGCTGGGAATCACATGAACGCTGACCTGGAATTTTCATTCAGCCACTTTGGGAATAGGCACTCATATTTTCGAAGCAGTTATCGGTGAAATTTTGGCCCCAGTACTTGAGGGATATTAGTCTCTTGGAAACTTGGGGCCCGTTGCTGGGATTCAAAAGGCTTTCATGTAGGTGAACTAGTTAGCGGTGCCCGTTTTAGGGCTTTACTAATAGCTTGAAGAGTTGTTTTATTGTTGGTGAATTAGACAATGATATTGCCTTGGTGGGGGCAAAGGGTAATGTAGAACACAATTCGCGATTATGGGGAAATTTGGGTGGTCTAATATGTGGTTATAGTGGTTCAATAAGGAAGTATATATAGGTCTACAATGGTAATTGTTATTGATTGATAGGACTAAGGAACAACAAAGAAGACCACACTTTACCTGGACCGAATTTCTAGAGTGGTCTTGAGATAAAAAATATGAAGATGTATCTTATCAAACAACAACATGGTTTGATGCTTTGTAAAACAACTCCCTAATGTTAAACGCAAATGCATTTTAGAAATAGCTCTATAAAGTTGGCAGGGTATGATTACGAGAAGGTAGATATTGTTCAATTTTTTCCTGAAATCCATGCAGGATGAAAGTCATAAGATGTAGTTGGATTGATTGACCTTGGGTGGCTGACATACGTAGTGGGTTATAGGTGGCATATTTTTGTTTAAAGGGGGTTTTGTAGTAAATATATATGTCATGTTGATATGGGCTTCCAGCAGGACTAAAGAAGCGCAATCAAATTTCAAGGAAATGTAGTAACCTTTGAGCTATATGAAATCACATCTAAAAGGACGTACAACTAAATATCAATGATAATCATGGGAGGGACAAAGTCATTTAAGGGTAGCGCAGGACACATACGGAAGTAAGGATAAAGGCTATCGCAGAAATTTATTTTTTGAAACTTGGTTACAAATGTCGCCATACTTTCAGAGTTTTGAGTACACTGGTATGACACTCTTATTCCAATGTGGATGACAAAATATTGCACAATGTCATATAATGAACACAATTAGTGCAGAAATTGTTTTATTTGTTTGGGAGATCTTATTTGTTATGGAAATGAAATCAATTGTCTTTGATCCATTCGCGTGAATGAACAATCATCCCTTGAATTCTCTCGCAACTTCATCACAAAATTCCATACTTAGGCATAACTTGCTAAAATATTTCGCCTCTGGCAGGTATTCCTTCTCTGTAGCAATGTATCCATGGAATGAAGTACTTAAAGAAATATTATTTATGTGCTTTTACAATCATTTGGACAAACATGTACCTCCGTTTGTTTCGAAACGTTCCGATGAATTGAATTCCTTAATACTATTGGTCTCTACATGGCGGAATTTTTGAGCATCCATTTGTCTTTCCATTTAAATTTGTTAAATATGATGGTAAATGGTGATTTGCCAAGGTAGGCTTTTCGACCCTCCCGAGCAAATCTATCAAAATAGCAGTCGATCAAGCTAAAGGAGGGCTACAACATAGAATTGTTTTGAAGAATAAGCTTTTGAGACTTAGGCTAAAATTCACAGTTGTCATTTACATTGGCTAGCCTGCAAAATGAGAGTGCTTTCAATTTGATGCATCGATTATATAGCGTATCGATACTCCATCTTGAAGTGTAAATGCTCTGCTAAGAAAAATGTGAATGATATGAATCCTACGGTATTTACATTGTTACCTATTTCAGAAGTTTGTATTTGTTGCTTTTTTATTTTCTCTGCCGGTCCGCTTAGCGGCATTCCATGATTTGAATTAACATTTCTATCAAATATACCTACTAAAGACAATATCCAAAACCGCAAATCGCGAAAGAAACTACATAAATAGAGAAGTTGTTTTCCCTTACTTGGTTTGAAGCATGATGCCGAATCAACAAAGATTTAGGCAGAGTTTCCATTGGGTGCTCTCAGTTCAGAATCTATATAATAATCTAAGAGGAAGTTGTTTTCGTTTGTTATTTGCGTTAATGGGCATTATTTGCAGTATTGTTGGGTTTTCTGGCTTCACCCATCCCATTGGAAATACCCTGCTCCATACCCAGGGTTGTAGCGCGGGACTCCGTACGTTTCATGGTGGAATTTGGTTTTGCGGGTTGTATTGATAGATTTGATCGCAAAGGGTTTAGTTCAGTTCGATTGAAATGAAATGCGTCAAGCCAGAGTAAACGGAAGGGACGCCAGAAATGCATTGTGAAGTGCGGGTCATGCAGCGCATAAGGTGCCGGATGATCTCATAGCAAGGTATTACGATGAAGAGGATCGCACCGGAATTTGTTAACGTTCGCGAATGATTTACAAATTATGAAGGTTAATCGCGAGTCATTTGAAGCGGACGAAATGGACCTGGGAAGGTCGAATATTGAAGGAATATTATTATATTGATGTAGCGGTTGAGAGATTTGGAAGGATTCTACGCTGAAACGTAGTATTAGATTTAACGCTGCTTTGAGAGTTTGGGGGTGGGATAGAACGTATTGGACCTTTGTTTTCTTGAATGTGAATCTAATGTGATTTTGGATGTCGATGTCACAAATACCACGAGAGAGAGAGGATAATGTAGATGGTGTAGAGACTAATAATGATTTGAAAGAAATGTGGTTGTTTCCTTGTTGTTGGTTGAGAATGGCTACTCATATATCTTAATGGAGGGCAAAGGGATTATAGAGGAATGGGTGAATTTGAACTTTTATAAAAGATTATGCAGGATTCATTATTACGAAGGGATTATGAATTTGATTTGACGTTGGCACGAACACCATGACACTTTAGTAAAATGGAAGAATAAGGTTCTATGGTGAAATCCATTTTAGCGAAACTATGAAATTTGTACAATATGGGCACAAAGCTAAGATGTCTTTAGCGAGCTATAGAAATTTGTATGCAATATAGCGAGCTATAGAATTTGTATGCAATATGAACGCTCGCTTCCGTTTTAATGAGTCGAGGAAAGACCAAAATGGAAGGGAAGATGGTTCTCAAACGTAGCTTCCGGCTGATCCAATACAACCATATGTTTCATTATTAGCATGGCGCATTGGAATAATTTTACCCGATACCAGCCAAATGGAATATTTAAGGACTTGCATACGGCAATGCAATAGCGGGTTTATAATTAGGAGTTTGTTATTATACCATGAAACATTGGGTTTATTAATGGGGTCTATTGTTTCGCGAAATATTGAAATAATCATGGGTTTTGGTATTAGGTTTATTGTTTTCCTACCACAATACATAACTGATTTAAGGTTTTCATTGTTTTCGTGCTAATGGTACGCACGGCAAATCACGGCGTTCAGATAAAGTGAATTATGAAATTGGCCAAGAAATGGTACCAAATTCCATATTGCCGGAAGTTTCGCGTAAAATAGCGGAAAAATTATCGGCGGATATATGGTTGGTTTCAAAACGCAAAATGCAGTTTTCTTAGCGTAAAAGAAAGTATGACGAAGAAACCAATAATGGAACCCGCCTTGGACGGTTTTACCAAGAAACGCTTACCAGAAGTAATTTACGACGTAACCTAATGCTAATGTTATTCATTATTGGCAATATACCAATAATAATAACGAAAACAATAGCCATATAACAATAACCGTAAATAATAAATATAATGCCAGCATAACCAACAAAAATAACCAATAACGCATAACCCGAAAAGCGCAAAACCGCAGCGGCAACAGCGTAACACCGCGGG